>JAODXP020000031.1:4550394-4585394 GCA_027497455.2 Sardinella longiceps
ACCGGTGGAAACCTGCACATCAGGAGCAATTTGGGATTCAGTATATTGCTCAAGGACACTTCAATGGGGTCAGGTGCCGAACGGCACCACACCTGTGCTACCACCGTCCCATGTTTCTAAGCTTTTGAGAGTAGATTGCCATATTGGGAGTACATCTACAGTATAAGATCATTCTCAATTGTTTTTTTTTGTTAAATTGGTATGCATATTGGTATAATTTTGGTATACATATTGGTGTAATTTTCAGAGTTCATGTCACCTCACAGGACAGTTCTATACCAATTTAAAAAGATAAAACTGCATCCTCATTACACCCATGTATTAACTTCCATCAAACATTCAATGACACCTGGAAATCCCAACGCAAACGTTACCCAGGGCTTACCTTCGTCGGCTCACAATTCCCATGGTGATGAGGTAGATGCCCATTATGACGCTCAGGCCCATGACCACCCCGAACACCACTAACCACACTGTAAATGGCTGCTCTACTGGGGGAGCCAGAGTGGCAAGGAGACCCTCAAACTCAAGGGTATCGTCACTAAGCAGAAAGGCGCTGTTGAGTCGACCACGGGACAGCCTGGATGGAAAAAATGACACTGAGGATTAAAGGATGGCTCCGGAATAAGTTCAAGCATAGCCCTGTTGCATGAGCCTTCTAACAGCAATTTCACAAGGAATGAAAGAATTTGGAACAGCATAGACCTAACATGAACACAAAACACGTTACATTGAGTCAACGGCACCTCAGATCTTACTTTAGGTTTCGAATAATCAGTTTCCATTGATTCAGTGTAAAATGCTTGTTCGCTTCTGCTTTGACGCTCAGTCTATGCTGTTCCAAATCATTTTGTTCCACTCGCTAACTGGTGCTCCTTCAACAGGACTATGCTTGAATTCACTCCGGAGCTATCCTGTAAGCTGTCGATAGCTACATATGACAGAATGACCAAATTTTATGCAAGGTAGACCAAATAGCGAAACAGCATCCAACGCTAACAGATGAGGGCATATGGAAATTATTAGGTTTTGTTTTCATATGCCAGCATCTGTCACCATTAGCTGCCATTTAAGCATTTCGGCCTGTGTTGCACAAAATTCGGTCATTCTCATAGCTATCTACAGCACACACAGCAGGGTTTGCTACAGGTTTGATTCATTCCAGATAATTCCTTCAATCTGAATTTCCATCCATATGAATATAAATTGTGAATAAGTTGAATGAAAACCTGACTCTCCACTTCTTGGGAAGGAGACATAGCAAACTAGTAAACTTTTAATGTTTGAAAAACAAGCTTGGGACTTATAACTTAGCTTATTATTCATTGAAAATTCATTGATAACTAGAAAAGCGCTCAGAGAGCGCAGACCTCCGCCAAGGCAATGTTGTCACAGACACAATATAAATTCTAGATCATGTTCTGGATCAACGATCGCCACCAAAATCGTATCAGTTCTTGCTTGTCCCAATATACACATTGTCCGAAAATTTCATCCAAATCCGTGCAGTACTTTTCGCGTTATCCTGCAGTGCTGACAGATAATAACCAGTTATTCTGTTGGTTTTGCAGCATACTTCTGAGTATTTTATGATGTTTCTCATGTGTGCAGAAATCAGAGATTTCGCCTGCTGTGGTTTTGGCTTCTAAATGACTGTGTTGGGTAAATAAGTGACTAAGCCCTCTGTAGTAGTTGACTATACTGTGTGCAATCTTACCGCACTGCTGCCTCCACGTCAGCCTTCGGAATGATCTTAGTAGTGTCCGTGGGATGAGTCACAACAAAGAAGAAAGACACTCGTGGTGTCTCTTTATATGTGTGCACATTGTCTGACCTGAAAGTTACAACAAGTGTCAAGTGTGTTGAGATTGCGGTGTGGTCTCTGTGATAGAAATTCTTAGCTATTTTTACAATTCTTTTAGAATGGACTCCTGTACAAGCCTGCAACACTAGTCTAATCTCTCCCACATCTTTTTCACATACAATGAAATACTTGCGTAAGACGAATATAATTTGGAGATACTCACACAAACTGGAGCTGCTCACCCTTCACCTCTGTGTAGTACCGTCTCATTGCATAGGCTATGGTGCTCTTAAAAAGGAGCATCTCATCTGCATTCCAGGTGTACTGAAGAACAAACAAGCAGTGGTGTCAGTACACCAAACCAGGGATGTATAATTCTCATATGTATGAACTGCACATGTGTATGTAAGGGATAATGTATTGTCCGCCGGTTCTTTATAGAAAAATATTTCCAGAGACTGACAGCGCAGCTGATGTCCTTCTTTCACGTGCTTGCCAGCAAGGGTCAGCTTGCCTGACCGTTCTTTAAAAAAAACGAAAATTGAGTGCATCATTGCCTCACCTGGACCTCTTACCCCCTAGAGTTGTGGGTTAAAACATTTTTCTCTCAGTGCATGTGTTTTTCCTAGTCCAATTTTAGCTTTAGCTTAGCATAGGCGTTGGAAAGTAAAGTAGCCAGAGAGTTGCTATCTCGCTACTTTACATTCCAGCATGTATGCTAAGGTGGAATATTCCTTTAAATGCAATCTTTTATTAAAATTGTAATGTTATATTAGGTCATAATGAATCAGAATCAGGTCATTAATAATTATCCACCAGGAATGGAGATACCACATACAGTATATTATTAACCTCAAAGCTACAGAAAGTTTGCAAAATAAATGTAAACCTCAGTTAATAATAATGACTTTTTAATGACTTACAGCTTGATCCCCCAAAGCAGCCTTCAAACTCAACCTCACTTTGAAAGCATTCTCAGAAACTGGAAAAGTCAGAAATAGAAATACAGTATGTATTAGTTAACAGAACTTACAGATCCCTTTCATTCACAGATATAGTGGTACCATATATTTGCAGATAATATAGTATGTGTACACTACAGACATAAGCATTACATAATATCAGTTTTGCCTTTATGACTGTTGACGTTAAGTGTCATTGGGTTTTTGTATAAGGTTGGCACTTTTGGGGGTGCAGACATTATAAATACCGACTGACACTTAATGAAAACAGACATGAAGATTAAAAAATAAATATCAATGTTCATGATTTCTGCCATGTCACCTCGAAATCAAGTGTTTATCATGTAGGCGTTCGAGATCATAATCATGGTACGTGTCAAAAGACAAGAGCACTCACATGTGTCAATGTTTTGGTCCCATCCTCGCTTTCGATTGTTGGCATCGTTATCTGTCTTCAGCCAATCATGGAGGTCTTTGAAGTAGTCTAGAAGGGGCTGGGAATTCATTCTTGTTTCTCCAGAAATTTCTTCCAAAGCTCTCGTCCAAGACTTTGATCTACCCAACTCCAACATTGCCCTATAGTGTGAGACCAAAGGGAAAGAATAAGAAAATGGAAAATATTTTATTCTGGATACTTTTTTTCTTTTTCTGGATTTTTTTTTTATCATTTCAATGTACACTGCATCTCGATTTGTAGTAATGTTCAAGGGACAATTCAACAATATTGATATCATTATACTGACAGGTAATTCTACAAAATGAATCCAGGGCAAAGTGGGTAAGTAACACCCCAGTAACATTTTTTGGTTCCGGGAACGTTCCGGGAAGGTTTTCTGTCGGGTATGAGATTGTTTCCTGAAAGTAGCTTTGGTTGTCTGAAGGGGCACCAGGAAAGTTTTTTAAACAGAACTAGAACGTTAGCTGTTGGTTTGCATTTCTGGTTAGGCGAACGTTCCCGCAACGTTATCCTAACGTGACATTTTGTGAGAAAAATATTAATAATAAACACAATAATAATGTACGAATCGACCAGGAATCGTACCCCGGTCTTCTGCGTCACAAGCAAATGCGTTACAGTTGCACCACGACATTAGTTACATTGCAAGAAAGAAAAAGAAAAAGGTTAGCTCTGATACATCACAAATTGCGAGTCATAAAATTAAGATAGCCTAAATTTATTATCATAAACAGTCAAAATCAAGTTGTTTAATGATAATTTACACATAATATCTATCAGATTGTAATTTAAATACAATTTTAATAAATAACCACGGGGGAACGTTTTGAGACGGTCACAAAGTTACCACACTGAACCAAAATATGATAACGTTCTTAAAATAACCATAGGAGAACCAGGAGGGAACGTTAGTTAAGGTTCCCATAACGTTCCGTGTTTGCTGGGCATGTCCATCTCATACTGTAGGCCACCTACCTAAGCTTGTTGCCAGCCTGGGTTGAGTTGGTGATGTCACACTTGAATAAAGGTCCAGTATGACCAGCAGCTTGGCAGAGAGCAGACTGGAACTGGAACTGGTATATGGTCCTTGTGAAGTACCTGATATGCAAGAAATAAAAGTAATGAAAATGTTCATTGGTTACCAAAACTTCAAAGGGCAATTCCACAAAAAATCTACTTTCTGACACATCAATATGGCCAAAGAAATGACATGGTGTTTGTATGATGTAAATGACTACATGAAATGTTTCCAAGATTTTTTTAAGGTGGTCTATTGGCAAAAATAGCAATTGCTCAAATTTCATGCAACTATTCACATCATAGATTACTAATAGACATTGTATTGGTCTCATGAAGTTTCCCTATTTTAAGAGAATTGAATATATATTTGAAGAGATGGTTTTGTCATCCCTTGAGAGCTATTGTATTTCACCTGATGAATGAGTAGTCTCCAGAGACATGGAACAAAGCTGGTGGGTCGCAGTATGTTTCATCCCTAGGAAGAGGTTCTACAACACCGACCATTTCCCTCCTGTGAAGTGGACAGAGAAGAGAAAGCCTGGTCACCACTACTACAGTGTAATGGATGCCAACTAGCGGTGCAGTCCAACCTTGGCTACATTGGATGGTAGTGAGGTTATAGGGAAAGTAAGTGTAATGGATAGCACCTAGCCTGGCCTAGCTGGCATCAGAACGTGTATATCCTCACAGCCCTAGCATTAAGAATGCTTCTAACCGCTGAGTTGGAAGCCTGGGCTTTTCAGCTCGTTGAATGATCGTGACTGAGACCTTGGCTACCACAGCACCAGACACTGTGAATAATGCAATCACTGCCTTTCGGCTCTGTGAAAAGCTCCTAGTGTAGATGTTTGTTCACACAGTTAATCCCTGTGGAAAATATTACTTCTTACAATTTTAAACTATCTCTTATATTGAGATCTTGTGAGATACTTGAGAGAGATCTTTTCTCCTTAATCCTCCTCAGGAGAAAAAGTAACAACTGACTGCAATTTAAGTGTGTGTGTGCAATCTGAGTGTGTCTCAAAGATGGCAATGAGAGATAGATGTAAGAGTTAAGAAGTCTCTGAAACTGTTGATCCATTTACTCGATAATACATACCGCAGAAACATGCAAATCAGCACATCACTAAAGCGCTTTCTATAATGACACCGAGAGTTAAATGTACTGTAAGTAAGTAGTACTGTATAATGCAGTGGTTCTCAAACTTTTTCTGTCATTCCCCACTTTGGAAGGCAGAGGATTTTCACGCCCCACCTGAAAGGCTCAGTTTGTGCAATGTTTTTGTCAGTGTTAGGATTTTCATTTTACTAATTCAAAGCCAAATTTCACTTGAACCAATCATCACAGCAACTAGCAAATAACACCATTGGAAAGCTCAATTTACTGTCATATGCGCATATCTGACAAATAGCTGTGAATTTGGGGGGCATGGTGCGACAACGGTCAATCGCAAAGAGATGTCTCGAGCCCCACCTGTCATGTGTCTGCGCCCCACTAGTGGGGCCCGCCCCACAGTTTGAGAAACACTGGTATAATGAAACCCAAATAAATGTTTGCCTGGAAAATAAAACACTGTCAAAAAGAAATGAGAGGCAAAGAGATTAAAGGACAGGAACACTGCTTACTTCATCCTCCACCACTGATGCATCCACTCATGCTTGGGGATTGTCCCCTGAAACGCCTGCCACCTCCACTCCTCCAGC
Organism: Sardinella longiceps; assembly: GCA_027497455.2. Taxonomy (NCBI): domain Eukaryota; kingdom Metazoa; phylum Chordata; class Actinopteri; order Clupeiformes; family Clupeidae; genus Sardinella; species Sardinella longiceps. The sequence goes on from JAODXP020000031.1 coordinate 4,556,342, forward strand.
ATGTAAGTGAAGGGCAATGTGGCCACAATAGTAAGAGCCTGCTTCAGCAAGAAGTTGATCTCAGTCTCTGTAGGAGCAAAGACATGATATTTCAAAATTCAAACCTGAAATCGAAATAAATATAGGCTGTCTGCGCAATCAATCGTGTGCTTCATTATCTATAAGCCTGCCTGACCATTTCACAAAGTTTGTCTATTTGTGCCAGACATATCCATTGTACATACACAGATTCTCGACTGTACATACACAGATAAACTAGCTAACACATTGTGGATTTCCAGGGGGACTTTGAAAAAGTTGACCAAGAAAATGACTAACATCTGAACACCATTTCATGAAGTTTAGATAGATGATAGGTAATTAATTCTTTGATTAATTGATCATTGATTCATTTTTTCAATTTTATTATGTGTGATGCACTTTGAGTTACCACCGTATGAAATGGCCTATATAAATAAACTGCCTCTACTTTGTCTTTAATTAATGACAATCAAATGCAGTGTTGTTAATCTTTTTCTTCACCCTTGTCCTCTTTGAAGTCTGCCGGCAAAAGGCCCAAGGCCTGTAGATGTGAGGGGGTGGCCGCAGACAGTGACATGATCTCTCCCACAGCCTCATGGAAACCTTCATTTGCGCCGTCACGTAGAGGATAGGAAAGGTTACGATAGGCCATTTGGTATTGGTTGTGGCCCATTTCATGGTGTACAGTCAGGAAGTCGTCCATGTTTATTTTTGTACACATTTTAATCCTGCAAGGGGGGGAAACAGAGAGAGGAAAGACAAAAGGTGAGAAAAGCAGAGATGTGAGAAGATGGAGGGAGGAAAGAGAAAAAGTTCAGAGCGAAAAGAAAAAAAGGTGAGGAGAACCACAAGTGACGCAGTAGTCACAAACCAAAGCATGAAAAGGGAAAGGTATCAGAAGAGGTGGAAAGGAAATTAGCAGATGACTTGGTGAAGTAAAATGTCCAAGAGCAAGGCTTGAAATGAAACTCACAAAATCTCACTTTTATTTCAAGGCAAAAAGGGGGGAAAGGCTTTTAAAATCTTGAAAGGACACAAACTTTGTACTTCACCTGAAATCTTCTCGATTACCCATGTCCCATGCTGTTGGGTGGCACACCACACTCGTACCATCATCTGGCTTCTCACGCATTGAGTTGGTCCAGAAGTTCTCAAACATTTGGTAAAGGTTGACTGACATAAAGAACTTCTCCGCCTCCCTGAACATCTTGTCAACAGTCCATCCCTGGAAAATTCAAAATGCAATCAGAGGCACATTAGTCAAGGACAAAGAGATGAATTTAATGACAATGACAGCACACCATCTCCAAACTCAATCGACCTCCAAACCCAAGTTTCCAAATCTCACTGATATTCATTTCTATGATAAGTAAGCCGTTCTAAGATGATTAAGCCATTAATTGGCATGAATACTACCTATATTGTAAATTGAAGCTCATTACCTGCTCAACCATGGCATTGCTGACATCAATATCAGTTTTCTCAGGGTAAGGCACTGAGAGGCGGTACAGATTTGTCCAAAACCTTCCCCACATGTCACCTAGAAGTTCATCATACTTTGTTAACCAAATGTTGCTATCATGTGTTTTTATAACTGAGATGCAGCAAACATAAATAGGCCTAGAAGGTTATTGTAGATCAGCATTAACTTGTGCTCAGTCTCTGAATGAACCTTTCAGATAGGTCTGCAAAAGAAAGCTAATTTCCTAAAATGTTTCAAAATTAGTGCTGCAGCTGCACTTCCAGATGTTGAGGTAACTCAAAGCTCACCCAGGAGATGGGCAGGCAGTCCTCCCTCTGGGCTGATATGGTCTGGGTAGGTCTGCTGGAGTTTGGATCTCACATACGCATGGAGTTCAGTGTACAGGGGTAAGATCTAGATCAGAACATTGAGAGTCATTACAGTAAGCCACTTAAAATACAACCCCTACAGAAACGATTGAGACTACAGTACCAGCATTGTTTTAGCAAATAAACTGTTCTCTTCTTAAATATCGGCGTCATTCAAGCATAGCCTTGTTGCACAAGCCTGCTGACTACACTAGATAGCTAGTGGAACAAAATAATTTGGAACAACATACTGTAGACTCGAACGCAAAAGCAAATTTACATTACATTGAGTCAGGGGCACCACCCATCTTACTTTCACTTTTGAATGTTCTTGTTGCCTTTGACTCAATGTAAAGTGCTTGTTCGTATTTGTGCACGCGCTCAGTCTATTTTGTTCCAAATTTTTTCATTCCACATGCTATCAAGTGCATTCTGTAGGCTTGTTCAACAGGGCTATGCTTGAAAGATTCAATATCATCGACTTAAAGGGGTATGCTGGAGTACTTCCATTTCCTATGGATGACACAAGCTGAGTTTGAATAGCAAGGCAATGGTTGGAAGTACTATTGCTTTCCTTCTCCTGACAACCAACCTCTTTGTAAATTCGTCGGACATCATCCATGAGCTCATCCCGAGTATATTTATACTTCCCGTCTTCAATAGTTTCATAGTTCCATCTCCAGTAATCTCCATAGTCCTTGAAACCTTACATAATGTCAAGAGCAATGTTATTTTACACATTCTAACACCGCACCGGGTAAAAACAATACCCTATATCTAGCCTATCTGTTACTGCCACAGATAATGCATGTATTATCTTGAAGGGATGAAGTACTATCGTATCTTATCTTTTTATATTTCCTCATACTTGAGGATATTGCAAGTTTATTTTCATTTAGCACAAGGACTTGATTGAGAATGCACATAGCTAGCCATTCTGAAGCAAGCAGGGGAGATTCTAAATGAGCTAAATAGCCAAGACAGAACTAATGGACTAATGGGCATGACTAAATTTCGGTGTCAGACAATTTGTGCAAAATACCAGACAAAATACCAGACCTTGACAGGAGTGTGCATATTCAAGATTTGGTGTCACATGTAGGCTATTTTCTATTTCACAAATTTCATTTTTAGAGACTCTTTGCACTTTTTTTGCAATGTTTATTATTTGTATTTTATACAGTTTGAATTACTGCCCAGCTCCTCATCACTGTCTCAGTGGTTGAACAAAGTGAACTTAAGTGGCAAGACATGGCATGTCATCACTAACATCTGGCAGTCAGGGTTGTTCTGCCATTGGGTTAAATAGTTCAATGAGACCAAGACAGCAGAAGCGGCACTTTCAAAAACCCATACCATTCAGTTTGGAGGCCTCATTCTTCAGGTCGACATAGTCCTCATACAGGGGTCTCATCCTCTTGCCTACCTCCACTCTCCAGCCCTCCCACACATGTAGTCGCTCAAAGTAGTCTCTGCTGTTTGCCATCACATGCTCGAGGCCTGTGGCAGAAAGAAATGTCAGTAGGACATAACCGACAATAACCGTCCTCTATAAATGGGTATTAAACTGCTTGTTAAAATCAGTCAGAAATCAATTGGAAAGTTAGTTTCAGCCAGTAAGATGACTTAATTACGTCGAGTTTTTTTCCATTTTATCATTTAGCCATAAGAAGCTGTAAACTTCCTATTTTAGCTTAACTTAGCTATTGTGTGAAAAACTGTTTAATTTCTGTTAATTACTGTTACCTAAGTGTCAACTGTTATTCATTAATAGTTAACAGAAAATAAGTATTTACTGATGTTAAGCTATTTAATAACCATTTTATTAAAGGACTACTATAAAGTGGTACGGAAATGTCTATCATTTTCCTTTTACCATTTCTTCCTGACATTAGAGAGCAGGGAATTTTCCTGCCTCAAACCGGGCTGAAGAATGCCAGTCGTCTAAAAGGTCAACTAAATGGGCACCCCATGGCTGACACTGACAAGTCTGTGGAACTTTCCCTGTGTGGGCAGAGCGCCTCGTGAGTGGGTGATGATTAGCCACAGACACTGTGGCAGTAATAGGGAACCGAAGTCACTCGCACTTCCGGTTTAGCGATGGCACATTTTGGCCGTGAGAGTGAATGGACAGATAAATGTCCTCTCAGGGCTTGTTCTTCTAGCCTTTTCACTGACCTTGGCCAGATTTGAGATTTATCAACCCTTTTCTAGAATACAAGTGAAAAACTGAAGAAAAAAAGTGATGTTTTGCAATGCCCCCTTGATATTTGATGCCCTTGGCGATCGGCTAGTTCATCTATGCCGTGAACCGGCCCTGTGTCCTCTGATACACCCCACAAAAACATGTTGAAGGGCCATGTGCTGCTAGCAAATTTACTACATGGGCCTGCAGTATACCAAGATACTTATCACCTCCTCATCATGAAGCATAACTGATAAAAATAGAACATTTATTTATGACCTTTGTACCAGAGTTGTAAACATCTTCCTTGAGGAAGCAAGTCCTACTAGTATTAAACCTCTCATTCGGACCAGCTGATTATACTAGCAAAGTGCCATGTTGCTCAGCTATCTACTCAAATCAACCATTTCAATTTCAAAAAAAAAGAAAAAAGAAAAAAAAACTAATAAGTGGTAGGACTTTTTAGGCCAGACTACCACAACTATGCTTTGTGTAACACACCACTACCAAAAGAGTGCTGGATTTCTGCCAAGCCAAGTTTTGCATGCATTTATCGTCGTCTTGAGAACTTGTGTGTCTTACAGGACCTTTCTAGCCCTCTTTATGGACTAAAACAAAATTCAATTTTTCACCAGTTTTCTACCTACCTTTTCTACCTACACTCCATTGACCATTGCCTACACTTCACTCCATTGACCACTAGAAAGTGCAGCATGGAATTCACACAAATTCACAGGACATCAGGGGTCCATTTCTCAAAAGTATAGTTGCTGACAGTAGTGCTAATAGCAACTTTGTTGGTTGTGATACATTTTCCCATTGGCATCTAACTAAGTTGCTAACCAGTTACGTTGGTATGTCTGTCTGTCTGTCTGTCTGTTTGTTTGTCTGTTTGTCAGCAGGATAACTCGAAAAGTACGGCATGGATTTGGGTGAAATTTTCGGACAATGTGTATATTGTTGGAGCCTTATGTCCCATCAGGGACGAAGAGGATTAAGTAAGTAAGTAAGTAAGTAAGTATATTGGGACAAGCAAGAGCTGATTTGATTTTGGTGGCGATCGGTGATCCAGAACATGATCTGGAATGTATATTGTGTCTGTGGCCACATTGCCTTGGCGGAGTCTGCGCTCTCTGAGCGCTTTTCTAGTTTATAAGTAAGTTGCTAACTACTTTATAAGTTGCAAACTAGTTAGCAACTATGCTTTTGGGAAACAGGGCCCCTGGTGGATGTCGTGTGTTTACCTGGCTCCAGAGTCTCGCACTCAAAAGGTTTATTCATTTGACACACTCTGGCTGTGCTATAAATAGTGCTCATCTCGCTCATCACCTGGCTCAGCTGTGGCAGAGGAAAAACAAAGATGTTATGAACTTAAATTGTCACAAGATGTCATCTCATATATTTCGCATGATGCAGATGATACAGAAGTAGGTAGATAGATAGATGTACAGTATCTACATGGTATGACATGAGAAATATAATTTTATCACTGAATTACTGAATTTCGTGTTTTTATTTGTTTTGTTTGTTTGTTTGTTTTTTAAATCTCCATCACCAGGCTTTAGGATCCCACACATGTGACATTAACATGAGCAATGTCATACATTTGACAGCACAAGCATGAAAACTCACCCGAGCCCCCTTGTCTGCGTCCAGAATTCCTGAGCCTTTGTCTTGAAGTGTCATGAGCTGTAGTTTAATCTCCAAATCATTGATCTGATCGATGGGGAAGGACTGAGCTTCTTCTGAAACTTTGCTGTAGAAGGCACCCCATATTGCCCCTTGTTCAGACTGCAGAGAACAAAAAAAGTTATGCGATTGGCACCCAGCTTCGGTATATGGATCCGTATTCTATGTTTAATCTATGTACATGGGATTATTATGTGAGGCTAGTGAAGAAGATTGTTCTCTGCACTTAACAGCACTTGACATTACTTACTTCTGTGTACATCATAATTACTTCTCTTTGAATTCCGGCTGGCCAGTTTACCAGGCCCATTGAATGTGTTATACACTCACGCTCAGTGTTTTTTTTTTTTTTTTTAACCCCAATGGTACCTTCCAGGCAGCACAGCCTGAAATGCCCTACCTTAAAGGAAAGTACCGGACTGAGATTCAAGCATAGCCCTGTTGAAAGAGCTTGCTAAATGCACTGGTTAGCGAGTGGAACAAAATAATTTGGTACAGCACAGACCAAACGCGAACGCAGAAGCGAACAGGCACTTTACACTGAATCAATGGGACCTGACTGTTGGAAACCGAAAGAAGGATCTGAGGTTACATTGACTCAATGTAATGTGTTTCACGTTCGCGTTATGTCTATGCTGTTCGAAATTCTTTCATTTCATGTGAAATATATTGCTGTTAGAAGGCTTGTGCAGCAGGGCTATGCTTAAACTTACTCCGGTATGTTCCTTTAACCCTAACCCCCTCAAATCTCAATCGCAATCTCAAATTGTGAGGGGTAGTGCCTTGAAGGCACCATTGGAAAAGACCAAAGACTCCACACTCACCAGCTTCTGAGAGTTTTCATCTGTGATGTTTGTGTTGTACGCCCAGGATGCCAGTGAGTACTGGTACATCAGCTGTGTGGCATTCTCATCGTACTTCTTCAGGAACTCCGCAGCCCTCAGCTCAAGCTGTGTATAAGCCGCTACCGTTACCCCGACGGCCGCGGCCAAAACCAACAAAAACCGTGCTGACATCCTACAGAATCACTTCCACATGAGTGCAGTGAGAGAGTGGTGTTCCCAGCAGAGAGTTTTATTAGTGGTGGCCTTGCTGCACCACTTTAACCTTTGTCCAAAGTCATCCACATTCAGCCATAAAGGCCCGGCCCTCCTGTGTAAATTGAGATTGCCTGATTAGTGAGTGTTGTGTACTCTTCTTGTTAGCTGCTGTTACTTTTCACTGAGGCTGTACACAATGTTGCACTGTTGACTAAAGCAATGCTATACTCAATTTGATGAGCTCACATTATTGACCGATAATGTGATAAAACTGATATGGTGTTCATAAAGATTCAAAACATAGTTTGGTGATCAAAACATGGCACAGATACAGTTATATTGGCTTTGTACTGGAATCTTTGTGTACACGTGCCTACATAAAGGGTCATAAAATCATAAATGTACAAATTATTATCCTTAGATAAGAACTTAGGTTTCCCTGTCTCCATGTAGCAATTTGGGTCTACTGTATCAGCCAGATGTACTGTACACCTTTACATACAAAAAATATATATTTTTGGTGTAAAAGTTTATATGCAGTGGCTTCCAAACACCTGCCTCAACAATTTTCATCACACATGATGCAACCAGCCTGATGATGTCTACTGTACACTATCCTTTTTCTCCCCTCCCCTTCTTCTTCTGACACGAGTTAACACTATGAACCTTGGCATTTCCCCTCATGGACCATGCAGTGTATTGTATGCTTTTTGTTGGGGTTTCCCCTTTGTTTTGTCCAAAATGCTCTACATTACATGTCTTTACCACAGATTGTTTCCAGCCAGCCAGTAATGAAGACATGGAGGTGATTTTCTTCATTCAATTTCTGCATTATTATAACATGTGAGGTTAATACAGTTCAATTTTTAAAAATATGAGGGAGAGAGAAAAAGAGAGAGTGCTGATTCAAACTGGGAAATGTACTATTTAACTAGTGCTATGAGTCATATGGTTTTAAACCACGCTTGTACCCAATACCACTTCAAAAAGGTGATACAGATGGGCATAATTACCAACATGTTACAGCTGTTCATCTAACCAGGGCCGGTTCTAGCCTTTTCGCTGCCCTAGGACAGATTTGAGTTTTGCGCCCTCTTTTCTAGAAATACAAGTGAAAAAAAAAAAATTGAAGAGGAAAAAAAAAAAATTGAATTCAGTAAAAAAATAAATATATTGTGATGATGCTCCCTTGATATTAGGAACCCTAGGTGATCGACAAGTTAATCTATGCCTGGAACCTGCCCTGCATCCAGGGGTGTTGAACTCTGATTGCAACAAGCCACTTGGTCTACACTTCGCTTTGTACAAGAGTCTGGGATTCCGGTCATTGAGAAACAATTGCTTGCTGGAGGTATTTAAATTCAAAAAGATTGGTTCAGCCCTTGATGAATAGCCTATAATATTTTCGGGCTGCATTTTTAAAGTTTGCTGATTGGCTAGAATTTGATGCATCCTTATGGAAAGCCTAAAGGCCACCGCACACCGGCTCCGACACAGTGCTTAGCACTCCTCTTCCAACATTCTATTCCATTGTTTTCAATGCAACCCCGCACACCAGCGCCGAACCGTCCCGCCGTCGATTTTGAATTACGATTGAAGTCTATTTTGTCGGAGCCGCCCATTGACATCCATTGTTAATTTCACAGGCTACAGTGCCAGGTGCTGGGCGAAATTGTCGGATGCGAAAGTGTCCCGCAGTGCTGGCGGAGCCGGTGTGCAGACGGCTCAATGGCCAGAATCCCAGACGGAGTAGTGGAGGAAGATGAGAATGGAGCGGAATGAAGAAGCCAGTAGCTAAACTAGGGCTGTTGCAACAGGGCAGAAAAACCAGGCAATTGCCTAGGGCCTCCAAGTTGGAGGGGTTCTCCTAAGAACTGAAGATTTATTGGTTTAGCACAAAATGTCTTTGATAACTGTCTTAACATGCGACTGATCTTTCGTTCATAGTGGCATAACAAACATTTGAAGTCATTGAAGCATTCATCTCTTTTGAAATGCAGGGCACACATAATTCAAGTGGCCAAAATGTCATTTTAATTGCAGTGCTTACACAATATAAAGTAAAATAAAAATACACTTTAATATTTTAACCGTTTACACAGATACAATGGGGCATTGGGGCCCTACAGAGCAAATCTAAATTACCTAAATGTGCATCTGGGTTTTCATTCAAGCTATTCATCACCTTCAGATCAATGCAACCAGACCACAGGTCAACACTGTTTAATTTGGTGTCTCTTCCCAAGATAAAGTATTTCCTGTAATTTTTTCATGTTCACAATCAGTTAAATTGTGACGTGTGACACGCATCACATTGATACAGTTCCATTACAGATAATGACGTTTGTGGTTGCCCTCCATTCATGCTATTGCTGTATTCATGTGAAAATAAACAGACCTTGCGAATATTTACTCTTTCAACTCTGCCACTACTGTTCCAAGATTTTCATACCGAATGTTTTTTTTGTTTTTTTTTTAGACGGACAGAGTAGTGTATTGCTGCATTTATAAACCACACACCTGCATAGCGACTTCATAGCCACTGACACACACATGGTTGCCTGATTCACATTTCAATGTACAGCTAACAAAAGGGCACTTACCTTTTTTTCAGCTCACTGGTGTTTTTGCAGTGTCCTGGAGTAAAAATTTTAACAACAAAAATAAAAAACATGCCACAGCGTAGTGTGTGATCCAGAAACCAACCACATCCTGTGTCGACTAGCATCCTGTCAGCAGGCTTTTGCAGGCTTGTAGAATGCGCTATGAGATAGATTTCTGACATCTAACCACATATGCTTCATATTCTAAAACAATGCAAAACCCAGTCATGCCTACTAAAGTCTGTAGTACCCCTAATCAGGATGTCTCATAGTAGTAGTCCATAGTACTTGTAGATTCCCTGAGCCACTCTCCAACTTTGCTCTCTATTACAAGTTATCTATCCTCCAAGTTAATACATTACATTTCTACTCTATCACTGGTAGGCCCACTAGTTAGTAAGTTATTAAATAAGTCTGTTTTTTATGCAATGCTTCTAAAGTCTCAAAGGGCTTCAAATAAATAAAACATTGACAGAAAGAAAAAAACACCACTGGCCATGTGAAAACACAGAAAAATGTGTGGTGTGTAAACATGTTCATAAAAAAAAGACTTTGTTTGCTACCAACTCTACAAAGCCATGTACTGTATAAGTACAGTGCATGTCCACTGCTCAAATGATGGCCAGGTTTGTGTGGAGATAGACTGCATCAAAAGTCAGAACCCTAATTAAGATCTATATCAATTATTTATTAAGAAATGGTTAGGTCTTAGACTTTCGTCAGATGAATTTACCAGGTGAAGATATTTATTAGAAATCGGGCCACTAATAGCCAATCGGGCTACTAATGGATCTGCAAATTTAACCTCATGGGCAAGACCTTTACCACAAGCAAAAATCTGGACAAATCAATATTCCCAAACTCTGCATGTCAAAACGTTCTCATGTGAGACATAAGGAGCATACATACCTCTCTCTCTCTCTCTCTCTCTCTCTCTCTCTCTCTCTCTCTCTCTCTCTCTCTTTAAATAAAACATAAAATACAGGAAATTGGGCAATGTTTTAATACAATGTGATATTCCCATTTCTGCATGCCCAATCTCCTCATTAATCTTGGCAGTATTCATACTACTTTAAAGGATAGCTCCGGAGTGAGTTTACGCATAGCCCTGTTGCACGAGCCTTCTGACAGCAACAGATTTGCATGGTATTAAGGAATTTTGAGCAACATGGACCGAACGCGAACGCAGAGCACTTCACATCGAGTCAAAGGTACCTCAGATCTTACTTTCGGTTTCAAATAATGAGGATCCATTGATTCAGTGTAAAGTGCTTGTTCGCTTCTGTGTTCGCGTTCGGTCTGTGCTGTTCCAAATCATTTTGTTCCACTCGCTAACTAGTGCATTTGGCAGGCTCATTCAGCAGGGCTATGTTTGAAATCACTCTGGAGCACCTCTTTAATGTCATCTGTGTTATTCTAGCCATACTAACATAGTATGCACTCTATAATTAAATACTTGATACTTTTTGATACTTGATACTTGATACTTAATAGACCTACTATTTTCCTGATAGACTTTGCCCTTAGGCCACCATTTCAATCTGGGCCCTTAAACTACACAACATTGACAGCTCCTCTTCTCTTGAATATTTGTTAGTGGTGGTGATCTACTGAATTCATCATCACATATAGACATAGCCTGGTTCTCACACAGACCCTTCGTGCTTCGTGCATCTTCGTTCAACCATCTGTGTGAGAACCAGGTTAATATAGACAGGGTTTGTCTTCAATATGCACTCCTTTTTTTTTCAAACATGAAAAGACCTCCTTTTTGCAGGTCAAAAGTACACCCATCGCGTGCCTCTGAAAAAGAACATTGGGTTTGAATGGTTTCACACATGCAGGACGTGCAACCACACTTATTTGACCTTCTGGGTAAAGAGTGGGAAAGCAGGAAATGACTAAACCGCTGAACTACAGGTCCCGTCAGGTCAAATAACCTGGTCATAACCTCCACCTCGGTCTATGCTTCACTACATGTGAGGGTCTGGGATTTAGGCTAGTGAGAAACAATGCTTGCTGGAGGTATTTAAATTTAAAAAAAAAACTGGATCAGCCCTTGACTGATAACCTGTCGTATTCTTGCGATGCATTCTCAAAGTTCGCTGATTGGCCAGGATGGGATGCATCCTGAGTGAATTTGGTCAATGGCCGAAATCCTAGAAAGAATACTGAAGGGAAATGAGAATTGAGCAGAATTACGTAGGCAATGGCCAGGCTAGGTCGAATGTGTAAATAAAGCAAGATGAAAGGTTCATAAGCTTTTTTCAGAATTTTTTTTTTTTTTTTTTCAATGTAATGGAACCTTCTCATGTCCACTGTGGTTTTAGCATGAAACGAAACTGGCCTTGAAACTCATTCTGGGAACTCTCTCTCTCTCTCTCTCTCTCTCTCTCCCTCACACACACACACACACACACACACACACACACACACACACACACACACACACACACACACACACACACACACACACACACACACACACACACACACCAACAAGAAGTAGGTATACATATCCATATCCATACATATCAAAGCAATTATGTTATCAGTTAATTATTGTAATCATATGATGATGCATAGGTCAAAAATGAAATCACACTAGTGACTGTGATGCATCGATATGGAGGTGATATCAGTATAGGCTATAAATGAATTAACACCAAGGACATTTATAGATGTTTACCAACATGATATCAATGTGCCAGTGGAGTTGTGTAATGTTCAATTGTTAGACATGCACATCAGAATTTTAATTCTGTCAGATCTAAATATCATCCCCTGTGAAATTGCAGTGGATTTCTTACTGGTTACAGGTTTCCCTTTTTTGATCACAGTTTGCATCCTGACCACCAGATGGAGTCATAGAGCCATATTTCCCCATGTAAAATTGCATCAAAGTTTTCCAGGAGAAAAGAAAAGAAAAAAACAGGAGTATAACATCGCTGGTTTTTGCCATTTAGCAAAATGTTGTTATTTATTTCATTCCTGCGGTTAAATAAATTAATATATTCCTGTTAGATGATATTTGGTCCCATGTAGACTACAATTTCCAAATTTTCCACAAATTAAAAAAATATAGGCTATAGGCTATGGCAGATTTTTAAGCATGATCAATGGCAGGCAGTTGATATGGTCTGCAACCTTTGCATTATTTTCCTGTACATCAGCCGCTGTATAGGAAGAGCTTTTGACCTGTAATTCCAAATACTGTCTACATTAACTAGGATTTGGAGAACTACTTAATCAGCGATTGTGTAATAAGTCTGACAAAGCACCTCTCATTAAGTGGCCTCGACATGCCATAAGAATGCCCTGACATTTGTTCATATATATTCATTCAGATTAAAGATTAAGATGGACTCACATCTCCATCTCGAATTTGGTATGGGCACGTAAACGACACGGTACAAACTGGACCACTGGACATGGGTTAATCCCAAATAATTTTACCATCAAGGGGGAGCAAACCAGACATAGCCTACACCACCGACTTCACTTTTGATATTTTGAATGAAATCTCTGCTGCCACTCCCTTTGCTAACGTAGCCTTGTGTAATGCCCTGACTGACTAACCCAATCCACAAAATTGGCCCGAGAGAGCGTTCCAGATCCGTGCGTGTTGATAGCCAATCCATGTTTTACGATTCCCCGTTTTAAAAAACCCATTCCACCTCAACTTTAAGCGCTGGGAAAAAATACCACGCCAAGGCATCTGATGCTACGAGGAGCAGCAACGATCTCTGGTGGGAAGCTGCGTTACGCGCTCAGCGTGTGTGATCTCTGTCGCCGGAGAGAAACGATGGAGGCTTGCAAGGAGCATTCGGGAATTTGGGATTGAAAGGGAACCGGAGAACCTGCTGGACTTTTCTTTGGATTTTGGTTGTTTTTTCTTTTTCCTTTTTATTTTTTAATTCGGATACTACATTTTTCCTACATTCAAAATGCCATTTGCGAAACGGATCGTGGAGCCGCCGTTTCTGTGTAGGCATCCGATTCCCAATGATGAGGGCTTGCTATTCGAGGATTTGTGTTCCATCAACAATGTGGTTCTTTCCCGGACCTTGCGGCAGCTCTCCGACCTGGCCAAACATGCCTGTTCTTTATTTGAGGAGCTGGAAAACGAGATAATTTCCACAAATCAACGGGTTTGGGTTCTACAAAATAAGATAGGCAAGATCCAGCAAACTGCTAGCGCGTTAGATCCTAAACAGGAGCCAGTGCGTAAGTAACCATCCTTCCTCTCAATCTTGCCTTTATGTTCTCTCTGCTTCTTACAGGTGAAGGTATGCAAAGATATGTGTGATAACAAACATCTCATTTTATGCATTGAAGTTCGACACAGTAATAGTAAAATAAGGTTGGGAATGACAGTGTGTCGCACGGCAGCTTGCGCACACCTGCTCATCTGTCCTCTCCGATCCCACAAATCGCACACAGCCAAGGCATTGCTTTTCGGCGTGTGCATATCAAACAACTAGCGAGGTGGTGAGAATATGGATGCATTCCTCACAAAGAAATGACATGAAAGGATTATTAGGAGACAGATGGGTGTGTAGGCTGCGGTGGAGAGAGAGGCAATGTTCCCGGCATTCTCATCACTCCATGCTGATTAAGATGGGTGAATGCAAGGGCTATATTACTGCAGGTACGGGGCCTTAAGCGAAGACCACGGATCTTATTCATCCAATCTGGGCGTTAGGATCGGCCGCTCCCCTCAGACGGACCAAGCGCGACCACTGTATAGGTGGAAACGCAAATTAATTACACATTCGTATATGAAAGACCTTTGCGGTACAAATTGGTTGTCCGTCGATCCCAATGTACAGCGTAATATATATTTTTAATTAGCCTATCATTACCACCACCAAAGGAAAGGTGCAGTACTGATTTTCACAGAATTCGTTGGCCCTAGGCAACCTAGCGTAAAGTGGCCTTGTAAATGTACCACCATACAGCATGCCACCTATACATGGAATGTGGCATATGCGACGGGAAGATGGAAAAAAATAATCCGAATGTATCAAACATCGATCATATTTATATAAACAAGACGATGAATTAGTCAATCATATGTTTGTGCACTTGTTTTGATATACGATGGGGAGAAAATATGGAGGTTATGTCTGAAATATAGCTGTGTGAATGTGGAACATCGCTCACTGACAGCGCGCTCGGAATGGGTGTAGCATTGCAGGCTCCGTTTGTTAAATGGATGTTCTGAAACTGCCAATTTACCGGGCAGTAAACCAAAGATTCCCCTGTTGTTCTGTCCATTCTTTTCTGTTACCCTGTCTAGCTCCCGTTCTATTTATCTCAATGGACACAAATTCCTGAGTTCCCATATTTCAGTATTAGCCTCAATCGCTTGGGAGGCAGCAGGTCCAGCAGTTGGATCATAGTCAGTAAGGGGAGGGGGGGCAGTGCAGTCTTGCTTTAATTGTGAGGATGCCATGTTGTACAAATCCGGTGCTGGGACAGTAGCTGATGGCTGGATTTGAGACCAGAGGGGTTTTCCCCTCTGTGATTTGAGTTAAAGCGAGATGAAGCTTCGCTGAGCCGAGAGACATGTACTCTGACCTCAAGTCCAATGCAATTGGAGGGGATATTCTGGGTGATTATGGCATTTCATTTTCACTGATCTGATCTGACATGTTTTGAACCCCTCCACATTTCACAAGTGACACAAGTAGACGGATTTGACCAAAAAAGATTAAGCCATGTAGGTCACACAAGTGCACACTCGGGAGAGTAAGCTCTTTTTTCCCCTTCCCAGACAGTGTTTATTAGCAGACGGTGGTCAAACTGTTTACTGAAAACATCGGTACACTAAGGCAGAGTCTCCTCTTGATGTTCTGTAAGTCCCCGCAGAACTCAAAGATTTGTCTCTACCGTAAATGCAACACGAGGACTTTCCCTCCCCACATAGCCTAGGTGACACAATAAAGTTTCACACTACACTACAGTGCAGGACAGCACAAAATAATGGAACCGTATTGCATTCTTAGGTACCTGAGGAACCTTGAGCACTCTTCAGTAGAACACTGGAACCTATAGTACTCTTGGGTAGAACACTGGAATCTATAGCACTCTTTGGCCTTAGAAAAGGGAAAGCAGTTATGTTGATTACCATCAACAAGAGTGCCCATAACCCCACTCCGTCCATCCAAAACACAGAGAGGGAGAGAGAGAGAGAGAGACTCACTGAAACACACAGACACAGACACACATAGAGAGACAGAGACTCATTCAAACACACGCGCGCGCGCGCACACACACACACACACACACACACTCAAAGTTCGACTCAAATGACGTCAACATGTGGTGTGTATTGCCAGACTCTCGTCTTCGTTCTACATTAGCACGGATATTCTACCTTTGAAGCAGGTCTTGTAACTTCCTCCCATCTCTGAATAGAATCAAGAGTCGCCTAGGGGCTTAGCAAACAGATTGGTACCGAAGTTCAGTCCAAGCTAACCTCCTTTGACATGTACGCATACACATACAAATCAGTGGTTTGGGGTTGCTTTGAAAGGTCAGCCAGGTGAAGGCTTGCCCTGGGCAACTAATCTCTCTGTTCTTCACTCTCATAAGAGGAAGAATGGACTGATTGTTTGAAGATCACCATTGATCTTAGCTGCATAGTCTTAGCTCTGTGGAAGAAGAAGCTATACATTCTCTCTCTCTCTCTCTCTCTCTCTCTCTCTCTCTCTCTCTCTCTCTCTCTCTTTCTTGTTCTCTCTCTCACTCTCTTCCTCCATCTCTTTTTACACAAAGGGAAAGGTATGGGTGATCACTGTTCCTCTTGTTCTATGTCAGCTAAACAAAAATGAAAACACAAATACATAAGCAGAAATCAAGTAAAACTTGATTGGTTGGTTTGAACACCTAACATTAGACTTTGTTTGCTGTTTGCTACCAATTTGATGATCAGCTCTCTTTGCTATACAGACTGTTGTATGAATCTGTTTCAAGTACTTTCAATATGCTGTGTAGTAGTTTCAATTACTTTCATTAAAAAAAAAAACTTTATTGACAGTGGGATGTAGAATGATTTATGCAAACCTGGGCAATTGCCTGAAGGTGTTAAAACCTTCAGGTCATTTGACACCTACTTGTTAATGATCCTAATCTTCTAATGACCTTTTATTGTCTCTTATTCTATTGGGAAGCATTAAACTAAACCACTAGGAAGCATTTGTGAAAGGACAGTAAGATATATCAACCCCCATGCTTATTGACACAGGCTGAATATCAAAAGGTTTAACCTTCTGAGTCTTAGAGCCAGAAAACTATATTAAAGGAGCAAAAGTTCTCCTCGAAATTGACAAATGCATTAAAAGAATATTCCACCTTTTTATGAAAATGGATTATTCACCCCCTTACCTGGAGTTACATATTGGTAAAAGCATTGGGGTTGCCAAAATAGGAAAACACATGCACTGAGATCAAAATGTGTTTACCCACTTATGGAACTCTTGGTTAGACTGCGAATAAGCCAATTTCTTAAAAAAAGGTGGAATATTCCGTTAACCACAGTTTGTGCGGTCAGAGGTCAGTGTTTGTGTCCAATATGAGGAAAGTGAAAGCTTATAAAAACATTTTCTCGTGTGTCTCACTCACTTTCTTTAGAACATCTGCTGAGCAGTCTGCAGCACAAATGGTGAACAGACGCATCAAGAACTGTGTGGCATTTGCTCTAGTAACAGAGTGATTTTTTTTACTGTGATTAGGGATAGTTAAATGGTAATGTCTATTGGTTAATATTTTTGTCCTTTACCAGAAATGTACACAGAGACCAAAATGTTCCTGAGGTCACACGAGAGTGGGTTTTTTTTTTGCCCCTAGAGTAGGGGGATGGGGGTGGGCGGAGAGGTGTTGTGTCCACTTTTCTTTTCCCTGCCTCTCCACCTACCTCAATGACCACCAAGCCCTCAACCAAGGGCTGCAGAATCAGACACTCCCTACCCAGGGGGGCTGTGATCTCCCACACGCCACTGATGGGGAACCCATGTAGCAGGAGTGATTAGACGACCTACCCCTGCTTGCTCTGTAATTAGAGAACGCGTCTCCCTGCTCACACCAGTTCTCAGCACTCTCTAATTAGGTGAGAGAGAGAGAGAGAGAGAGAGAGAGAGAGAGAGAGAGAGAGAGATGCTAAACACCTTTTAGAAAAAGTGTTACTCATCTTTCTCCACATTTTTTTTTTTTTTTTCGGATGTGGTTTTCTAGGTGAGGGAGAGTGTTACTATAGATTTGTATGCTCACTGTTCATACAAAATTAAGGTATGTTAAGCAAAACAGACTGTTTAATGAATGTGAGACGTCATGGCCTAAAAGTTTGCTCATTGTATTTTACGGTAAAATGGATTTGAATGAAAAAGTCTGGATTAAATTATTGTCTTTCACATTGGAGTGTAGTTATACTAGTGCTAGTGCTCTGCTGACCACTCAAGCTGCTAGTACATTTCTTATAAGAACACAGAGGGAGAGAGAAAGAAAGACAGAGAGAGAGAGAGAGAGAGAGAGAGAGAGAGAGATGTGTGTGTAGCTGTTGCATTTGCTGTGCTGCAACTGCATTCCATTATTACAATCTATTTGTCTCTCTCTCTCTCTCTCTCTCTCTCTCTCTCTCTCTCTCTCTCTCTCTCACACACACACACACACACACACACATATTTGTCATGCAACACTGGGGAAACCGAGGCCATGGCTGGAGGCCGGGTCAGACATGCATGTGTGGCCAGCACTGAGTCTGCGTAGTAACAGCAGCACTGTCGGCATCTGATCCGATGCATGGGCCACCCTTTCATCGGGTAATTTAGTGCCCCCCCCCCCCCCTTCGCCAGTCACCGCCAACCCTCCAGAGAGAAATATATTGTCCCGTGCTGCATGTAAAAGTCTCCAGTCCCACTCCCATCCGCCATTTCACCAGCACGCATCAAAAGAAACCCAAACACTCTGTACATGCATAACCAGCAGGAGCATGCATACTATTATGCACACACACACACACACACACACACACACACACTGATATGCACACACACACACACACACACACACACACACACTGATATGCGCACACACACACACACACACACTGACATGCACACACACACACACACACTGACATGCACACACGCACACACACACACACACACTGACATGCACACACACACACACACACACACTGACATGCACACACACACACACATACTGACATGTACAGTATAAAGAGACACAGACACACACAAACACACACACACACACACACACACACACACACACACACTGACATGCACAAAGAGACACAGACACACACGCTCAAAACCAAGACATGAATGCGAGGATTTCAGGGTTTTACTGAAGTGCAGAAATAATCAGAAACACATGTATGCAACATACAGTACACCCACATAGATGTGCACATACAGCACAGCACAGACCATACTCTAGCTCCATTTATATAACAGCTATAAGCCAATGCCAGAGCAGGACTACAGGAAAGGCTGGTAGGTGATAGACCATATATGGGCGTCCCTCACCTGGAACTAAAGTTAAAGATCTATGGGCAGCTCTTACTCATCTGCTACTGGTGCCAAGCACAACCAATCCTCCGTCTTACCTGAGTAGTGTGCCCACACAAATCCTCTACTAAATTTAGGAAAGGTTGTGTAGGATATTTTTAAGTTTATCTCTTCAATATGTGCACGATTTCTTGACTCAATATGTTCATGATTTCTTGAAAACTTGAAATACGATATCTCTGTGAAGAATTTGAACAATCTTTAAAAAATTCTGTAATCTCTGTAAACTTCATCTGCTGTGTTACATAAAACTGAGTCAAATCTGAAGAACTTCTTCCTTACTATAATCAGGGCGCTGACTGATGAGGAATATGTGTCTCCAAATTTAATCATTTGTCAGATTGTATGTCTCATCATAGGCGTGAGACTTTATTAGGGCACTGTATCCGTGTTTAAAGGTCAAAGTCCCGTTACAGTTGCTCCTTGAATCATCTCATTCTTCTTCTTTGTCATGGTTATTCGGAAGTGGTTTCCAGTGAAGCCATAAGGTGTAAGAATCATACCAAGGCTTGTTTCGCTAGGATGCCCTTTATAATACTAATTCAGGGTGAGGTACATGGGGGTGGGTGTTTAAGTGAATGCTATTCACCAAAGAGGCACATTCGGAATGTTAAAAAAAAAAAGTTCATGCGATTTGAGCTTGTCAGGGGGTAAACCGTAAAAACACATGCCGACCATTTGCTTTATAGTTTGTTGTGTCCCCTTTACTGAAATAAATGATTTACCAGATTAGGTTGCTGCAGTTTAGTGATTCTAGTAAAGCCTTGTAGATTTTCTTAACATATTCTGAATGTCATTGTAGATAGTTAGAATAAATGCTGATGATTTTGATCATTTTACTGTTATTGTAAACTGGACTATTATCCCAATGTGGCATGTCCATTGGATGTTTTGGGTTGTTTTGTCTTTTGTTTAAGTTGTTTTTAGTGGTTTTGAATGCAGCTATGAATTTGCTTGCATTGTAATTTATACCATAGCTCCATATCATACTGTAGAGTGTAAATGTGACCGGGGAACTTGCTGGAGAAGATTACTTCTATCTGGACAATCACAGACGTTTTTTACTTTGTATCAACACTATTGTTTCTTCACATTCTTTTACTGTGGTAAAGTTTTATCCTAAAAATCCCATCTTTAAAGTCACTTGCTGTTGCATGTGCATGGTCCATAAGGAACAATGGGGTCATCATTAGACTAACCCCTGTCTCTATCCTCCACAAAAACAACACAGACATTAACACATATTACCATTAACACTTGTGGGGGCAGACAAGAGATCAAGAAAGAGACAGCTAGCTCAAGCCGTTTGAGAAGAGGGACCTCCAATAGGTCTGTATCCCTTTGGTGAACAGCCCCCCAAACCTTCTGGCCAAAACTCAGCCAAGCAAGCCAAACAAAGGCACAACCCCCAACAAGAGCACATGCTAGAATAAAGAAAGGGAGTTTAGCATTTGACCTCATGAATAATTAGTTAAGACAGCAGGACTTGCGTGGCTTTGTCTTGGGCCACACGATAGGCCAATCAAGTAGAGGTTGAAAGTGAGTGCCAAAAAAATCAATCAGGATAGATTTTGAAAAGAAAAATGTAATTTATCATGATTATGACTTTTTTGAGAGAATACATTCATTGACTTTTTCTTTTTATATATTGGCACTTTAGTGTTTTTGTTTGTGGACAGTCATCATACAAGGGTTGGGTTATATGCAGTGTAGTGTGGCATGCCAGGAATCCGGATGTCAGTTTGGTCTCCATTTTAAAGGGGCCTAAAAGCTGGCCAAGACTTAAAAGCTCTTTGAGCAGAGCTGTGCGCGAGAGAGAGACTCTCATCTGCCGCTGAGTGTTTTGACTGTGGCGCGCAGACAAAGATAAACACCTGGGAAATGGAGCAGCGTTCAGTCCCTTATGGCACATCCACTCAAAGAGCTGACCCCGCCAGCCGCCGCCTCTGCTGCTGCCGCCGCCGCCTGCCCTCACTGCCCTGTCTTGCCCTGCCCCCCACCAGCTCCACTCGGCTGAAAACACACACACACACACACACATTGGCTATACCCTTCCCATCACGCCTGGGAAAGACGCACTTCCCAGACACAGACCACCTGGGAGGCTGCAAGGGTAGCGTATGTGTGAGGGTGTGTGAAGACGTGTGTGTGTGTGTGTGTGTGTGTGTGTGTGTGTGTGTGTGTGTGTGTGTGTGTGTGTCAGGTGCAATGCAGGCTAGAAGGGGTGTGCAGTGATTGAGTGAGTGGGGTGTGCTCAGTGACCCCTCCCAAACTAGCACTAGCTTGTTCTTGGGTTGCAGGAGATTTCAACAGGCAGGCTATAAGAGGAAAGGGATTTTTTGGAATGTCTCTTGTGCTCGTTATCATATCGTGATGCTTTGTCAGTTTATTTCATATTGTTAATGGATCCTTCTTACTGTAAATGTGAATTTTGTGTAGTGGATTTATGACCAGCTAATCAGCTAAACTGCCTTTGCTTCAGCATGCTGTATATTCTTACTGCAGTAGTGTGATGTATGCAGACACTCTCTCTCTCTCTCTCTCTCTCTCTCTCTCTCTCTCTCTCTCTCTCTCTCTCTCTCTCTCTACACACACACACACACACACACACACACATATGCACACACACACATCACATCTTGTCTTATCTGTGGAAATGTATAGATTTCGACCCCCCTACACACACATCATGGAGTGTATAGTGTGTGTGTGTGTGTGTGTGTGTGTGTGTGTATGTGTGTGATTAAGCAGACAGTTTGCTGCCTCTTAGCAGCCCCTCTGCCCTACTTTTGCCCCTCAGTTGATCTACTTCTGGGCTTTGACAGCACTTTTAATGTTTAATGCACTTTGAGTTCCATTGGAGACACATCAAGGCCCCTTCACCAGGCCTGTCTGAAAAATGTGCACTGTGACGGAAGGGAGGGGAGAGACCCGCATCCCCCTGCTGTTGCCGGTGTGTGTGTGTGTGTGTGTGTGTGTGTGTGTGTGTGTGTGTGTGTGTGTGTGTGTGCCGACACATTTAAAAGAGCAAATGGAGAGAAGAGGCTAGGGGAGAGAAAAGAGGAAGAAAAAAAAAACAGAAAACACTCATCTCTTCTACAGGTGAGGCCACAGTACTGTAGCCATGAATATAAATATGGTGGCCATTTTAGAATCCCTGTGTGTTGCAAGTACAGAGTGCTAACTGTAGTTTCTGTGTTCTGTGTTCTGTGTTCTGTGTCTGGATTGATGGAAATTTCTTTCTTCTCCTTTTTTTTTTTAAACCTCCCATTCAGCAGTTGGAACTAAGCAGTTGGTTTCCTGGTCTGTGAACACGGGTGGCGTTGTCCAGTTCGATCGCCTAACTTTTGATCAAATAATCCAGTTATAGCCATCTTTCCTTATAAAGTGCCATTTAAGAGCCAAAATGAATTTCTTTTACGAGACTCACTGGGCATGCTGGATGGTCTCAGTGCCTCTCACATTCATGGCACATGGCGCAGTTCCCAGATTTCTTGGAACATGTGTCCACTGGCCTAAGGATCTCTGGTTAACCACCTCTGCTAATTGACACAGGACCATTTCCAATTAAGTCCTAACCCAAACCTTCCTTTTCCCTGACCGCAGAAATTCTGCCCATCTCTCCGTCAGCCTCCGCCTTATAAGACCTTAAAGGTATTTTCCTTAACAGCACCCGGCTGGCCTGAATAGCCTCTGGAAGGCCAGTTACACATGGGTAGAACATAAAAATATAACAATATAGCTGGGAACAGACCTACAATTTTTTTTAGTCCATTACGATTAGAAGGCGGTTGAGGTAGCCCAACTTACAGACTCAATGTGGGATGATTAGGAGTCGTATATGAACACAAATTTAAGAACTGAGCTGCATTTTAATGTCTCAATAGAGCGGTCAGTTAATATAATATTAAACTTGTTTGATTCAGTCCGAATCGGTTGTAGTTGTCTCAGCAATGGAAAGAATCATATAGTTTCAAATCCGCCTCACAGAACATTATCCCGCTTATTACCAGGCTACCTACTGTAGATATTATTAACATGTGATGAAGCATTGTTTGTAACTGCTTTAACGGTAAATTTAATGATTAAGATAGATAATAGATAGAAAAAAAGTATTCCATTAACTTCCATTAGCGTTCTGTTTCACTTTTGCTTGACAGTGGTGTGTTACAGGCTACTTAACAGCGGCCCGCTATTAAAAATTATCAGACCATAGAACTTTGAAAAGTCCCATTGAAGAACATTACATTAACTAGGCCTGCATGATGGATATACCAAAGTCCTCTATTTCTGTTAATAATTTCTCTCTTCACCTCTAGTTTTATCATTTCCTAAATCTCAAGAGCAGGGGATTTCTTTCTTTTAAAGACCATATCAAGTGGCTTGTTTGCTGTTCTTTATTTCTTGGCATGGCAATGCAATGCGATGCAATGCAGGGATACAGTAATTAGGCTGTTATCATCATCAGTGCCTTGCCTTCCCTCTGCCTCCTCTGTGTGAGATCACTGTTTGCCTCTGTTTGACATGCACCCATCCCTACGAGTCACCACAGTGATGTGTGTCTCCCATGACTTTGCCAGCCCTGTCCAAACACTCAGTGCTCCTTGCTAATGTCATTATGTTGGCCTGGAAACGCACCAGACTGACAGGCAGGGAGAGCATTAAAATAAAGGGTTTCTCTCCAGTTACAAATCACTGCATGGTCCTTCAAACAATCTTGAAAGAAATAGCATTACATACTGTATATGCACAAGATACTCAAAAAAAAACAAAAAAAAAACAGAAGAGTTGCCATAGAAGAAAGAGAGCAGAAATTGTAGTAAAACTCTGGTATTCTATTTATCTATGACGTTAGGAGCCGACAATGCCCAGGGATTTACCTGTTATTACACACACACACACACACACACACACACACACACACACACACACACACACACTGGCGTCTCTGTTGAGTGTCAACCTTATTTTTAGCAATGAGGGGCTTCCCTCTGTATCCCAGGCATGTTCATTCCTGTCCAGTGTAGTGGGTTGTCTGGGGCCTTTGTGTAGTGAGATCTCAAGCTATCATTGGTGTTCTACCCTGTACCTTCTGTTGAGTCAAGATAGAGTGCATACCTTTTGATTGATGAATTCCTGCTTATTTACCTTAAATACTCACTTGGAATTTCACTTTACTTGGATTTAAGCTTAATATTTTGTGTGTCTCTATTCTTTATAACATATCAGGAGTGAATTCTAGGGCATCTTAGTGGAATCTGTGTAGTGAATTACACTGATTAATTTATACAGTTTTGGATACATAACTTTCCCCTCCACAGAGATTGGATTCACTTGGAGGAAATGCCATAAATATACGAAGGCGCAAAATTCCACCTCAAAAGTGGGACTTTCTAATTTCCCATTCTGCATAAAGTGCTTTTAGCTGTGGTGTAGTACTGGGAAGGAAATATGGCGCAGGATGAAATATTAAACAGTCCACCAGCCAGCTCGCCTCTTCCTCTCTGTAGCCACCCTTAGTCCCAAGTGACCAAGGTGCCACTTTGTGTAACTCACAATTTTATCTTTGTTCAACTACAGTTTATAGAAAATATGTGTTTGGCAAAAAAAAAAAAAGAAATCTGACAGTGCAGTCATGCATAAGTACACAAACATGTTTTCCAGTAATTCCTTGAAATGAAGAAGGAATTCCATCCCCGACCGCTTTGTTTTCCTAAAGGACAAAGCCGAGCCTAATTCTTTATCTCACCTCCATCTTTGTTGTGACATGTAACATAGCAGGCCTTAAACCAGCCTACTCTACCTACGCTGGAAATGACACAGGTATGCCTTAGTTAGACACACGCACCTGAGTCTCCTGTCTAGCCTAAACCAAGCAGCGCCGACAGGTCAGGCTAGAAAGGGAGGCATTCCTGAATTATGAATAGGCGAGTCGTCCACTGATCCCTCTGTCACTTTGGCGGGGCTAGCTTAAGTGATATTGTGCTTCAAAATGGCAAAAAGACATTAGGGCTAAGACATTAGTCTGAGAGCCAAACGTTCCCCGGCAGACACTTTGTAATAATATGGGGCTGAGGCCTGAGTAAGAACATAAGAGTTCTGTGCCAAGCCCACATAGATAGCACTAGCAGCCAAGACTGTTAAAGTTCTGAGAGCGCACTAGCCTGGCCATGGCCATCCCCTTGGTCTACGCTTTGCTTCGTACAATGGTCTGGGATCTCAGCTATTGACAAACAATTGTAAGCGGGAGGCGTTAACTGTAGAAGTTTGAAACGATTGAATCTGATGTCACCCATCGCTAATGTTTTGCCATGACTTAGGCTGTTATGCGCCAGCTTGGTCATGAAGTTAGCTACATTACAACAGCAGAAACACAACATAATCTCTCACAACTCCAACCTTCTGCTTGCTAATTGGCCAGGCTTGGGCAGAACATAAACACACTCAGATATGATTGGTTTACACAGCTCTTAAGGACCAGCTAGCCATATGTCTCTAGTAACAAAGACTATAGAACATATTGAAAGGCTCAATGATATTTTTCTGCTGGAACTATCACCCAGAAACAAGTATATGAGCCATATTTTAACAGTATAGTATTTCAACCAATTAAAAAATATTTTTTTTTTAAAAATAAAAAAAATCAAGAAATAAAAAAAGAAAATCAAGATATTTTTTTAATTCAATATGGATCAGGGGGAAAACTGGCTTGGGCCTTTAGTCATGTTCTTACATTGTACATTACAAAGCTATCTTAAGATGAGAAGAAAAAAATACAACAAAACACCCAAACAAACTGAACTGGTCTAGTGCATCACATCCTAGCTGATGCAGTCGCACTTTTGCAAATGCAAATGAC
This sequence comes from Sardinella longiceps, assembly GCA_027497455.2. NCBI lineage: Eukaryota > Metazoa > Chordata > Actinopteri > Clupeiformes > Clupeidae > Sardinella > Sardinella longiceps. Next base: position 4,582,165 of record JAODXP020000031.1, read on the forward strand.
AAGAAAAAATAAAAGCAGGCCGATGTGATTATGGAGATGAAGTCCACAGTCTTGGGTGCCTTTGCCTGGGGCAGAATAGGACTTTGTTGGATCATAGCTTTAGAGTCACAGGCTACTACTGCTGCTGCTTGGGCCTGTCAGCTTGTCGCTAGATGCTTTGATTAGAGAGGTACTCCATTCATGAAGCTTGTGTACAATCAACCTCCCTCCTACTTCATAGTTTTTTTTTCTTTTTCTTTCAATCACTTTTTTTTTAATCAAAGTAGGCTACCGTACCATAACTGCAGAGATTTAAGAGTTTTGACTAGCTTCACCTAGAATATGAGCAAGCTTGTGACCTTAGGCCAAAACATTATGTAAGAGGAGTCATTTATGGTCCATTTCACCACAGAGGTGCAAATGCCCAAGTGGTCTTAACGAACCACAGACGCTCTGACTGCATATGGGCGCTTTGCCTCATTTACCTTCTGTGGCACATGTTTGTATTTTCTTTATTTTTAAGTACATTTTGTTCCAATTTTTAGCTTTCCCTTTGATGAATGCAGTCACCATTCACAGAAAGATTTCTCGGTATATCTTGTGTGAAGTAAACGGACAGGAAGATTCATCTGTGATAATCGTGGTGGTTGCTATGCTGGGTAAGGCAGTTGTGTTTGTACAACTCATCAGCATACAATAACACTACTACTATACAATAATTTTAATAAAATATATTAATAACACACAGGGTATATTCATACATCATGAACAATGAGTTAAAATACAGTATGGACAGCAAAACAGTATAAAGCTATACAGTACATTACACAACATCAAAACTTGTCAAAAGCTATCATGGAGTGTGTGGGATTTTTGTAGGAAAACCAGGAAACCACACTTTTCTATTCTGCCTGGGTGGCACACTGCCTTGTCCTTGTTCTTGGTTGCTATGAAAGGCATGTGCCTGTCATTCCTCCTGACATTAAAACCCTCACGTCTCTCCCTCCTTGAAATGAATCCGAAACCACCGACCACAAACTGATCTGTGCTAACAATTACTGTAGTGTGGGTTGGTTTGGTGGTCTGGACCATTTAAAAAAGATGTATATCTGTTTATCTGACTCTATCATGTGTCTCTACTGTATGTTCTATTCTGGTTTTTGTTGGTAGGATAACAATTTTTTGTTGTTGTTGTTGATTTTTTATTTATCCTTTCTATCCTTCTATCTATCCTTTTTTAGTTATCCTTTCTATCCTTCACCAGGGTAGTCACGTTGAGACAGTAGTCTCTTTTTCAAGTGAGCCCTGGCCAAGAAAGGCAGAATAACTGTATTATTATACTTTGTTCACAAATATGTATCTTACAGACAGGGGTGCTGTGGGGAATTTTGGGCCCTATGACAGTGAAAAGAAAGGGAGGCCGCACACAAGAACTAAATCATCAAAAATTACTTTGTATATTGAACAAAAATAAGTGCAGAAGAAATACAGAACAGAAGTTGGGTAACAAACATTTCGGGACTAGCCCTATTACAGAAAATAATTTTGGGCACCCCAAATATTGATTAGACAAATGTTGTATGGTCTTACCATGACAAATATTTGCGACTAGGTAAAAGTAGTCTTTTGCAATGATTGCAATTTGTTTGGAGTCAGTTCATTTTATAACATGGTCTCATTAGGAGTCAGATCCCAGCAGTAGGGATGAATTAGTGCTTGCTGTACTGTGGCAGGAAGAAGCCTATTGTCACCAAATAGAGCAGTTTGCACTGCCAGTCTGCCCAACCACAAACGGTCTGTCAGGACAACAGAGAGTAAGGCTAAGGATGTGGAGGTCTGGTTTTGTGTATAACACTAAAGAATAGCTATGATTTTAGCAGTAGCTACAGATTACCATGATTTTGAGGGTTATCAGCAAATAAACAACTGTGATAGTTATGTGTAGAAGTAAGAATCGTTTCTTTAACTATCATTCATTTAACCAACATTTGTCATTTACCAGCTGTTTGTATATAACAAATTAAGTGGCAGAATCATTTACAAATACAGCAGTCAAATTGGATGATCTATGGCTTGGATCAAGGAGTCAGAAGAAATAATGTCATGTACCCAAAATAGTTTGGGCTTGTTTTCTTCATTTATGTCCACATTTAACTTGAGGCCTTAATACCAAACACATGCTGTGGAACAAAGGAAACGGGGCCAAACCGGGGAGTGCATCTTATGTAATAACTCTGCCTTTCGCCAAGCATGGAGGCACACTGTAGAACTAACACATGCATCTATTGAATGGAAACACCTGATGAGACATTCAGATATTCAATTTATCAATCATATCTACTGTGTTGCTGAAATAAATGTAAGATATGTCCATAAAGCTTCCATCCACCCTCCATCAGATCCTAAATCTACTACTTGAGTTGAAGTGAAGGGATGTTTTAGACACTTCAGAACTCTCAAGATCAGATTTATGCCTTGGTTTGTAATCCTCACGGTAACTGAGAATTGTAGCTTATTTTAAAGCACGGTATGTGGTATGGTGTTATCCCTGATACCTTGGTATAGCCTACAGTTGCCCAAATGAAGAGTAAACAGTGTCTTCCAGAGGCAACTTCTACCCAGTATGCAACTCTATTATGATGGATACTCTTAGACATAGTTCCTCTTTTCTCTGACTTCCTGTGTTTATTTATATATTTGTTTGTTTGTTTGTTACCTCCGTCATGGAGGTTGTGTTTTTGGTCGCATTGGTTTGCCTGTTTGTCTGTTTGTCAGCAGGATAAGTTAAAAAGTTATGAACGGATTTTGATGAAATTTTGAATTGTTGGAAATGGCACAAGGAACAAGTGATTACATTTTGGTAGTGATCCGGATCACGATGGCCTTGGTGGAGGTTTGCACTCTCTGAGTGCCTCTAGTTTATTTATTTATTTATTTATTTATTTAATTATTTGGTGTTGGGGGTATCCAAAAGCAAACTGAACGAACCCTTAAGCTGAAAGTGTATTAGAGATTCCCAGGAATGGAGGCTCTGCCATCTGTAGTTCTGCAGATGGTTGGCTGACTGAGCCCCGCTGTCACTGTAACAGTGTCAAACCCGAAAGATGCTGTGGTGTTGAGGAAACAGGCTGTGTTTGAAAGCCATAGCCATCTAAGTTAGCACAACATCGGCTCCCTTTGCTTTTTCAATGCCAGCTATTTTTTTCCCACTGAAAAGGACCAGCTATACTAGTGTATATGATAATGATGGC
>JAODXP020000031.1:4590394-4615394 GCA_027497455.2 Sardinella longiceps
CTGTGTTGAACTGCCGAAAGTAGTGTGCAGGGAGAAATGTAGCTTGTACCGGCCCAGAACATGCTAACAAAGGCCATTAAAGATGTTTTGTTTTTTGTTTTGTTTTTTCGGGGGGGAGTGGGGGGGTCAAAGACCTTTCTAGAAATCCCTCCCGTCTTACAGGTATCCATCCGTACTTTAAATCTCATCCCCCTTTACCACTTAGCTGTGGGGGATTATACCCCAGCTTCAGGTGGGGCTGGGTCATGGTAGAGTGTGCGTGTCCTTATGTGCTCTTCTGAGGAGAGGGCTGAATCTTGACCTTGTGTGCGTGCGTGTCCTCATCTGCTCCCCTGAGGAAGGGTCCTAGTAAGTCAGTAAATTCAATCTGCGGATCATGATAGCTACAACAGGTTGCTAATCCAGCTACTGCACAGGCTGTGCTGCCCAGGCAAGCCTCTCCTTGCTCCCTAGACCACCCCCCCCCCCCAACCCTCCCCCTCCCCCTCCACCTCCTTTCTGCTTCTCATTAGGTCCATGCAGTGCTGTGCGGCGGCACTACAATAAGCCAGTTAAAGGCCTTGGTCCAGCTTGAGCTGGCTGCCTGGTAAATCACGAGATTAGGAGGAGGTGGTTGAGTGTTTCGATCAGATTATGTCTTTAGTGTGGATGGATGGGTGGATGGCGGGAGGGGCTGGAGGATAGATAGGCGGGGAGTTGATGTGTGTGTGTGTGTGTGTGTGTGTGTGTGTGTGGAGGGGGGGGGGGTGGGGGGATTGGTCCATGTCACAAGCTAATTATCTTTGGCTCATATGGGTAGGATTTGGGCAAGCAGATCCTCTGAGGCTTGGTCTCCCGCGTAGATTTATTGGGGTGTTAAAGGCTAGAGTAATGGCCTGGCTAAATGGACACTAAAGAGTTAATTGTCATCCTCTATGGCTCCACAGAGAAGTGTGTTTGCTTTTATGACCCCCGCAGTCAAACATCTCAGTAAGGGACTGTTTTTGGTTTCCTTTGGTTTTGTTGGACGGAAGTGTGTGTTCTTTATGTAAATAATGTAAATTAATAGTACCACTGTAATTTGAATGAGCAGAACATGTGTGTGTGTGTGTGTGTGTGTGTGTGTGTGTGTATGTGTGCACATGTGTATGTGTATGTGTGTGTGTGTGTCTGTGTTTGCATGATGGAGCATGAATAACAGCTTTTCTCAGTCTCCCCATTAATAATAATCAGCTGGGTTCTCCACCCCTCTCCATTGTGAGTGTGACACTCCGAAGTGGAACCCTAGCAGCTGAGAGCGTGTGTGTGTGTGTGTGTGTATATGGAGGCTTTCTGTCCCCGACGCCTGGCCTGTTGGCCTGGCCAAGGCAAGGCTGCTTTCTTTTCTGTCTCTCCGTGGCTGGCTTGTGTCTCACACACATGGCTTTTAGGGAGGAGGGTGAGAGAGTTAGGGAAGAAGGGAGGGACGGAGGGAGGGAGGGAGGGAGAGAGGGAGGGTAGGAGTAGGAGTAGGAGGGCCAAGGCTGGGGATCTTTTTAGGGGGTCCTGTCTGCATCTTTACAGATGACAGGAGGAGAGAGAGGAGGAAAATATGGTTGAGGAATAGCTGGGGAGGGCGTGCAGAGGCGGGTGAGTGGGGGGTTGGGGGGGGGGCGGACCCGGGCATGCCCCACCCCTGCGTTGAATAGGGGTCCCATGCCGCATCTGTGCAGGGGTCACTGGGTAAACAAGTAGAACTAATGACTGTGACTAGAGCAATCAGAAAGTCACACCCCCTTTTGTGAGGCAAGTAAGAAGGCCTGGATGGAGTCTGTTGTTGACCAAGTTCTCTTGTTCTTTCTTAAAAGAGCCAATCGGTTGCCTTTTTCTCCCCCCCCACCCCCTCAGCACGAACGAAAAAAAAAGGGCACCCTTCATCAAAAGCTGCTAATTCCTGTGGATTAGAGGGTGTTTTGAGAGTGGCGTGCGGCAGGGCCCCAGAGGTGGTGACCGGGGGCTGCGGCTTAAGTCGTGACCGACAACAACGGGTAGACATGAGGGTAGCAGTCGCCGCAGAGCCAACAGCTGCATTCCACAGTGGCCCGCCACCCTCCGAAACATCAGGGGAGTGTGCCGCCTAATGAGAGAGAGAGAGAGAGAGAGAGAGAGAGAGAGAGAGAGAGAGAGAGAGAGAGAGAAAGGGACAGAAAAATGGAGAGAGAGAGAGTGGTTGAAAGGCTTTTGAGGCGATTACCTGACATGCCCTGGTCATGTGCTGAGCTGCTACTTTGCAGTGAAGTAAAAGTCAGTGTTGTTGCCTGTTTGGAAGAAGAAGAAGAAGAAGAAGAAGAAGAAGAAGAAGAAGGAGGAGGAGGAGGAGGCACCATTTGTCTTGCCAGCATATTCTCCTTCACGCTATTCATTCTCTCTCTCTCTGTCTCTCTTTCTCTCCCTCCATCTTTCAAGCACATGCTCAAGGGGGCAGCCCCGGTTGAAACCCTGACAGATGATAGGTCGAGCCCCTTTGGAGGCTCTGCCATTCTAGCGTGCGTCTCCTAGGGAACAGATGAGCGTGCTCAGTGTTTCCCAGCCTGGGCCAGAGGGACCCGTTTGTCTTTCAGGCCAGACTGTGGCCTCTGATAGCCTCCCATGGCCCAAGATGCCCTCTAAGCAGTATTCACATCACTGCCACTAAGACACACACACATAACACACACACACACACACACACACACACACACACACACACACACACACACACACACACACACACACACACAGACCTGCATTATTACACACACATACACCAACACTCACACACACATGGACATGCATTAGACATACTGTACATACAACGCTGACATACCTCATGAGGATATGACATGTCACTACATATTTATTGGATTAAATTGTTGGATGTAGTTCCCATGAAATCAAAGACTAGAAAATCTGATCATTGTGATCAGGATGTGTTGTGTTCAGATGCGACTTTGCTGCTGACACAAGAAGTGGTCAGATGTAGTTCCCAAACTATGTAGAGTCACAATGTGGTCAGTTGCCTGGCCTCATTTAACCATATTAACTAGAGAACAAGTAATCTGATTTGGTAAAACTTCACTGGAGTACGCTCACTGTTTTCTCTGAGCTGAAATATAACAAAAGTGACCTTTCATAGTTCGTGAGTATTTCATTTCCTGTACACAAGTCTATATTGCATTCTGCTGAAACAAACTCAATGTCAATGTTGTGATCAACAAAAGTGATGCAGTTCACAATCACAGCCAAAAATAGCCCGTCTGACTGTTTAGAAGTAACATGCTGCTACCCAATTTTTCATTTGTTTAATGGATCCTGTGCTTACACGCAGGTCTTTAGCCTTGGGGTCAGTTGAGAACTTTGTGTCAAACCTGCACATTTTTAAATCTGTTCTAAAAATCCGTCTACACAAACAAATGTAAATGTTTTTTGTGCCCGGCCTGCCAGAGATACAAACAAACAAATGGTCAAAAAAAAAGCGGAGGAGGAGTCGCACGCAATCACACACCCTGTTTCCCCTCTCAAATCTCGTCTAACAGATGCGATTAGAGCGTCCATGAAATACTCCCTGCCCTCTTTTAATCTGTGTTTGTGTCTAGTGCCCTGGTATATATAAATTGTGTGTGTGTGTGTGTGTGTGTGTGTGTGTGTGTGTGTGTGTGTGTGTGTGTGTGTGTGTGGTGCTATTTTTGGTTGAAGATGATCTCTTCAAGTTTCTTTTGTGAAGTTTTTCATTCACCTATCGAAAACTGTATCCGTGCAGCAAATACACAGCATGTGTCTGTGCAGGGTCTTAATGAAACCATGTTAAAGAGAGACTTTATCTGACCTTTACCCAACAACTCCTATTTTATGTAATTGCAAACCCCAGTGACAGATAAAGCTCAACATACTTAGAGGGCTTGAAATTTTAATCAAAGACTGCAATTAATGATGAACCCATGAAGAAGCCATCTTACACACACACACACACACACACACACACTCTCTCTCTCTCTCTCTCTCTCTCTCTCTCTCTCTCTCTCTCTCTCTCTCTCACACACACACACACACACACACACACACACACACACACACACACACACTCCAGCTCTGACAAGTTTCAATCTCTGTAGGGTTGTTAATGGATCTAGCTGCTGGCAACAGTGTCAAAATGAAGTCTAAATCTACTTCTCCATTCCTCCTCTTGATTAAAGAAATCACAGTTTGCATGACACAACATTTGATGGCTTCCGTCTCCATTGGCTGGTCGTGCCAGTCCAACTATAGCGATTGGACAGATCTCGTTGCTTGGCTTGCACTTGGTACTGATTCTGGAACAGTCCTAAACTACTTGACCTGCTACTGACCCATATTGAATTTAGTCCAGGGTTGAGATTCTCAATAATGTTTTTGTCAGGCTACCGTGTCGGGATGCGTTGCATCACACTGCCGGGCGATATGCCATGATAATGACCGCCTCACTGAACGTTCCCTTACTCCCTTACTTGTGTTTTTGTGTTGGATAGCTAACTGATTCTGTACTTAGGGGAAGCTGTGGCACAACTGTCAACATCTGTCACATTTAACAGGTTAAGAGTCATTGTGATGGTTCTGTAACACTTTATAGGTTGAACTTAAAACGAACCTTGCCAGAGTCAAAGGAATTATTGTAAGGCTATAGTTTCCCTCTCTCTAGTTTTGCTTCTGTCCTATTAATACTGTATGTGTTTGTCTCACAGTCTTTCTTTTTCGTTGTCCATCTCTGGTTGCGCTGTGAGGTTCCCACGCACTGCACGAAACCCGGCCGGCTAACCACACTTTATTTCCAGCCCTGACACCCACAGCACACTCTTGCTTCTGGGTTTGGCCGTCCGCTGTGAAAACAATCCTGATGTTCCATGTTCCATGTAGAAGTCTCGATACGCTATGCCCGGCAGTAGCAGTCCACACCCTACAACTGTCAGCCAAATGCTACTGTAAAAAGGTGGATGTTAGAATTTAATTCACTCAAGTAAATAATTTTGAGTACACACAGAGTCACACACACACACACACACACACACACACACACACACACACACACACACACACACACTCACGCACACACACACACACACACAGTCACTTTTAACTTCTCTAGTGTGTCACAGGCTTGGAGTGCACTGCATGAGCCCTAATTTGCAGACACACTGATGTGTACTTGAAGTAACTCATCTAATTTTGACTGCCTGAAGAGAGGGGGGGGGGGGGCTAGAGACCCAGTGGCTCTTTCTAAGACTTCTCCTCCCCAAAGAAACCCACTGACTTCCAAATGCTCAGCCAGTGTGCCACACAATGACTTTTAAAAACACGAGAGAGCTCAAAACATCAGACCGGATCAAATATTCATGCCCGCTAAGTGTGTCTGCGAATGAATGCAACATGCCCAAGTGAATCTTTAAAATTATATGAACTCATGGATACGCATGCTGCCAGAAACAACAAAAGTGTTTTCTCTGAAAAATTCAGAGAAAGCATGCAACAGCTGAAATCTAGTATTATCATCAACACAGGGATAATTTCAGCAGTGGGAACAATGTGCATGTTGTCCTTAGAACAACACAATATTTTATTTATTTTCTGCAATTTTTTTCTTTCTCTTTTTCTTTTTTTCTTTCTTCCTTCCTCTCTTTTTTGGCTTGTGCTACTCCAAGACAACCTGCTACAGAGTAATCCACAGGAATTCACTTCTCAGACAAAATTGCAAGGTTTTTATACTGCAGTGATGAAGAGCTGTATGGAAACTGTGGTCTGGATCGTGGAGCTTTCCGGATTGGGACTCCCAGCCCAGCCCAGCCCAACCCCAACCCCACCGTGCCCATCTGTTAGCCTGCTGTTGCCAGGCGGGCTGGCCTGGCAGTCGGTTGGCATTGACAGCCCTCCAAAATACCCATTGGTGGGAAAGTTGCATTCATCATTCGGTAGATTTAGCATCTGCAATTGGTTTCCTCCCCACTGAAAAATGCCAGAAGCTCTAAAGCCTGTAAGGAACACCCAGCAGCATTTCACTTTGTGCTTGAAATCTGACATTGTCGTGCTACTGTATTTGGAGAGCTGTACATTTTGGATGCAATTTGAACTACTACTGTATAGTATATAAAATATTCCGTATATTTTATATATGCAGTGGATAACATGCTGTATATATTTTAAACAAGACATAGTTTGTGTTAGTGTGAAAATGAAGGTGGAGGAGATAATTGTCAACTGATTAATGTTTAATGAGTGAGTTGGAATGCACTGGTCTAAAGGTCTAATAGGAAAATGCTGGAATGGCTGCAACAGGAAGAGAGAGTCAATGAGATGATCTTGCATGGCTTCACTGCAGAGATGCATCGCTTCAGTAGTTTTACAGTGTGACACAACTCACTCACACACCCATCCTCACCCCCCCCTCCCCTCCACAACCACACACACTTAACACAACACACACACACACACACACACACACACACACACACACACACACACACACACACACACACCCAACCCATCCCCAGAAAGGCATGATGAAGGAGACAGAGATTTGGTCAGACATGGCAGAGTCCTTTACATTTTCCATCTGTCTTCATGTTAATAATTACATCCCCCAGCACAACCCACGGCCACATGGGGTCCCACTTGAAAAGATCCTGTGGGCCCAAGTCATTTGCACTGGTAGCATATGTGCACTGGAGGCAAGGATACAGTATGTGGGAATGTCTGATAGGGATGGATAGAAACACATATAATGCAGGACACACAGACTATGTATGGGTATACACTCACACACACACACATACATACACATACATACACACACACACACACACACACATTCATGCAGAGTTAACATGGACTATTCATATTGCGTGCGCACACACACACACACACACACACACATACATACACATACATACACACACACACACACACACACATTCATGCAGAGTTAACATGGACTATTCATATTGCGTGCGCACACACACACACACTAACACACACACACACACATACTAAGGTGTTTGCCCAGTTATTTTCTGTAGGTACAGTATTAACAAACAGGAGCATAATGAATGGAACTCTCTGTAACTAGAAGACTGTTTCCAATGACACTCATTTTTGTATTCCTTTAGTGCACAGCTCAACACTCAAACACCTCTTACTCTGTGTTTTGTCCTTGAGGATAGGATAAGGGAGAGAATTAGTGTGACAACCCAGACTATAACATCAAAATTTATAGTCTAGCTTTGACCAATAGACTGGGCTCAATCCAAGGAGCAGAATCAATGGTTGTCTTTAAACTGTCTTTGCATGCAATAGTGTCTTGACAAGCTAGGGTACATCTAAGCAACTGTCTACAAGGATATAGAGCCCTGGTCCCCAAATGGCGGCCCATGGGCCAGATCCGGCCCGCAAGAACCAAATGTGTGGTCCACAACACCATCTGACTTACCAGTTTTCTCCATAAACATGCTTTCAGACCTCATAAACAGTAGGCCTATACAGGCAATCATACTATAAGAAATTTATTGAGGTGGATTAAAGAAAGCATTACACTACTTTGTAATGTTCTAACTAGCATCCTTCCAACACGTGGTTTTTAATGTTTGCGGGGTTGGCCCTTGGCTTGGTATGTTTGATAAAATTCGGCCCTTGAGAAAAAATATTTGGGGACCACTGATATAGAGCATGGGTTCCCAAACTCCATCAATGTTGGCCTCCCCTCTGAAAACAGTGACACCTCCGCGACCCCCCTCGCCTCCCCGCCACGACAATCATTTGAAATACTGTCTTAACTTCAGTTAAGCTACTTATATTGGTGCTATACTATGCAATGTAATGAGTTATCAATAATAATACAGCAAACCGGAATCCATTCAGAAGAGCTACAGTAGCTCCGTTAGTAGCACTGTTGGTAACATTAGTTACGTTATGAAGTTTGGTTCAATACATTCTCACACAGAGATGAAAAATACTTTCCACTAGCCCAAACATTTATCATCTCTTCTATGATTTATTTCAATTTTATCATGTTAACAATTACATAATCATTGAAAAAAAAAGATTGTTCTCAAATTAAATAAAGGTTTTTCTTTCTTTAAGTCAACCTTCCGCACCTTCCCTCAAATTATTCCGCGCCCCCCAGGGGAGGCCCGCCTCCCAGTTTGGGAACATCTGATATAGAGCAATGAGACTTGTCCGACCAAACTCAGGAGAACAGCTATTAAAGCCCTGTGGTTGGTTTCTAGATGTACCTGCATCACTAAACCATTTGCAAGCGCTAGGAAACATAATTTACAGTAGATTGTGTGTGTGTGTGTGTGTGTGTGTGTGTGTGTGTGTGTGTGTGTGTGTGTGTGTTTGCGTGTGCGCATGTGTGAGTGTGTGTGTGTGTGTAAACTACAAGGGAGTGGTTCTGCTAGCAATCTGAGAAAGAGGGCTGAGGTGCAGTGTACAGTAGCACCCACTATCTGCCCTGGAGTCAAAAGCAAGTGGAGTTGCATAAGACTGTGTGTGTGTGTGTGTGTGTGTGTGTGTGTGTGTGTGTGTGTGTGTGTGTGTGTGTGTGTGTGTGTGTGTGTGTGTGTGTGACTCACTCATTCAGAGCAATATCATGAGGTCACTCGTGTCAGTTCCTTTCGCTCTGTTCGAAAACATATCTCCTCCATCTCTCTCTCTCTCTCTCTCTCTCTCTCTGCTGGGAAACACTTGGCCTATTGTTGGTGATGACACATTGCAGGGGTTGTTTTTGAAGCTGCTAAAATAGCAGGTGGATGGGATTTCGTGAGCTGAGTAGGAGGAAGAGTGTTACCTAAAGCTGAGTGAGTAAGGAACAGGTAGGATGGAGGGGTGAAGAGATGGAGAAATAGAGAGAGAGAAAGAGAGAGAGGTGAGAGGGAGAGAAAGAGGTGTGTATGTGTTTTTGGTGTTGTGTGTGTGTGTGTGTGTGTGTGTGTGTGTGTGTGTGTGTGTGTGTGTGTGTGTGTGGTAGAGGGGGGGGTGGTATCGAGCAGAGTCATCCTCACTGTCACATTGATAAGACAGCAACATCCCACACTAACTCGATTAGGCCTCTCTCTCTCTCTCTCTCTCTCTCTCTCTCTCTCTCTCTCTCTCTCTCTGCCTCCTCTTTTCCTCCCCTTCTTTTCTCTCACCCTCCATCAATATGACACATCATCTAAGAATAATTCATGGTCTAATATCCAAACTTTTTTGTGAAGAAAACGTCACACTTCAGAGAAAACAGGCATCATGCCGACCACTCATGTACTGAAGACTCTAATTTACATTGAATGTGATGGGGGGGATAGAAATTAAAATTATTATCACAAAAACAAATATTTATCAATAGTCAAATCAACTGCCTGTGTCAATCCACCAAACATCATACAACTTTGCACTTTGAGAATAGTTTAATCACATTAAGATGTGTAGGATTTAGGAACATAGCTCACAAGGTTAAGCTAGCTCCTCTTTTTAATACCATTATACTTGTGCTGGACTCACCTATGGATATTAAATAAATGCATTTGAATACAAGGTCAGTCACAGGTAAATGTGATGCATTGTTGCTCTCAAAATAACCATGGTGTGTCTGCTTAATCTCTACTAACTACATCTGTTAAACATGGTGCCCCCCAGATTAAATCTAATGGTTAAAAGTAAACACAGATATGCTGTATATTTACAGTAATGTGTGTATAACACATAACTAGGGTATATTGACTCATCTGAGATTGTCTGAGGATGTTTGTAAGAGGCCACTTTTGCTTTATCTGGAATTTCCTGTTTTGTGTCTACTGTATGGGAGACATACATTAGCCCAGCCTGGGCGAAAGCGACTGTTGACTATGTCATACAGTCTGGCCCAACGCAATTGAAATAAGTTTCCGTTTGGATATGACGTATTCCCTCGCCTGGCTCTCACGCCTACAACTTTCGCTGTCAGTATTAACAGATCTCTCGCAAGTTCTGATCTATTTTGACATCGTAGTGGCAATAAATCCTCAAGATCATGGATGCTAATGTCATGTACCAATTTTGTGAATGTAATTCGAAAGTGGGGGAGAGAATAGCAAACGCGTCCCTATCCTGTAGGACTACAACATTTTGAGACATCGCTCTAAACTGTGTGCTGATTGGCTAAACCATAGAGTAACCGAGGGAAAGGCGGCAAGGGGGGTTTATTCCAGACTACGTGCGGAGATAAAATGTTTAGCGGAGGTACGTAGGATGGCATCGCCAGGCTAACATTAGCCTACTGTACATGCAGTTACATAGTGGAACACTTTCATGCGCAATGCATCCTCTCCGTCACGGTTTCTTTTGTCTTCCGCTTGGTCATGACAGTCATGTTTCTAGGGTAGCCATATTGAAAACAAGAGGAGATGATTGCACCCAAGGTTATTACATAGCCATGCTTCTAAGTACAGTAATGTTATGCAGTATTTGTAGCACCACGGTCAGAGTATGCTGTGTTTAAATGTTTCTTAGTCTGGACAGCAGAGACTCACCGCTAGAGTATCAGAGCATTTTTATATGTTTTTTCTTGTGTGTGTGTGTGTGTGTGTGTGTGTGTGTGTGTGTGTGTGTGTGTGTGTGTGTGTGTGTGTGTGTGAGAGGGGTGTTAGTGGGGTAAAATGTGTTTTAGAAATACATTCCACTCACTTATTTGCTCACTGTATTCGACCAGAACCTATACAGGAGAGATGTGAAAGGGGGAGTCAGAGAGAGAGAGAGAGAGAGAAAGAGAGAGAGAGTCAATCACATAAAAGAAGTTGTCTCCAATAGCAGTAACAACAGTAGCAATAGCAGCAGCATGCTCTTCTCTTTCAGAAGCGCCCAGTGCAGTCTGTTGTTTGCTTTATGATGAGTACACAACTTCCCTCAGGGCCCACACGGCAGCAGCAGCAGCAGCCGCCACTCACTCCCATCCCCCTCCCCCGCCCCCTCTCTATTGGCTGCTTTCATATCACCAGCCAATCAAATGATGGAGACCATCAGTGTTTTTCTTTTTTTTTTTTTTTTTTTTAGAAATTAATGTCATCATATTTGACGTACTGTAGGATGGAGGAGGATATGTTTAAAAGGCATTGCCTTTGCAATGTGTACAACATGTACAGTGCACGGCATCTGCATTAATATGATAATCATTCTCTTTTCCTGTACATTTTTTATTTAATTTTATGCATTAATTAAATCACTCAACATAGCACTACTAAAAATATGAATATAGGAATGTGGGAGGTTTACATAAAATAAAACAAAAACATAACATAGCCCATAACAATAACTGTTTCCTGCACAGATCCATGTGTGTGTGTGTGTGTGTGTGTGTGTGTGTGTGTGTGTGTGTGTGTGTGTGTGTGTGTGTGTGTGTGTGGCATTGTGGGTATGGAGCGGTCGGAGATCTCCAGCTGCTTGTGAATTATTAAGTGCATAAGTGTACCCAGACGGAAAGGAAAGGGGGTCCGGAAGAAATAGGTCACTGTGCGATGGCGCTGGCAGCCCAGGGACGTAGAAATGATTCGGCTCCATGTCCGATGGGTGTTTGCGTTGGCTGGCGGCCCGCACTGTGACATGGAAAGTGCTCCCGTCGACTCGCACGGGAGGAGCTTTGAGAGTGGGAATGCCTCCCACGAGAGCCTCCTGGAAAACATGGCCAGGTCAGAAGTCAGAGTACAGACCGTCTGCTAGGCGCCCCACCTGTATTTTCAACATATTGTTTTTTGTTTTTTTATTGCGTGTCAAAACAGACCACACTTTTTATGGTGTTTTTCATATTTTCTATTGTTTTGTGGATAGATTTATTGTCATGCATTATTATTTAGCCCTTGTGTGTGTAACAGGCTTGCGAAGATGACATTGTTTTTCAATTAGAAAAATATGTGTGAAAAATGTTAAGATGAAAGTTTTTTATTGATTAGAACAGGACTTGATTTTCTCCTGAGAAACCTGACAGCACTGTCATGTTATTGTGTGGCCTACATGAAGAACTTCCACTAACAAATGGCAGTTAGCCTATCTGTGTGTGTGGAACATAAGTTTCTCTCCCAATACCTTAAAGGGCAACTTCAGTCATTTTCAACAAGGGCTCTATTGCTACTACAAAACGGTTCAAAACACTGTATAAAAACACCACTTTGTCAGACATTTGTAGTCATAAATACTACAGTGGTGTGTTGTAATGTATCTGATGATGTTACATAGCTATTGGGGTGATATTTGGAGCATGTTTAGATGCTGAAAACACAGTTTAAAAATCTGCCACATTGGGCTAGTTCTAAGTGATTATTCTCTGTTCAAGGAAACCAATATGGTTGGACCAAAATGTCTTGCGTCGTCAGTATTGGCTTATCTCAAGTGGCTTGAGCAGTAGAGCTCTTGTTGAAAATGACAGAGGTTGCCCTTTAAGAGCGTGTTGGTCAGATGACTGGAAAAGGGCTTTTTAGTTAGCTAGCAGGTGCGACTGACCCCCCGTGCGATGTTTCTGGGAAGTTGAGTACATGGCAGGAACGTGCAGGATGATTTTGGTTACAGAGAAATGTTATCAGGTCATCAGTATATTTTTACTTGTATTCTGCATGACTGTACCCAGGCATGGACTGGCCATAGGGCATACAGGGCAATGCCCGGTGGGCCGACAGTCGTTTTTGGGCTGGGGCTGTCATTTACTCATAATTTTCATGAAGGATATTGGACTACTTCAATTAAATCTCTCATATTCATGCAATATGTCCAACTTACAGTGTTATTTTAGCTAGTCACAATGTTGTTATTATTGAATAAAATGATGGTGGGCCGCCATGGCCAAAAATGCCCGGGCCATTTTTTGGTCCCAGTCCGGCCCTGACTGTACCATACACACATCTACAGAGAAATGACCAACATAACTGTGTAAAGCCTTCTTACCCTATTAACAGAATAGGGCTAATCATGACATACGATTGGTATGATGATACGATTAGAAACGTGGTGACAGGTACATATCAGATGAAAGGGCCTTAGACCTAAAAAGGAAAGAAGATTTTACTCATAAATAATCATGCCAATAAATTCTTTGTGTGCTACTTGGTAAACTTACAACAATTGTGTCTTACCTAAGTCTTTCGCCTCATGTTTACTGTACACATTAGGCGAGTTTACATGGACACTTCTAATCTGATTAGAAAGATTCCATGTGCATTCTATAGAACAGTATCCAAGGAAATGCATTCATAAATGCAATCTAAAATGGAATATTGGGTTAAATAATCAGATTAGAAGTGTCCATGTAAACGGGGCTATTGTTGCTAAATGACACCAAAGAAACTCTGTGCTTACAGTAAGCACTGAAAGTGTTTCATGGCCCCACAGTAGCCTGTTATCCCTACTACGCCCTCCTCACCTCATGGGCACTGTTGTAGGTGGGAAAACAATGAAGTTTGTATTCATTGCAAAGTGTGCAAATATGCAGAATCAGTTGTTGAAAAAAAAGACATGATTGATGGAAGATTATTGCAGTGGTTTTGAATTTTTTTGAATTTATAGCTGCAATTTTTATTTTTTGAATTTTGAATTAGGATAATGTAGTGGGATGTGGCGATGTTAACAGTAGCATTTTTGAGTATAAACTCTATAAAGAGGTGCATGTATACTCCATCTCCAAAATTTGAGGTAGGTAAATTGTGTTAACTTGTGTTTAGCCACCATCACATCCCTGCTCATGGGGGCATATCAGGCAGAACATTCCAGTGTGTGTGTGTGTGTGTGTGTGTGTGTGTGTCAGGCATGTTTTGTGACATCTGCAATGATATGTCAGCAGAGGACGGTGGAGTGGTTATGGCTCGCGTGTGACATGATGACTGTGTCATTGGCGGACATGCCTTGGCAATTCCTGCCAGGCTTAATTATCTCTGAGACGACACAACGCGAAAGGCTTGTTTAGAGAACAAAGCTTCTACAAGTCAAGAAGAAAGTCAAGGTGGTGATCTGTGCAATGTTGAGGATGTGTGTGTGTGTGTATGTACCGTAATTTCCCGACTATTAGCCGCAGCTTATACATTGATTTTGAAAAATTTCTTCCACTATGAGGTTAAAACAGGGGGGCAGTTAATATGGTGTTAATATGGTTTTGATTTTTTTAACTTGCATAAAACACTGTTCTGCGGCTTATACACAATGCGGCTTATATGCGGGAAATACTGTGTTTGTGTGTGTGTGTGTGTGTGTGTGTGTGTGTGTGTGTGTGTGTGTGATGCTTGTTGTGAAACAACATGGGCAATATAGCTTTACTGATTTCATTTCTTTGAAAGAATTTTATGATTAAAAGAACAAGGCTGGTTAGATTGTGTGTGTGTGTGTGTGTGTGTGTGTGTGTGTGTGTGTGTGTGTGTGTGTGGATGCTGCATATCTATGCCTTTCAGAAGTCAAGAGACCAGACACAACAGGGTCAACAATCGGAAGAACAAAAATATTTCTCTCCACTTCTGCAATCACTGTATGTGTGTGTGCGCGGGCACGAGTGTGCATATGTGTGTGTGTCAGTCTAACTCATCCTCATGTGTATATGAAACCTTTGAAGCTACTGAATCCCCAGAATATACATCATTCATATGCATTTAGTTCACAACAGCCATACATGCGGTATGCAACACATGGATATATCAATATCTTCATAATGTAACATAATGGTATGGTATGAATGAGTAATTTGATAGACTGCTACTACAGAGCAGTCATCCACATCACAAGCGAATGCAGAAGGGGAAAGGCTGTTTGGGCTGTTGTTCACCCATGATAATATGTGGAATAATCGCCGTTGGTTTCGGCGTGACAAACGGCAGTGTCTGAACGCATCCTCGTGCTGAGGCGGTTCCTGCTGGCAAACGTGTCTTCCTTGCTCGCGCGTGACCTAGATTCAGCAGGGCTCTCTCTCTCTCTCTCTCTCTCTCTCTCTCTCTCTCTCTCTCTCTCTCTCTCTCTCTCTCTCTCTCTCCCCCACCCTCTCTCTCTCTCTCCCTCTATATTTCTCTCTCTGGCTGTTAGCGTGAAACTGCCTAACATCACAAGCGAGTTCATTGCACCCAGCCATCCCATTGGCTGGGTGCTCCCTAGCAGTGAGCCGTAGTGAAGTAGGCAGAGAGGAGAAGAAGGGGGAAATGGGGGGGGGGGGGGGGTTGGTTGGTTGAAAAAAGAGAAAGAGGAGAGGTAGAGAATGAGGAGAGAGAGAGAGAGGGAGTAGAAAAGAGAGATGGAGAGAGGCTGCATCAGCTCTGAGTCGGTCTGCTGTGGACCAATCAGAGGAGGCGCTGCCACTACTGGGTTGCTGAGTTTGAGATTTTTGGGGATGGTGTCCTACTACGAGCAGCCTCGCAGTCTCTCGCTTTCTTTCTTTCTTTCTCTTTCTCTCTTTCACACATGCGTACACACACACTGTCTCTCTCTTTCTTTCACCCCCTTGTCTCACACACACACCACACACACATACTCTCTCTCTCTCTCTCTCTCTCTCTCTCTCTCTCTCTCTCTCTCTCTCTCTTCCCTCTGGTAAACAGAATATGACGGTGATGATGTGACCCAAGTGCCAAGCAGCTATCATTTACCACAGTCAAAGCAGCATTATTTGTGCAACAATCTTGTGTACACATGTGTTTGTGACATTGGTTGCTCTATGTTCAGTGCTTAGCTGAACACAGAGACATGGTGAGCGCCATTTTTAGAGTTTATTTAGCAGCATTGTCTTTCTGTGGTGTCCATCCAATAGCCAGGCTAACTGCTTCGGACCTCTGCTCAGTGTTACTGTATAAGCAGCGCTAACCAAGACAGAACCAATAGGTTTGAAACAAAGTTCCAGCCTACTGCTACTTTGAATTTATGCCCATTGCCTTTTTGTCAAAGCAAAAGAATGTTGCCTTCCATTGTCACTGACAGTCCATTGATACTATCAGGGACAAAGAATTAGAGACCCACAGCTGACTGGTTTAGAGTATTCTTTAAAGTCTTAAAGGAATTAAACGTGTAAATACTGATAGTCAAAACAAATTATTTTGTCTTTTGTCAAGATCTGTTCAGATTTGTATCTGTTGTATCTTATTGCATAGGCCTATCACAGGGCAAGAGAGGGGAGATGGTTGCAAATAATGAGTATAGGAACTCAAATACATGACTCAAGAAATTCTGAGACTATGATCAAAATGTTTTTTTTTTTTTGTACTCGTTGCTGATGTTATCTTCCTCTTTCCTTTCATGCCATCGTCTTTGGGACCTCCTCTTTCACTTGGATCTCTTATACACAATCATATCTGCTACTCAGGTAAGTAATCTCTACTGACTATGACAAAGCCATGCTTGTTGGTGTTTACTAAAAAAAAAAGGGGGGGGGGGTAAATGGTGGAATGGTGGAAATGTTAGTTTTTGAGACGTGCCTCCTGACATCTGGTAGGATCCTGTGGGTTTAATTCTAATGAACATATGGTCACTTGTAATCTAGTTTGGCTGAACTATGGGATTCATGAGAGCTTTCTGTCTTTGTCGTCACTATTCTGCTTATTCTTCCTCTTCCGGAGACAACAGAAAAGTTTCCATTTCATTCCATTCAGCAATCAAATTTTTTTGTCACCTAATGTTAGAATCCAGGTTAAAGTGCAAACAAATCTACAATACCCTAATTTCTGTTGAATACTCCAGCTAGCCTAACTGGATTACTCAAAAAACATGGGTATATTTTTATAGAGGCAACTGAAATACAATACTTACAAACAATCAATCATGATCAATGAGTAAAGACATCGCACTCAATCTCATTCATGTGTGCGGACTTTAGGATTGTACATGCGGTCTGGGTTGTGGGTCCTCTCCTTTTGTTCATATTTATAGATTCTGGTGAAAGTACAGTACATCTGCTATATGTGATAAACCCAGGTAAACTTGCATAATGTGTGCTGTCGAGAACTCCAAGACTCATGGGAAGGAAATACATGAAAGCGCAAAGACACACACACACACACACACACACACACACACACACACACACACACACACACACACACACACACACACACACACACACACACCCACCTTTATGTGTAGACTCATGAGAAACCGGAAACATGTGATGGTTACATACATTAATGCGGCATAAATTGCAGTGCACACACTGACACACACACACACACACACACACACACACACACATGCACTCACTCACTCAAGCTTGCACACAGATATTCACTCTCTCACACACACACACACACACACACTGTCTCTTCCTTTCTCTCTCTCAGCAGGGTGCTCTGCTCTGAGCATATGTGCCGGTTTCCATGGAGACAACAAGTTAAAAATAACATGGGCGACGGCGTTCTTGTGCCATTCGCCAAAAAGCCCCACACAAAATGTCAGGACGCACCGTGTAGCACGTCACCCATCCCTCTTTACACTCACACACTGGCAAACACACACACTTACACACACACACACACACACACACACACACACACACACAGAGACACGCGTACACAATCACACAAAGCTAAAAGGATGTGGTTGATGTGTGCTTTGCTGCTGTAGCCACTGTAGCCAGGAGAGGGGAGAGGAACTCAGGGAAGGTCTATAGTCGTCCCACAGGTTCCGCAGTGCCGTTGCACGATCAGGCTGCACACTCCACCCTGCTGCAGTGGCATCCTCCCAGACACACACACACACACACACACACACACACATGCACACACGCACGCACGTCCACACGATCAGCTGACACTCCCTTACAACCAGGCAGTGTCGGCAGCAGCAGTAGTGGAGGATATAGGCTCCCACCGTGCAAAATGACACACAGTTCTACTAATCAAGCAGAGCTGCTCTGTGTCTCTCACACCAACCGCCTTTTTTTTGTTACTTAGAGAGGGGAGAGGGGTTCAGCCCTGAAAAGATGCAAAAATCCAATCTAAAGCCAGAGATTTCAAACTCTGGGAGATCAGAGGCAGGGAATATTGCTCCTTGGTCCTATATAAGCCTTTCTTTTGCCTCTTAGAGATTGAGAGGAGAAAATATGAAAAGGGAGTGCGAGAGAGAGAGAGAGAGAGAGAGAGAGAGAGAGAGTCCTCTGAAAATTACAATGTAGTGAATTGCAGCTGTGTATGATTGCAGATTTAATGTCATGCTTTGAAAACACAATACTAAACAGCAGCATTGAATTGAATTGAATTGAACAAGTAGGAAAGAGAGAGAATGGATTGAAAGGAGGAAAGAAAGATGGAGATCTTGAGAGTGTGAGAGCGAGAGAAAGAAAGAGAGAGAGAGAGAGGGGGGGTGGGGTTAATATCACTCAATCTTCTCATGAGAGCAGTTCAGGCTCACGCACTGGCCCTGTGCTGGTTAGAAGGTTCTAGAAGACAGTCTGTCAGTCTGCAACGGGCTGGCAGTAGAAGCGTGGGAGAAGTTATGGTTGCTTTTTTAGTTGGGAGGATATTTTCTATTTTTGTGTCTGGCAGATCGGTGCATGCTGGCTCAGAGGGCTTTTGGGAGCTTAGGGAGAGCAAGAGAGAGAGAGAACATCATGGGATTTATTCATTCATATCAGTCATTTGGGTGATACAGCCAAAAAAAAAGGAAATCTACAACCCTCTTCCAAAAATGAATAGAATGAATGTCTATATACACACATCTAGGCAAAATCCAAACAGTTCACGTGGTCGCTGATGTATTCAATTATACTTATCCCTTCAACAAAACGCTTTTCATAAATCTAATCTATACTAAACTATTTGAGGTGGTCTATGCCATCCTTTGGACACATACACTAGCCTACAGTATACACATATATATATATTTTTAAATTACAGAAGTAACACGTTATCTATAGAGGAGACTGGAAATCCTATGGCAAATTCTCGGAATTCTCGGAATCTCTGAATTGAGGGCTAGGAAAATTTCTTACAATGACAATGATATTTCTTACAACTGATTCTAAAAAAAAAAGCAATGGACAAGCTTGATGTATGGAAAAACTGCAGTGCAATGACATCTGATTAATCCTTAGTATCAAACCAGCGGTCCATTCTTTGCTTTGTGGTATAGTAGGTGAGTGATCACATGATAGCCATTGTCCCTGACCTTAGCTGGTGCCCTCAATAACATCTGTATTCGCTGACTCAGCGGCTAACAGCCGCTTCCTGATCCATCTGTGACCGTTTCCTGCTCTATTATAGATCCATTTGTGTCGTGGAAAAATCTGTGGATCCGCCTACGGTTCCTCACACAAACTCTCTCACGTCACGCGCGCTCAGGTTAACATCTGGATGCAATCGAACGAAGACACAAGAGGTGTTCGGTGGCATTTTGAAATGATAACATCTCTGAATAGTGTGTCTCTCTCTGTGTATGTGTGTGTGTGTGTGTGTGTGTGTGTGTGTGTGTGTGTGTGTGTGTGTGTGTGTGTGTGTGTGTGTGTGTGAAAGAGAGAGAAAGAGAGAGGGAGGAGGCCCAGATGAAAAAGATTCTGTGTATATGGGGTGTGTGTGTGTGTGTGTGTGTGTGTGTGTGCATGTGTTTGTTTATGTGTCAATCTTATTTCCATCCTTCCCACATAGTCAGACTCAACACAGGTGTGTTTCCTACCAAAAAAATCTTAACCAAAGCGCCTCGCTCTGTCTGAGCCAAATCCAAACATATTGGGCAGACAGAGAGAGTGTGAGAGAGAGTGTGAGAGAGAGAGAGAGAGAGAGAGAGAGAGAGAGAGAGAGAGAGAGAGAGAGAGAGATCTCCCAGTGAGTAGTGGTGAAGTCTCCATATCGGCCCATCTGCTGGGCCCCTATCTTCCCTTTTATTTACTCTCCTCTGTAGGCTCCACAGCCTCCAGATGGACTTGTGTATATGTACTGGGAGGAGCTCAATGCTATATGTGTGTGTGTGTGTGTGTGTGTGTGTGTGTGTGTGTGTGTGTGTGTGTGTGTGTGTGTGTGTGTGTGTGTGTATGTGTGTGGTCATCACTTTGCAAGTGTTGTCTCACGTGCCTATATGTGTGTGTGTGTGTGTGTGTGTGTGTGTGTGTGTGTGTGTGTGTGTGTGTGTGTATGTGTGTGTGGTCACCAATATGTGTGAACGCCTGTGTGCTTTGTGCACGTGTTTGTCTGTGTGTGTGTGTGTGTGTGTGTGTGTGTGTGTGTATAGATATCCCCTCCATTGTGCCTTATGAATGGGGTCCGTGTAGCTGGGCTGCTGTTTCTTTTCCGGGCAGACTGCTGATGCGTGTGAAGCCAGCTGCAGTGAGGTGGCTGGGCAGCTTACTCCCTTTGTGTGGCCGTATTCATGGCCACCAGCGCCCGCACCACCGCTCGCGTGCCACCCACACACACACACACACACACACACACACACTGAGAGGGACCGGGACAGGGTCCGCTTTAGGCAGCCTGGCGGGTCACTGGGTTGAGGCTCACTGGGACTGCTGACGTTGACCTCTGCCGTGGATGAAAGGGAAAATCCACTATTTATCATTTTAAAGATATTTTTTCCCCCGCCTGTACGAGGAAAAATCCACACTTTGTCGTTTTAGAGTTTTGTTTGTTTGTTTGTTTTTTTGTTTTTGTGGGGGTTTTTTTCCCCACCGCCTTCATTAGGAGTTCTGGACTGAGGAGATTGTACCTCAGTTTTAATGTACCTTTCTAGTTAAATCAAACATACCTGCAGATAGATAGCCTACAAGTGTATGGGAAAACCACTTTGGTAACTTCATATTGAACAATCGCTCTGTACACATGATGAGAGAGTGGCATTTTTACCTTTGAAATTAAGCCATAGAATGTCTTTTTGTTAGTTACTGATGTACACAAATGACTCGGAGCTCAAAAACTCAGTTTGACTATCTGTGTAACAAGTGTGTATATATTTCGCTCCAAGAGGATCTGAATGAAAGTAACCTAAACCGCACCTTCATTTGGAGATTTTTCCGGCATAGATCTTTTTCCCCGCTGCCTCAGGGGGGCATGAAGAGTTCTCAATCTCAACCTCAAAACAGGAGGAGATGAAGAGATTTGGCAGAGGAGCAGGGTGGTGATGAAAGATGAGAGATTACTATTGTCCCTCGCTCCCTCCTCCCCCGTTCGTCCTGGCTAGGCCTCTGTTTTCTCTAACTTACATGCTTTGGACGCAGGTTCCCTGGGCTTGTTGTTGTGTAACCTGCATTGTAAGCTGCAGTGTCGATGAATACTCCCACATACAGCAGTTCTCCGTTCGTCTCGAACTATAGCTCTCTTTAACATGGGAAGCAGGTGTAGGCCTACTGTCAATGCGGGTATAACATACTGTATTATACCGTGGGATTTCTCTTAAAGTCACATTCTGCTGTATTTGGATATTATGCGGACTGAATGGGGAAAGAAAATTAAACTGAAAGTGAGGAAAGGGGAAAATGAGTGAGGCTTTGGGTTTGTTGTTTTCCAAAAATATCAGGTGCTATTTGAAAAGAACAGAGAATTCTAAAACCAACTGTGACTGTCCCCTGTAATGCCCAAGACAGTAGACTGCTTGTAAGTTGCAGTTGCAGTTACTTGCATATTCCACTTTTCCTCCACAAATTATCTTCGCTCTTTTACCAAGGGCATGTCAATGTTACTGTATCACATTGGGACTCACTGTAAAACTCCAATATATCTGTAACAAGATTCCAGTAGTATCTGTTTCATTGTCACTTATGGGAAGATACTTACAGTAATGTAGCATAGCATATAGCAAACCAAGTTGTCATATGACCTGGGTGAGAGGTTACTGTGGCTGTGTGTTACTGAAGAGGGACTGTACAGCATTTGTTCTTCTCTAAAACTTCAGTTAATGAGTAAATGACATGGGCATCATATTGCATGGGAACTGAGTCCTGTACTTACTGTTGTACAACACCAGGGGGCAGTGTTATTGATATGATTATGTAGCAGAGGACACTGTGACTGATTCTTCATGGCAGACTGGGCTGTTTATGTAATCACTACAGAATGCTTCAGCTGTTTCAAACGCGTGCCTACTGTTTTGTCCAAATTTAATGGTGTGCACTTAAATACACAGATTTGTGTTTGTGCATGGGCCTGCAAGAGTTTGGCTGTCAGTATCAATTAATGTCTCTGTGTAGTTATTTTGGACTAATCTTAGTATACTCAGTATATGTTAGTGTGTTACTGTATGTTGTGAGTATTTGTAGAGTATGCTTGTGTAGTGTATGCTCTATGGTTTTCAATCATGAGTACTAGGCTACTGTCGGCAGGCTTCCACAGTCTCCTCTTCATTTCCATCGCGCAGAACCGGCAAACAATACGTCCGGAGGTCTTGTCCTAGTCCCCTCAAAATTTACCCGGAATGCACCGATCTAGGACTCCAACTCTTGCACATTCTCTTCTCTTAGCATATGGTGGTGTTTGGTATTTTTTGCCCTCATCGGTGCCTTCCAGGCAGCGCTGCCTTCAAGGCACTACTCCACTCAGTTTAGGGTTAGGATGAGGGTTGAGGGGGTTAGGGTTAGGAATAGGGTAAGGGTAGTGCCTTTTAGGCTGCGCTGCCTGGAAGGTGCCGTTGGGGGCAAAAAACACCATTGAGCGCAAATGGCACTCCCTGTAGGCATTTACTTGTATTGTGTTGTAGCTTGATTGTTATTACTCTTTTTGTAAGTCAGTAAGCTTTGGATAAAAGTCTCTGCTAAATGCATAAATGTAAATGTAGAGCAGTGGTTCTCAAAGTGTGGTCCGGGGACCACTGGTGGTCCGCGAGCAAGCTCAAGTGGTCCGCGAATTGATTACCAGAAAAATATGTGAATTTAACCTGTGTTATTATTTGAAAGCCAAAGATTAGTTGTTCACTGAATATAAGAGGCACAACTGTAATTTACTGTTTTTTAAAGCATTGGAGGTGCCCACTCTGTAAATGACTTGGTTAAAGGATAGCAGCATGTGACTTGGCGAGGGGGCGCGAGGGCAGGTGGTCCCTGAAAAAAATGTTTAGGGCAAAGTGGTCCTCGGTCTGAAAAAGTTTGAGAAACACTGATGTAGAGTATGCATGGATATAATAAATGGGAAAATATAGTAAATTTGTCATTGGGCGATTCTGTAAATTTTAGTGTCCTGGGCGAGTTTCTATAGCCTACATGCATGACTTCTTCTCTGGTACACACTAGTCAAAGAAGGACAAGATTTATTTGCTAGTCACTGTGTAAGCTGAGATGTGAACTAGTGTCATGCTTCATGTACTAGTCAGCCTCGTTTGTGGTTCCTTGAAATGTGATATGGTGTTCATCATAAGTGGTTTTGTGTTACGCTCAATGAGGCGTCAATGAGGGCTTTATGGCCTATATCTGAAGAAGCAAGAGGTTAGTCATGCTATTCCCCTGAGACCATTTATGACTGTTTAACTCACTATGTTAAATCAGGCCTCTTTGTTCCTTTTGGGGATGCTGCAGTGTGTGTGTGTGTGTGTGTGTGTGTGTGTGTGTGTGTGTGTGTGTTAGAATTTGTGTGTGTGTGTGTGCCTCTTTGTTCCTCTTGCGGATGCTGCTGCTGTGTGTGTGTGTGTGTGTGTGTGTGTGTGTGTGTGTGTGTGTGTGTGTGTGTGTGTGTGTGTGTGTGTGTGTGTGTGTGTGTGTGTGTTTGTTCACCTGTGTGGTGTAAAGCTGTTGTAGTTTTCTCCATCTTTGTTCCAGGCAGGTTCTCTGATTGAGTAGTAACTACCGCTTGGCTCTTGTGAGTGATTTAGGAAGGGCGGTTGGTTGAAGGGGGTTGAAAGATGCAGAGGAAGAGGCCCCAGTCTGTAATTACAGCCCAGCTCACCTCTTAACGACAGGTGAGGATAAAAAACGACCCAGCCCGACGACAGGGGCGGCGCGTCGCTTCACGTGGAGACGCCTCTCTCCCACACTCACTGAGACATTCCAGGCATCCCAACACCTAACCCCCCCCCCACCCCACACACACACACACACACAACTCCACGACCCAATTGTCTCCTCCCCCTTCCCATACAGACACAACACAGATAATTTTAGGGCTTAGATGTGTGTGTGTGTTTGTGTGGTTGAAGGGGGTGGGTGGATGGTGGGGGTGGCAGTCTTCCTTGTCTGTTAAAGTGCAGTGAGATCCTTGGGGCGTGAGGACCAAGACACAGGTGTGTTAAATGGGGCTTGATTATGAATTGTGAAGGAAGGCCTGTGTGTGTGTGTGTGTGTGTGTGTGTGTGTGTGTGTGTGTGTGTGTGTGTGTGTGTGTGTGTGTCAGGCTGGCTTTCTCACCCTTTCTCACCCAGAAATAGTTCACCTCTTTATGAAAAGTGGCTTTTCACCCCCTTACCTGGAGTTACATATGTGGGTAGAAGCATTTTGGTCTTAGTGCTTGCATTTTCCTAGTATGGCATCCCCAATTTTCCCCATTTTTTAGCTTTAGCTAAGCATAGGTGCTGGAATGTAATGTTGCCAGATAGCAACTCTTTGGCAACTTTACTTTCCAGCGCCTATGCTAAGCTAAAGGTAAAATTGGGGTTGCCAGACAAGGAGAATGCATGCACGTGCAAAATGCTCTTACCCACATATATAACTCCAGGTAAGGGGTGAACTATTCCTTTAAAAAAAATTTGAAAAAAAGTAAATAAAGCTGGAACTATTTTTGAGACCATTGTTGCGGAAAATATTTCCTCCACCCATGACCACTATACTAACATATTGCTACGCCCATGTTTTACCCATTGAGCTACCGAGGTAGCGGCTAATCTAACCAACTGTTAGCATGTGACCCTCCTGGCTACGCACCAGGATTGGCATCCTCCTTTGCCGTCAAAACTAGCCTACTGGCACTGCCAGACTGACCTGGTCCAGTCCAGCCCAGCCCGGCTGCTGCCAAGCCCTTGTCCTGTGCCAAAGTGGCGTGCAGCTTTTTAAGAAGCGGACACCGGTGCTCCGCCCTGGTGCCCCTGCGGTTGTGCTAACCGCTAACCGCTCACCTACAGCAGAGCGGTGGCAGCGCCAAGGTCACCGCCTGAGTGGGCAGCCGATTAGTGTGGA
>JAODXP020000031.1:4625394-4647894 GCA_027497455.2 Sardinella longiceps
TGGGTGTGTGTGTGTGTGTGTGTGTGTGTGTGTGTGTGTGTGTGTTTGGTAGTGTGTGTGTCTTTGTGTACACCGTCATGGTTGAATCACCTCTGCTTGCAGTCTGGGCATACTGATAAATGACAGTGGTGTCAGATAGCGCGGCTCTTTGACCACGGTGGTCGGGGCCATGGCCACTGACCTGGCTATTGTCCCAATGCTGGCCCACTGTCTGGGGAAAGGTGTTAGGTTCCAGCCAGGTTCATGAGCTCACTGATGTCTGTAGTCTAGAGGTTTTGGCTGTGTGTGTGTGTGTGTGTGTGTGTGTGTGTGTGTGTGTGTGTGTGTGTGTGTGTGTGTGTGTGTGTGTGTGTGTGTGTGTTCTTTCTTTGTTAACCTGTCTATTGGTCATAGCTACAGGATAGGATACCTACTTATTTTTTTCGTGAACTCTGTGTGTGTAACTTCTCTCTTGAAGTGATGGCTATCGTCATTCATAGTCCTGCGGCAAGAGCCTGCTGACTGCACTAGATGCTGAGTGGAATAAAAGAATTTGGAACAACGGACCAAACATGATTACAAATGCGAAGGAGCAGTTTACATTGATTCAATGCCGTAGACCAGTGTTTCTCAAACTTTATCAGACTGAGGACCACTTCGCCCAAAAAATGTTTTTCAGGGACCACCTGCCCTTGCACCCCTTCGCCAAGTCACATGCTGCTACCCTTTAACCAAGTAATTTATAGAGTAGGCACTTCAAATGCTTTAAAAACAGTGGATTACAGGTCTGCCTCTTATATTTAAGTGAACAACTAATCTTTGGCCTTCAAATGACGGCACAGGCTAAATTCACATATTTTTATGGTAATCAACTCGCGGACCACTTGAGGTTGCTCGCGGACCACCAGTGGTCCCCGGGCCACACTTTGAGAACCAAGCACTTCACCCAATGTGAAGTGCTTGGTTGTTCCACTTGCTATATAGTGCAGTCGGCATGCTTATGTAGGGCTACGTTTGAATGACACCGAACTATCTCTATTAATATCCCTGTCTATGTGACATAGAATCCTTGTTTGTCTGTTTATTCAAATGACATCTATCTATCTATCTATCTATCTATCTATCTATCTTTCTATCTATCTATCTATCTATCTAGTATTTAGTATTTCTATCTCTCTGTCTTGTCTGCTGTTTCTAAGCCATGTGAGGACTGGCATCAGAGGGCAGAGCAGGCTAGTTCACAGTCCCGGAGCTAAACGGAGCTCACTCAGGCATGTAGAGAATGAGATTTTTTTTTTTGTGCAAGCTCTCCATCACTTCACTAGATGGAACAGACAGTGTGCGTAAACAGTGACAGTGTGAGGGGAAACAGACTGTTGCCACTATATTAGATGCCAATAGCACATCACACTATGGCATGCTACAGAGATGAAGCCTGCAAGCTTGCAAGAGAAGACGGATTGCTTTCCACCTCAAATGCTGCTGACTATATGACATGTAGCCTGGATTGCATGACCACATCAGGAACTAGAAAAGCGCTCAGAGAGCGCAGACCTCCGCCAAGACAATGTGGTCACAGATGGTGTTCTGGATCACCGATCGCCACCAAAATAGAATCAGTTCTTACTTGTCCCAATACACAATTTCATCCAAATCCGTACAGTACTTTTCGAGTTATCTTGTACACAGACAGACACAAACACACACAGACAGACAGACACACACACAAAGACGAAAACATAACCTCCTTGGCGGAGGTAATGAACAGTGGTCTGGCAAAGCTAGCATTTCCTGGGAATGACGGGCAGGAGTAGTCTAAACGTCTTATCAAATGCTATCAAACTTTTGTCAATGTTATGGGACAGAGCTGGACAGAGTCGTCATAATCTCGCCACCTTCAGCCTGCTTATTCCTCATTGAGTCCTGATTTTTCTGGGCTCGAGAGTTAAGGAAATTGCCTCCTTGGCCATACTGACTAGCCTGACATAGCCCATAATACGAATGTTCATCCGTATCCATGGTCTGGGGACGGTCTTCTGGGGCGGGTTTACATCGGTAGAGAGACTAAAGGGCAATAAGCGAAGCTGATTAGACGAGCTGTCCAATCGTTTCAAACCAGAACTGAATGCGCCCCCGCCCTATAATCGCGTCAGGTTAAAGAATCTCCAGACCATGAATACGGATTAACAGCAGTATTATGGTCGGGCTATGTCAGGCAACTCACTGACTTGATCGTGAAATTTCATGCAGTGACTGGAAGTATGGACAGGCCCAGGCTATATGTATGTCATGATGAGCTGAGAGATGATGACATCTGGAATTATGTACATTTTGTGATTTACCCTTGTGCGAGACAGACTGGCAACCCCAACATCCATACCTTAATTCTAACCCTAACTGTACCCTAATCCTAAAACCTAACACATAACCAAAAATTAAAAACAAGTATCATGTTCTGGTCTGTGTTGTCAGATTATTTCCTTCCCATGTAAAGTGCAGCATTTTCCCCATCATGCAATGTTCAACTACCCTTGGCAACCATCTTTGCTTGTTTAGGATAGAGAATTAGGAGAGGAAAAGCATATTATCTACTCAAACATACACTACCTTTCACATAGGGTTGGTAATAACTCCCTGATAGAGAGCTAGAAGCCCACTGTAAATGCAATATGATGGGTTGCTTGGATACGGACAACTCTGGTTTCTTCAGGGAAGACACCCCTAGCAGAATGCTAATGGGCAGATGCTGCCCAATAGACAGACATGGAGAAGAGAGAGAGAAAGAAAGAAAAAAAAGAAAGGATAAAGCTCCTCTCTATTTTCTGTCGTCCTCTCAGAGAGGCCGAATCAATACTCTCTCTGTCTGTTGTGAGGCCTATCCTGGAGAACAAACTGTGGCTCTCTTGATGTGAGTCATTTAGGCATGTTGCTTGTATAGGATAATGATTTAGTGGCATAGTGGAGAGATTTTATTACCTCGGACCAACAGGATGGCTTTATTTTACTGCTTTTCCAATATTATAAATATATTATGATAATTTCCAACACATGTTCATGCATGTATGATTCTCTAATGTTGTTTTGCTCTCTCGTGGGGTCAGCTGAGTTGTATATCTATTGTCCCATTGCATCAAACTGTATCGCCTACATTTATCTGTTTTTTTCTAATCTCAGATGAATGTTAGAACAATGTTCAATCAATGGTGGGGACTAAATGAAGCAGCATAGATTCCAATTGTTTTCTTTATTGCAGTAGGACTATACAGTACCATATCTGCAATCAATATTTCTTTGTGAAGTTGTTTCACTTTGTGACGAATAATGTCTCTGATTTAATTATGAAAGTTACAGTATGTAGCAGGACTGGCTCAAGGATTTTTTTGCTGCCTTAGGCCAGATTTGAGTTTTGCCCCCTGTGTTAGAGAAATATAGTGTAAAAACTGAAGACAAAATTTGCCCCCCCCCCCTGAAATTTGCTGCCCAAGGCAATTGTGCTTGGTGGCCTAAGCCAGCAACCGTTCCTGATACACAGTATAAAACTAGTCTTGTTTGGTCCAGTGCATTGACTCCTATTCTCTTTTCCCTCTTCCTTTCTGCAGCTGTGTCTAACCTGGATATCGAGAGCAAGCTGACGTCGCACTACCAGGCCCCCTGGCATCAACAGCACAATGTGTTCAACCCTTCCACACGGCCGTCCTGCGTGGAGGACCTCCACCGCCATGCCAAGCAGAACCTGCGGGCTCTCCACAGAGGTGCCCACCTTAACATTCCCCCCCCCACACACACACACACACACACACACACACAGAGAGAGAGAGAGAGAGAGAGAGAGAGAGAGAGAGAGAGAGAGAGAGAGAGAGACAGGTGTGCATTAGACAGTCTCACTCACTAGTATATGGTATAATGTGATGGTTGGGCAATGGGCATTTTAATTTAGAGGAGTTACTGTTTGATTGATTTTAGATGACACGTGGCACATGCACTGTTTCTCTATGTGTTGTATTTTGAAAGAAATGTGCATCCTGCCCTTTGGGTTTGATGCAGAGCAAATAAGGTTATTTACATAACTGTCTGGCCTACATTTGTAATACAATAATACAGATTAGTCTCGTAGCCCACTGCTGTTCTTCTACAACTGCAGTTTTATGTCAACTAGAGTCAACTAGGCACTCCACACTTTAATGAATTCATATTGGTCCAGTATGTAAATATAAAACAGTATAATATTCCAACATCAGTGAATAAGCAATGGCAGAATAAGCCTTCTCTCTCTCTGCTTCTGTTCTGTTACTGTCAAGCTTTGATGATAATGTTGCTTACACTGCCCCCTTGTGTACAAATAGAGGTATGCTGAAAATGACCCACCCTTTTCAAATTCCACAAGCATTCAATTTATCAAAGTTAAGGCTATTTATTTTTAGTTTAATCATTCTTTTTTGTTTATTAAAACGTTCTGTTACAAATTTTAAGTGTTTTCTATTGTTTGGAGTCTAGTCCAATCCAGCAGTGTGATATAGCCTACTGTTATCCATTGCCCTGTTGTTTGGAGTCCAGGAGTGCTGTCTGTAGGAAAAAGAGTGTTGATATACATAGAACATAGAACATAGAATAACAGTCAACATTAACTAAACAGGGCAGGAAAAATGGCACTGACAGTGAGTTAACTTTCTGTGCCCTATTACATTAAGTGCTAGCTGGTATCACTATTTGATCTGTTGATAAAATTTGTCATTCTTTTTCCCTCCGAAAACACTCAGGGACCTTGAACAACAAAGACATTGCACTTGTCTACAAGCTCATAAGAGACAGAAAAATCAGTATTCAGTCTGCGTGTGTGTGTGTGTGTGTGTGTGTGTGTGTGTGTGTGTGTGTGTGTGTGTGTGTGTGTGTGTGTCTCACAGACCAACAGCAGCGCCAAAGGTCCACCAGCCGGGAGCGTCATCAAGTGACCATCTCCATCTCAGTGGCGCCCCCTATGCCCAGCTACCCTTCACCACGGACCCTGAGGCGCAGAGAGCAGAAGGGCAGGCACTCACGCACGGTAAGAGTCCACATACACTTCACCTACTGTCTGAAGACATTCTTTTTTTATAGGCTAATATAATTTATTTGTCATAAAACAAGTCTTTTTTTAATATTATATTAGAAAAATGTCTGAATATTTAGATATGTTCTGTTATACCGCATGTTCTGTTATATTTCTGTGTCTACTGCAACATCTTGTACTTAATTGGACGACCTGAGTTACTGAGATCAACTGGGCCCACAACTGCTAAATCCCTTCTACGTTACCAAGCTGTTAAAAACTGTTTCTTTAGTCATTACAGTAAAAGTGATCTTTAGTCATTAACACTATCCATAACAATTAACTGCACTGCTAATACCTGTGCAGCCATAGGGCAAGAAATATGCAATTGACACAAAGTGTAAAACTAAAAATGTAAAAACCATGACCAGTCTACTAAATGAATGCTCACTCAACAGCAGGAGAGGCCAGGCAGAGAGGTAGAATATCAGCATGTGTCAAGACAGGTAAGAACTCTACTGTATAGCATGAGACTATTATCTGGTGTTTATGTTTGTGATGTCAGTACAGACGTGTCTGGTGTGTATGTTTATGCTTTTGTTTATTACTGGTTGTCAAATTTATTTCTGTTTATGTCTATCTTGCTGTAATTGTCTCATGTGTGCATGACTAAATGACTCCTACTATTTAAGGAATTTTGTGTACAGACTGTGAAGAAACTGAATGTAAAGGAACAACCAACGGCTTTCCTATGATAATATGTTCTACCACATGTGCCATTGCTGTAAAGACAATTAAGCTAGGGAAGTGGATAGACTTTCCTCTGGGAATTGGTGAAAAGTGCCACCATTTTTTTATGCCATACTGGCGGCTTTTCATTGAATGCTTATTATAGTGGTTAATTTCGCCACAGACTTCATTTCTTGCCATAACTTGTGTAGAGGGGAAAGAACTTGTGACACCTTCCCCATTTTCCCACATTAATTTGCTCCGTACGTATAATGAAAATCAGGTGAATAACAAACTACTTTATGTATTTTCAATGGCAAGATTTTAAAGGAATATTCCACCTCTTTATGAAAATTGGTTATTCACCCTCTTACTTGGAGTTACACATGTGGATAAAAGCATTTTGGTCTCAGTGCATGTGTTTTCCTAATCTGGCAACCCCAATTTTACCTTTAGCTTAGCATAAGCACTGGAAAATAAAGTAGCTAACTAAATAGAGTTGCTAACTTGCAACTTTACATTCCAGCGCCTATGCTAAGCTACAGCTAAAATAAAGCTATAATTTGGGTTGCCGAACAGGGAAAATGCATGCACTGAGAACAAAATGCATTTACCCACATATGTACAGTAACTCTAGGTTAGAGTGTGAATAACCAATTTTCATTAAAATGTGGAATATTCCTTTAAGCAGGTCTTATTGAACAGTATGGTGTCTAAACATGAAGACCCATCCACTCCCAAGTTCTATAATGAATGCAAAGCTGTCCACTCCCAATGACTGCAAAGCATCCACTCCCAAGCTTCAAGTTGACTCAAGTAGTCACTGCACATAGTTTATTTACAGCTATAACAGCCTTATATTTAGTTTACCAACCTCTTTGTCCATTTCTATCTCCTGCTCTTATTACCTGGGAGTAGGAAAGGACAGTGAGAGAGTCTGAGATACAGACTGTGCAGAGAAAGGTAACCAACAAAGATCATTTTCACTGCAAGAACAGAGCCATTATATCAGTCCATCTGTCTGTCCGTAAATTAAAAAAAACACTTCCATCTCTGTTTCTTTGTTTGGGTGTTGTTATTGTTTTCATATTGAGCTCACAGCATGGCAATCAACATGCCTTTTTTGTCACTTTATGTTCCCAAATATTACATAAATTGCATGTCTTTAAACATGAGGTGAATGAGACCATCCCTTAATTTCATGTGTGTTAAGTTTCTGACTGGTGTGGTGTGCTAAGTGCATTAATTCAATTCAATTCAATTCAGTTCATTGAGCTTTATTGGCATGAATGTAAAAGTAACAATATTGCCAAAGCTGTATGTGTAATACACAGACATACTGTATCTGTATATATATATTATATATGTGTTATATAATATATAACACATTATCTGATGATGCATATTTTCCCCAATGACGCTGCAGGAGAGACCTGCAAGAGAAGCTGACATTCAGCCTGTGCCACGAAAGGTAAACTTTACAATCAAGGATGGTCTCAGAGTCAATTGAAATATGGCCTTATAATCTCTTTATTTTATGATCATTATATTTTTTTTGGAGAGGGGGATGTTTTGCCTTTTTTTGCAATGGCGGAATACAGACGCAGGAAGTGAGAGGGACAGACAGGGTTGAGTTTGGAAAAGGAATTTCCACTCAAATCCGTGTCCACATGAGCAGGCACTGTAGCCAGATGCATCACAGCATCTCCGTATACAATTATGATGTTCTTACACTAACATGTTTACTCCAAATCCTCTGCCCAGGAGACTCCTGCCAACAGACTTCACGAAAGCCACAAGTGGCAAGGAAGCTTTGCTTCAAGCAGCTGTTTGGCTCCATCTAACCATACTCTGATCTTTTTCGCAGCATGACAGCACCTCGTGACCGGGAAAACAACTCTATAGCACTAATTTGCATTTCGGTTCACTTCACATTTTGTTTTGCTTCTCAGGTCTCAGTTCCAACTTACTGGTTGATGATGTTTTCCTGTCCCTCATTCTTTTATTTGTTTGTATCATTTTTTGTTGTTGTTGTTGTTGTTGTTGTGGTTTTATTTCACCAACACCCCTCCATTGTTTTGTTTTGTTATGGTCTGTTTATTGTTTGTGTTCGTAGTTTGCCCGAAACCGCCCCTCATCCCCCACAGAGTGTTGTTTCCTCTTCCCCTGGACTAGAAAGGTATATTCTTTCTCCAGTCGTCCACTGGAAATCGCTCCCTCTATCATTTCCACCTTTTTTTTTCTTTCTCTTTTATTTTCTAGACATTCCTTTCCTGCTGCTGCTGCTGCTGCTGCTGCTGAACTTTACGTTTCCTTCTATATATTAGGCTATTACTAATCTTCTATCTTCTTCCTTTCATTTTCTAGTCTTACTCTATAGGTGATGGATTCATCCAAAAGCCTGATCATTTGTTATTTTCAATAATGATCGCTATATGTAAGTTTTAAGTCGTTTGAAAGTCTTTGGTGACAGAAATGTAATTTAATACAAAAAGATTTTCACCGTTCACTGAAAAAAAAGAACTTTGACTTTCTGCTGTGGCTCAGTGATAAAGTGTAATTTAAATATATAAGCTTTCATTTAATTGTCAAAAGACTTTTTCTGTTGCCGTGGGAGTCGAGATCTCCGTAGTGAATGGCTACCCTTGAGCACTGCTGTAATTTCTGAGAAAAGACAGAGCCAGAGCTTTCCCCAGATTTCCATTTAAAGTTGTTTTATTACCCTCGAGAGCAAAGTGACTTTCTGCCCTTCTCTGTCGCAGCCACAGACTTCATGAATGACACTCTTGTGCACTACAGCCTGTTCTGCATCTTCATGCTCTAATGAAATAGCCTCTGGAAGTGAGCCAGTGACAAAATCTAAAACTGGCATTTGGCCCAACCACTTTTACACCCCTTTTCTTTTCTTTCACTCACTCACTCCCTCACTCAACTCTGTCGTTTTCTTTTCCATCTCCCTCCCTTTGTTTCTTACGACCTCTCTCTCTCTCTCTCCCTCCCTCTCTCTCTTTCTTTCACTCCCTCTCTCCCCTTCACTCTCTTTCGCTCTCCCTATCTCTCAAGCGACTAGTCTCAACTGAACTTTATATCCAAATGAAAAACCCACAGTGTTTTATGGGAGTAGAGCAGCTGCAGAGTAACAGCTTTTATAGAGATTGAAAGTCCTAGTCTAGAGAGGGGGAAAAAAACATGTCACTGCTTACTCAGTAATGCTTAACACATGAATTCACACATTGGGCATGGAGGTGAGCCAAAGTGCTGTCAATCAGGAAAGTAGTATTTCCCTTTGCAGCTTTTTAACGTAACACACTTAGCATTCCACAGTGGCACCAAATATTTATTGTATGTAATTTAAGGTATTTATTATTGTGAAAATATTTTTGGAAACTTTCAATTTCATATTTACTGTCAGGGATACTGCTGGAAAAAATGACATTTTTTTCTTTAAAATTGATTTATAAGACAGAAACAAAAGATGAAAAGGTTCCTCTTGAAGTAAAAAGCGCTCTCTCTCTCTCTCTCTTTCTCTCTCTCTCTCTCATTGCCCTGCAGGCTGCCTCTACCGCAGACAAAGACTCTGAGGTCTCGACTTTGGGCCACAGACCCAAGTGTCCGGTGCCAAACCCCCCCACCACCCTAGACAAGCAGACCAACTGGTCCAAGGCCCTGCCTCTGCCCACACCTCAGCAGAGGATGAAGAGTAATCCGCATGTGGTCTCCTCCTGCATCATCCCCATCAATGTCTCTGGTAAACAACAAACCAACTCTTTTCCATTATGAATGAATGAATGAATGAATTTATTTGGTCTATTTGATGTAAAAACATTGCATAGTAACAGTAACGATACATTAAAAGAAATAAATAGACAAAGGGATATACACAAAAAAGCCCTAAGACTTATTTCCATTGTGGTCCCTTATGTGGTAGCAGGCGGGGGCATATGATGGCATTCTTATACGCACATACATACATACATACATACCTGCATATGATAAAAGTGTACACATTTACGTATTCATAAATTATTGTATCTAGAATATCAATTTTACGTTGAGTTTTTGTTATGTGACTGTAGTGAAAGCACTAAGACTGAGAAAGAGTATGATCCTTCCTGACAAATGTAAATATTCATGTAGACGTCCACCAAAACGCTTTTAGTCCTTTTAGTAGTTCAAAGCTGCTGTTGAAAGAATGGAAGAGTTACTATGAAAAAATAACACTGATAAAATGAGGCTTTTACTGACTTAACAACAGCAGTTTGATGTGAGACTAAGTGTTGCTATTTGGTTCTCCCCAGGAGTGGGCTTTGACCGTGAAGCCAGTGCCCGCTGCTCGCTTGTGCACTCTCAGTCTGTCCTCCAACGACGGAGGAAACTGAGAAGGAGGAAAACCATCACAGGCATTCCAAGACGTGTGCAACAAGACATGGGTATGGCCCTCCGCCCATAAATTTGATCTGTTTGTCTGCTCTGACTCCATCTAGGATGACATTAGGGGCAGCTGTAGGATGTGGTTTTGGAAAAAAAAAATGGTGAAAAAGTCATGTTGTACAACAGACTAAAACATTATGAGACTCTCTCTCCCTCTCTCTCTCTCTCTCTCTTGGATAGAGATTAAGATGTTGTCCAGGATTAAATCTGACTTTAAATGCAGAATCTCCATTCAAAATGTGATTCTGTCCAAGACTCTGGGTAATCCCTGTCTGGGAAACTAGGCCTGCGTCTGTCATTTAAAAATGTATGACTCAATAAAGTCTCAGTAAACAGGAAGGAAGATACAAGCCCTGATTTACAAAACACACACACATGCGTACTACACATGCACACAAAAACACACATAAACACACAAAAACAGAACAGTTATAGTACAGTCATTGCAAGATACAGTATATCTACTAAAGTTCAAGATATAGTATATCTACTGCAGATTAGAAGTGTAAACGGGGTCAGTATCTACAATTAATAGGTCTGGGCAATTCCATGGAAAGTGGCCTTTTGTCTCATCCATTACGACAATAAACTGCCATAGTATTTGTAATATGCAAATGATGGCATGAAATTCGAGCATTTGCTGTAGAGGTAGAGTAGTGCTTTTGGCTGTTAAACCTACATGAAAATGATACAAAGTATTTGAATATAATATAAAGTACAGGCCAAAGGTTTGGACACACCTCCTCATTCAATGTGGTGGTGAAACTTCTCAGGTAGCCGGCTATATGAAGTTAATGCCCATCCCATCAGCCAATCAGAGAATAGAATCGCATTCTGAAGGGAGATAAATATATACTGTATACATTGCCACTAAATGATGAAGTGACGTAAAAAGGATATATGCAATATTATAATAAAAACTGAAATGAATATGTTTCAGATTCTGATGAGTCTCCAGTTGCCCGAGAGAGAACGGTGATCATCCATGCCAACCCACAGCTGTCACTGTGCCACGATGAACTCTCCATCAGCAGTCGCCTCAATACCAAGGACTCCGGCTGCCAGACAGACGACATCCTGATCACCGCCCCCTCCCGACGCCGCATTCGTGCACAGCGTGGCCAAGGCATTCCAGCATCGTTATCCCACTCCACTGGGAACATCTCCTCCCTGCCTGACCATTCCGACTCCATGTACACCTCCACCTCGGGCGGGCGCCTGCGTTCCAGAAGTCTGCCGCGAGAAGGTGGCCGCATACGGGACGAGATGCAGGACGACAGCGATGAGGACGACGAGGAAGATGATGAGGATGAGGACGAGGAGCTCTCCCCTTACGAGGCAGAGGACTTCCTACCCGTGCCGGGTCAGCACATCCTTAAGGATGAAGAGGAGAGCACGGATGACCAGGCTGTGCCGGAGCTACAGCTGGGCAGCTTGAAGCGTGGTGGCGGGACGAGAGCAGGCAGCCCTGATCACGGGTGGATAGAGCGAGGTCGCTCGCGCCTCCCGCGAAAAGCGGACATGGGTAGCTGTGAGATCTCCTCCAGCTCTGACACCTTCAGCAGCCCAATCCATTCTGTCTCGACCACTGGGGTGCTTGGGGGCCAGATCGACCACAAGGAAGACCACCAGTCCTCCAGTGGCAACTGGAGTGGAAGCAGCTCCACCTGTCCCTCGCAGACATCCGAGACCCTCCCTCCGGCCTCCTCGCCCCCGCTGACGGGCTCGTCCCACTGCGACTCAGAGCTCTCGCTCAACACCGCGCCCCACATCATCGACGA
The DNA here is from genome assembly GCA_027497455.2 of Sardinella longiceps. Lineage (NCBI taxonomy): Eukaryota > Metazoa > Chordata > Actinopteri > Clupeiformes > Clupeidae > Sardinella > Sardinella longiceps. Next base: position 4,637,341 of record JAODXP020000031.1, read on the forward strand.
CACCACCGGTTTCATCATCGACCCTTACCAGAGCGACAGGGCCCAGACGCAGGGCCACAGGTCCAGCTCCTTCACTTCCTCGGCAACTGACCAGATGGATGATGCCGGGGTGAGCACTGCCAGTGAAGGGGAGTGGAACTACACGCATGACCAGCCTGAGCAAGACCAGCCTTGTCCGCAGGACTTCAGCCCCAAGCGTTCCAGGGACAACCGGGAGACGGGCGACTTAGAGTGTCGAGGCTACCGAGCCACCTATGAGGGCTTCAGTGGGAAATCCTCTAGCGAAACAACGGAGGGGATGAACTTGCACTATACAGATACAGAAGGCATCTATGCCACGATGCACTTTGATTGTCGTCTTAAGGAAGGCAGCAGGAGCTACGGATATAACTATGCAGCTGAATGTGGCCCCCAGGGGACAAGCATGGGGTCCAGTGAAGGTGGTTATGCTCAGTCAGACTACAGGGGCAGCAGGACACTCGCAAGGCAGTGTCTGTCCTTAAGAAAACCAAAGGCGAAGCCGCCCCCGCCAAAACGGAGTTCGTCGCTGAAGGAATCGACCAGCTTGGAAATGCTGGACCAGAGCGAACCAAAGACATTGATCTGTGACCAGCCCCTGCCGTTGTCTTCCAGGGAGATGAAGCTCGAGCTAGATCTGGCCAGTTCCGTCGGTCCATCTGAGATGTTGGGGCTTGAGCCTGAAACTCTGGGTGCATGGGGTGTTGAGAGCTCTCGAGAGGTGGACGATGCATCCCCATTCTGTTCCAGCGACACACACTCCTTCAAAGACGAAGGGGCTGTGCAGTCCGACTATGCAGATCTGTGGCTTCTTAATGACTTGAGGTCAAGCGACCCCTACCGGTCAATGTCCAACTCTAGCACAGCTACAGGTACGACCGTCATCGAATGTGTCAAGTCACCAGAGACCTCAGAGTCCAAGGCCACACGCCCGAGCTCCAAGCCCAACTCGCCTGCCCATCCCCCAGCTGCAGAGAGCGACTTCAAGCTCTCATCCCCCGAGAAGTTAGCAGGCTTGGCCTCTCCTTCCAGCGGCTACTCCAGCCAATCGGAAACACCGACCTCTTCCTTCCCCTCGGCCTTCTTCCCCAACCCGCTCTCCCCGACCACAGGCAAAAGGAAGCCCAAAGTCCCAGAGAGGAAATCCTCGCTGTCTTCGCTCCAGCAGCAGCATCTCGCCGGCTGCTCATCCAGACGGGATTCTGCTGCCGCTGCCGAGCTGCTGCTGCCACCACCTCCATCTCAGCTCGAACTAAGTGCTCTTCACACTGTTCCCCCCAAGCCCCCTCCATACCGGATCCATACTCTCCACCATAACAAGCAGAGGGCCGCTGCAGCTGCAGCCGCAGCAGCAGAAGCTAGAGCTGCGGCTGCTGCTAATGCTGCTGCTGGCGCTAGCACTAGCGCTAGTTCCACAGCAGGCATTAATGCAGCTTCTAACACTAACCCAGATGCAGCTAGCTCAGCCCACATGGCTATCACACCCACTGTGCTGAGGTCAGTCCAGCTGCGCTCCATTGGAACGAGGGAACAAGAGCAACCCAGCACAGATACCTTGACGAGATCCAGGTTCCCGGGTGCTCAGTACCCTGAAAATAGACAGCAATCCAACACGGATACCTTGACTAGATCCAGGTACCCTGCTCATTACTCTGAGAATAGACAGATACCATCCACTAAGCCCCCTGCCTACAAATCCCATGATGCACCATCTCAGGAGTTAAGTGACACCGGGGCCTCATCAGGAGAGAGCAGCCAAGCCACAGAAGCCCCGCCGCCACCACGGCAAAAGCCGAGGCAGCAGAGGCTCGTCCCAGGCACGTACTGGGCCATGACAGCTTTTAGGACACCTGTAGATGTGACAGGTGAGGACGACGACCTCATACCTCAGTCAGGAACCGAGACTGACTCTGGAGGAGTGCTGGGCAGCTCAGGTGATCTGAACGAACCCTCAGTTCTCCGACCCAAGCACCAAGTGGGAAGTGGCGATGCTGAGGCCTCACTATGTCTGACCAGCACCATGTCCCCCCCTGCTCAGAGCGAAACAACTGCAAGCTGTGACTTTGTACTGTTCAACAGTCCTGACAAAGTGCCTGCCAGAGTGTTGGAAGCGTTGCACACTTACGAAATCAGCGACGCACGGAGCAGAGAGGATGACTATGAACCTCTAGGTGGTCAAGCCAGAAGTGCCTCCCAGGACAATCGAGACGAGGGATCAACTCCAGACACAGAGGATTACTTCAGTAAAGGTGAGCTGTGCCAACAGTGCGAAGTCTTCAATTCTACGTTGCATTTGATCACATACACAATAGAAATAGTTTTAATATATCTTCTCAATAAAAAAACTGTATTTACTGTATTTAAACTGTATTGTGTATTTCAGGTATATATTTCGCCCACTTGGCAAATATATGTAAATATATATAAATACATTTTGAAATATTGGTTCATTTAGTGCTTCTTTTATGTATGGAAAGGGTATGGCATAAAATACTGGGTTTGAAAGCAATGTGGAATCTGCTTGTACTGGATATTTGAATCTTGTACTGTCTTCCTGCAGAGTCTACACCCAGTGACAACTCCACCTCTCCACTAACTGATGATACAAAACCTGATGATGACAGTGTTTTCCCGTCACCAAACAGACTGCGCACAACAGAGGACCTGTTTGCCATGATCCACAGGTTTGTAATGCACTTATTAGTACTTTAAAATGGGGATAACGTTAGGGAAGTTTAAGTCCAATCCAAAGTATCTTCTGTATTTCTTTTTGTTTTTATTTATTTATTTTAATATATTTCTGCATACATTATTGTACTCAATAATTAATCAATATATCACTGGTTGGTTTGTACTTATTTAAGGTCCAAGAGGAAAGTTCTGGGCCGCAAGGATTCGGGGGAGCTGACGGTGAAAAATAGGGTCTGCCCCCCAGCGGTCAGCATCCCCATCCCAATCCCCGTCAGCGTCCCAGTGACGTTGCCCAGCACACCCACTGCCCCCACCACCCCTGCTGGCCCCCAGCGAGTCCCAGGCCCCATCTACCGCAGCGCCAAAAAGTCCAGCACCTCCAACGAGGAGTTCAAGCTGCTCCTCCTGAAGAAGGGCAGCCGCACCGACTCCAGCTACCGCATGTCTGCCACGGAGATCCTCAAGAGCCCCATCACACCCAAGACCCCTGGTGAGCTCCTTCTGGAGGGGGTTAAGCCCGCAGAGGAGCCTCCTTCACCCCAGCTGGAGTCTCCTGCTGCTGGTCCAGAACAGCAGCAGCAACAACAACAACAGCAGCAGCAACAACAGCAGCAGCAGCAGCAGCAGCAGGCCAGTCCCCAGTACCCACGCGCCAACACGGAAGGATTCTCGCCCAAGGCTCTCGCGATGACCGCCTCCTCCAGGCAAGGCCGCTCCAGAATCCCCCCGGCGGCCAACAGCAGCCGTTACAGCACTCGAAGCCGGCTTTACATGGCGCCCATGCAGGCCATCTCCGAAGGGGAGACGGAGAACTCTGACGGAAGCCCTCATGATGACCGCTCTTCTTAGATATGTATTTTTGTTATATGAAAGAAAATGAATTCCCTCAACAAACAGAAAAACAAATTGGACCGAAAAAGAACGAAGGAGAGGGCTCAGACTGTGTCCTACACACACACTACAGACATGTTTTTTTTTTTTACAAATAACTTATCTCTCTACCCAGAAGACACTCACAGTGGAGAAGATATCCTGTGTTCAACAAAAACTTTTTTACTATCTAAAACATGATTTAAAAAAAAGGCCAGAGAAGAATTTTGAGTGCTATAGACAACTTACATTTATAAATGAATTAGGGAAATTCCCATTGAAGTTTTTAATTGTTTGGATAACACATCATTTCCTTGTGTTTTGACAGAACAACATTGGTCTGTCAAGAGGTATCACTGTTTTATGAACCTCTTCATATAACCTACAACTATCAACCTTTACCGATTAGATATCATTATAACTACGTCCACCAATACAACAGAAGTAGGCAACTAACTCCAACTATGTTTAAAAAGCTGAAGGACTTGTACATCTTATATATCATGCATACATATGTCACAAATATGCATATGTTCTGCACTATGGTGCCACAGAATTGAAGTATTTTTCTGCAGTCACAGACACACATATCTCTCAATGGCAGGCATACGTGGGACAATCTTACTGTTGCCTTTAACAGTTTCCAGAGGTGATATTTTGTTCTGCACAGCAGACGTCTGTGTAAAGCAAATTACTACTAAAGAGCAACTGCAAGTGGGTATAAGATTGAGAAAGATGCTGCAGCTTGTATTTGGGAGCAGAATCCATGATTGTGGAAAGTCTGGCTTCCTCCTGGAGACTAATAATAGTTTTATGTCTGACTTAAGCATGGAGGTTTAGGCATCGGAAGCCTTGTGTAGTCTGGCTAGTCTTGAGAGGATGGTGACAGAGGACATGAGGACCAAGAACACTTGGTACAAAATATTCAAGGAAAATTCCAGTGTTCCAATTCCATTTCAATCCATAGCCCTGTTATTTGGGGTCATTGAGTGCTATCTAAAGGAAAAAGAACAACATTTGGTGCAAATAGATCAAAAAGTGACCCGACAGCTAACGTTAACTGAACTGGCACTCTCTTTCAGTTTATTTTTTCCCCGTTCAGTAAGCATTAGCTGCTGGTTTTCGACTCTTGTCTATGTTGTACCAAATTTTCTGATTCTTTTTCTTACCAACAGTGTGACTTTGAACAAAAGGCTATGCGTTATGTAATGCTCCGGAACTTTCCTTTAACATCCACCAAGTGTGATGCATAGAGTCATAACTATTCCTTTTCATATTCTCTCTTGGACCTTTTTGGGTAAGAGATTGAGAAGACTGTTTATAAAAACTACCACACTAGGTCATATTTTTCATAAATATGGTTTTGATTATACTATTGAAGAGTCTCTTAAGGTCAAGGCGCAGACAAAATCTCACTATCAAGGTAATGTATATTACCGAGATTTGTTACAGGGCTACAATCTATGGATATAGTGGTTTAAGTTGTAGCCGAACAAGGGTCTCCACACCCTAAAAATGTATGGGCCATACTACTATGACATGACTATTTGAATTAAACAAATTACATCATTTTGGGCCCAAAGTTGTCAGGTATATCAAATTGCTGCATAAATACCTTACCAATGCAGAGTAGATGTTTAACAGACTATCTTTGAGGAAAAACAAGTGAAGTCAAATTTCTTGGTGTATTCTATGAATACCGATGCATTGATTGAAATTTGTTGTAAATGTTAGCCTGTGTGGAAAGAGTGTAAAAAAGTGTCATGACTGATGTGATATGAACTTTTAAAAAAAAAGAATAATGTGATCTGCTGAACTTACACTGTGCTATGGAGACGTGGGAGCTGATAATTTTATCGATTTTTTGCATTCATCACATCCTTTGCTGGATAGAAACGTTAAAACTGTATCTTCGTCTTAAATGTTTTTTGAATTTGTCATAACTTGCAATAGCACCAGATAATAATTATTACAGGGAACTTGACCGGTGGCAGAACATTGCCAGTATTACACAGAAACAAAACACTAACATATTTCCAGATGACTTGAATTTGTTCAATAAGTATATGTTCTGTAAATGTAAAAAAGAAAAATAATAATAATGTTTGATTTTTGTTGTACCATTGTAAACTTAGTCAGAGCTTTATTGGTGTGGCCAACCAGACAATCTAATCAGTCACTGTTGAGTCCTGATTTGTAAATGATATCAGATGGAGGGGTGTATAATAAACATAGGCTACAGTACGAGCAAGTGTGCAGGCATCTGTTTTCTAACAGCATAGTTGCTATAAGTCCGCAACTCTGTTGGTTGCAATGCAATTTCCTACTGCCAACTAACTAAGTTGTAACTAAATTAGCAATGCTGTTGGGAAGCGGACGCCAGGTCCAGGGTGCTATGTCAACAATCTTAAGTGTCAGTCAGAAGATATATAGGGATACAACATTTGGGGGGGGGGGGGGGGGGTGGGCATGTGAAACACAAGATGGATTGGCCTCAGCGTATGATCTCTGATGTGCATTTGTTCTGCATCCTTGCTGCTCATAGATACCCCCCCCCACACACACACACACACACACAGTACACCCCTTTGCCCTGTTTGTGTTCACAGCTCAATACCGGTGCTTGTCTCTCCCCCTTCTGACTCACGAGTATACGCTTACCAGTCACTGAACTGTTGTTAAAGTGCCATGTACTCTATGTCTTGGCTGAGCTTGGGTGATAGTTTTATAACGCACAGCTGTGCTAGAACGAATGGATTGCGGCTCAAGTATGCTCTCGTTCATAAAGAAAAGGGTCGGGGGGGGGGGGGACTAAGTCCCCTGTCAGGCTTCTCACCAATCGTCTTCTCAGTCATGTGATTACAGTAGCCAATCGTGTAAATGTCTTAATTTATTTTTGTTGCTTTGAGAGGTAGAGAGTGAGAAAAAAATGAAAAAAATATGAATCAATGATTTCTCCATTTTGTCTAAAAAAAAAAGAGAGAACACACTGTAGTGTTTAACCTTGGGCTCATACTTATAGGACTATTAAATCTATTGAAGCTGTTAAATGCTGACAATATGATAAATAGAAAATATTTTTAATTATGGGATATTTTAATCCAGAGAATTATTTTGTTAATAAAGATAGAAATGACAATAAATCTTTATTTAAATTAATGCTGGTTGAAGATATTTGATATGAGAGGATATATCAACACAGCTGTGTTAACATAAAACAATGAACTACTATGAACCTTTTTGAGAGTAGCTGTCATTCACAATCTTTTAAAAAATAATAATGATAATAAGCTACTGTGTATGCTATTGGATTCTAGTTAGATGTTTTTGGTGCTCTTAATCTAAACTATACTATTGGCCATACTGTATTCTATTGTTGCCATTAAGAAATGATTCCTGTTTTTTTTTTGTTTTTTTTTTCATCTTCCATGGATTGAAAAAGAGTGATAGTGCTCACCTTGTGCTGACTTCATACATGCCCTCATGAACTCGCCTGCAACACTAGTGACGTGTGGATAAACCTGATGGTGTAGCACTGTAGCCATACCTGTCTGATCATTTTTTTATTTTGAATCCTAAATCAATTCTGCTGTACTCCCAAGAGTTCATGTTGCAACTGTTTGAGCTTTTTACAAATGTTTTAGATCTTTTTTTTTTTTAAACTTGACTTCATCAATGTCGTGTCTCAGTACAATGACTTAAGAAAACATGATATCCCTGACAATTTTGTCATTGTCGTTTTTGTTTTTTATTTTTTAATCTGTGTGTGCTAAGAGAGAGACACCTCAGTTTAGGACTGTTGTTTATCATTGCTGTTTTTTCAAGGTACTCTGAAGTATAATTATGCTTCATAATCAAATGTCATCATTCCATTGTCCAAAACATGTTGGCACTTACACAGTGGACATTTTGACATTTCTGCACAGAGAGACACATTAATATATTTTTGGTCATATTTTCTCTTGTCTGTACCTTGAAGTTTGTGATCATGTGACGAATCACCATAGACTGTTCCTGTGTTGTTTTTTAAGGGGAAGAAAAAAAAAGAAAAACATTTCATCATGATTCATTGCATCTTTGTGGTGTGTGTGAATGGATAAGCACAGTTCTTCTGTTTGCCAAAGGGTATGTACAGATGTGTTAGACCTATGAACTAATAATAAAAGGCAACAAAAGAAAGCGTGGGCCCAAGTGTAGCAGACTGACTGTCTAAGACACATCTCATTCAGGTTGGAAGCTCCCAGTTAAACAGATTTGCATCCATTTTTGTATTTTTGTATAAACCTGTAAATATTCTTTTTAAAACTGTTGGACAAAAAACAAAAACAAAAAAACAAGTTGCTTTTGTTACAAAAACATTTGAAAAACATTGAAAAAAAAAGATTGAAATGATTCCCAGAAAAAATAAGAAGAAAAGAGAAAGAAGAAAAGAAGAGTTGAGACAAGTTTTCAAAAGTTTACATTATTCCAAGCCTTTGTATATTTTTGAGCTTGTGCTACACTTTCGTTCTTGTATTTATTTTTAGTACACATTGTGGAGAATCTCATTGTAAATCTGAACCATTTGCCAGTTCAACTGGCTGCTTAGTAACTGTGCATAGAAAAGGCCAATAAATGTGATTGCGTTGAACAATAATGTGACTGCCTTACCTCATCATGGATGCTGTGGAATTCAATGTGTTGTTAAATTCCGATTTGCTCAGCAGGTGGCAGTGTGGAGCTGAATTAGGAAAAAGATATTTTGATATTTCTCGAACTAGTAAACCCATTTTCCCGCCTTGGGATAACATTTCAGCTATTCATATAGGCTATAGGCTATAAAAATGTAATGACATTGAAAGACTTGCTATGGTACAGAGATGTTCAATATATTTTACTTGTTCTGTTCATTCACTGGGAGAGAATTAAAGATGGTCAGGCTGACAAGTTTATGCATACTGATCAAATATCAATGCAAAAGCTTTATGTAGACAGCTATTTATTCAATTTCTAATAATTGAAAATAATGAATCCAACTTTGTAATATTGTTAGGCTATATCTTCAGCGACACAATATAACTGGCCAAGTATCACAGGAACCCAAACCAATTGCAAAAAAATAAAAATAATAATTCATTATTATATTAAAAAAAAAAAAAACTATGGATGTTTCTGTTGTGATCCAGTTGGTCTTTCACCTTTTTATGCTGGTCTTGGGGTCAACTTGTTGCACCATCTGGCTTTTAGACCTTAATTGCAACAATGCTGCATTCAGTGGCCAGAATCAGAGGATTTCCATTGAAGGATCACAGTTGGTTCAGACGCATTCCATCCTTTCTAAGGGCAAGTTCGTGGACACTGAACTTTGACTTGCTCCTCGCCTCATTGTTCATCTGTCAGTTTGGTTGAGTAAGACATCAATGACAACTGAGCAGTGGGGTTTTAACTCCATTTGAGTTAACGCTCAGAGCTCATTGAATAGAGACCGTTTGGCATAGCGTTTGACGTGAGGGTCAACATTCTTTGGTCAGCGGTGAGTTTCCTGTGTACTTTTTTGCCGTTTAGTCCGGACGAAGAGATGTGCTATGATGATGTGAGTGGCCATGCCATTTAAAGGATATGGTGAATCTTTTGGATAGGCTAAGTTCAAGAGTTTCACCGTGCTTCTTGTTTTCTATTGAGTAGGATGTGAGACTGGTCAATGAACATTTAAGGATGACTTTTTCCCCTGATTATTTAGGCGTTTTGTGTTTGCTGCCACAGAATTCTTCCTTCCATTGTGGTGGGTTGGAATGATCCTGTTCGTAAAGAATGAAATGCTCTGTGGGGGAAGGGGGGAGCTAAAATGTGACAGTAAACACACACGAAACAACCACACACATAACTCCCGGTTGGCTTGTCGCATATGCCAAGTCTTTGAAACCACCTCACGCACACAACAGTCGCAGAGAGAAGTAGGAGGTACGCGCGACCAGGACGCGACTGTCATTGGACCAAGGGTTGTTACAGAGACTGATGATAGCTCGAAGTTTTCTGCAACTAGCGGGTATGATGGTTTATCAATCGGAGCCAATTTAGTAGTCCACTTCATGTCGGTTGGCAAATACCGCGCTGCGCGATGTAATACTGGTTGTGAATGTGCAATGCTCTCCAACAGGTAAAATATATGATTTGTTTATCTCGTGTTGTCAAGCCAGTGCATCCTGTGGACATCTTTCATTGATCTAACGTTATAAATATCGACCCATGGATATCAGAACCCCGGGATTTCAATGCGTTAAACGAAGAGAAGTAAGTTTAATAGCGTGGTCAAGCCTCTCCTGTCTGTAGTAGGCTACGCTACGCAGTTGTCTTTTCATGAATTGACTCTAATGATATAGCTCGCGTTAATTAAAATTATATCCTTATTAATTTGGGTTGTTAATTCTAATATTTAACAATAATTCTAATAATAACAAACTTTGTCTTTAGTCAAAGTATTGGGTCTTAATTACTGTTTTGAAGAACATTTAAGTATGATCTGAGTTATTCAATAAGTTCACCTAATTATTTCCCGATAAATGAGTGATAAACAGGCTCAGTATAATTCATGCATTGATTAAGTATTTGTCCCATGCAACCCTTATCTGTCTTATCTTGCAGTATGACAGCAGTTCTGCTTATTATATCTACGCTTGGCTACCCAGAATAGCTTTATAACCGACATTTTCATCGTCGTTGGAAAGTTGTCTCAGAATGCTTTGAATCGACAGATTGTACTTGCCCAACATGTTGCATGTGTTTGTCAAGGGGCTTTGTTTTCCGTCTTGTTTTCCCTTCTCCTTGTTTTCTTGGAACGGGTAAGGAGGGTGGAGCGCGCGCCAGAGGCGAGAAAGGGACGGCCGCAATATGGGAGTCGTTATTACGAGCTCTCCAGTGTCCCTTCCCCTCTCTCTTCGCTTTGGTTATCTCAACCAATTTACTCCTCCTTACTGAAATTGCACTCAGCTTTGCTCT
>JAODXP020000031.1:4650394-4662894 GCA_027497455.2 Sardinella longiceps
TTTGGAACCTAGAGAGAGAGATTTTCCAGTCCTGGATCTCTCCACACACTAGCAATCAGAGGGAAAAAGCAACGTTTCGCTCAAGCGGTTCCCCCTCTTTATCGTTTCCCAGCTTTCCCCCATTAGCATAACAGCAGAGCTCCAGAAACTGGACTCTTTCCCATAGACATGAACCTACAGCTGCACACATCCAGACTGACTAACCATCACTTTGTGCCGTGACAGCCTGTGTGGAATCACAAAGATGAGAGGCAGAACTATGCAAAAACTGTGACTGTCATAAACCAAAACCTCAAGTCAAATTGGTTCAGCATGGAAGGTTTTAAGGTGTCATTTGATGCTTTTGGTGTTTTTGATGACAATTACTTTATAGAAAATATCTATGGAGGTATTTATTTTTGTTCTAGAAGTTAAGGGAATTGTTATTATCTGTAACAACATCTTGCCAAGAAGAGTAAAATCATAGGCTAGCCTTCCTGCAATGTGTACTGTTCTCCCACTGTGAAACTATTTCATAATTCTTTCAAGACATGGGATTTATTGTTCATTATAAGTGAAGTAAGTGAGCTTTGTGTATTTGTCCTCAGGTCAGGACTGAGTTTTCATTAAACCAAAGCAATATTGATCTCAAAAGTGATATTGAAGTGTTGTTCAAGTAAAGCTCCTCAACTCTTCATTCTGAACCCGTTGTTGAACAACACTTTTGTTTTACGTTTGAAGCCCTTCAAGTTGGATCCCTGCCCTTGTCATCTATCCCGGTCAAGCTTGTTGTTACATTTGACAGTGAATAGCTGATTGTTGACATATGTTTAACAAGTCTTTTGTGTTTCTTTTAGGCTCTGTGAAACCCTCAACCAATGGACTGCAGAGAAGATCCAAGAAAAAAGTGGTCACTAGTGTGACAAATTATTTGCAGAACACGTTAATAAGAGAATTTTCTCAGCCATTGGAAGAGCCAGCATGGCAGATATAAACTTTAAAAACGTGAGCTCTCCTCAGGCTGGAAATTCTGATGTTGTGGGGAGAGGAGAGGACGCAGGGGGAGGGAAGAGCCAAACAAATGTAAGAACTCAATGCAGCAGTGTGGAAAAGACAAACAATCATTCAGGTGTCCAATCAGAAAAGTCCCAGTGCCCGGACACTTTCGTGACACAGTGCCCAGCAACTCAAGGTTCCAACCTGGAACCTTGTGGAACAATCACTGTGAAAATGCAGACAGCAGTTTTACCATTGTGCCTTGGAGAGAGTACAGTGTTTCTCCCAGTGCACCTCCAGATGCCCAAACCAGCTCCAGCAGCAGCAGCAGCAGCACAGGTTAATCCAGTGGGAGGCGCCACCACTGCACAGTTTGTCCTGCCCAGCCATGGCCCAGTGTCCCTGCCCAGCCATGGCCCAATGTCCCTGCCCCTGATGTTAGAGCAGCAAGTCTTCCAACAGTTCAACTCACAGTTTCCTCCTCAAGGCACGGTCTGTTCCGCTCCGCCACTCCCGCCATTGCTGCAGAGCAACGTCCTGTGCCAGAACTCCTCCGTCACGTTTTGTCAGCCCTCGCCCAGGGTGCAGAAGGTGGCAGAGCCGGTCGTTGGCGAGCAGGAAAGGCTTGCTTTCGTTCCAAGCCCTGGCTTCGCTGCCATTTCACAGGACCAGTTCACCACCTCTCACAACAGTTTTGCACATATTGCATGCCAAATGGCTGGGCCCAACCCAACACAGGCCTTTGCCCAAAGTTTTTTTGGGCAGCCCCCAACTCCCCCATCGTTACCTCAATCCTACCCATACGCCTCTCCGCTGGCGCCCCTGGTACCCCCACCTACACTGCTGGTTCCCTTCCCCATCGTAGTCCCTTTACCTGTCCCTCTCCCTATCCCTCTACCTATTCCGATTCCTATAAGAACTAAAGCTGAGGAACATGAACCAAAAAGCACTGCAGCTGTTGGCACACAGACTTGTGATCGGTTCTTCGATCTCTCGAGCTCTCTGTCACATTCAGCGGACTCTGACGGAGGTGCTTTGGATCTTTCTGCTGAAGCTGGGCTCACTCGGCTGAAGCACGAGGAGTTGAGTCCTCAGGACTCTCCCCTCGACCTGTCGGTGGCGATGGACTACCACGGCTGTAAGCCACTGGTTCAGGTCAAGCGGCCAGATGTCAAGCAGCCTGTGAGGGATGGAGTGCAAAGGTCAGGGCAGTCTTCGGAGGTCTTCCAGCCACTGGGTCATGGCCAGAATCTGAACCCTGAGATTTTGAGTGGACTGACCCCAAGGGAATTCAACAGGCACCACAAGTGGCTGATGGAAGACCACTGCAGCCATGAGTCCAAATACGACACAAGAAACTATGGGATCGTCAGCGCCTCACAGACAGCTAAGGTCATCGTGGCCGTCGGCAAAGACAGCGTTCCAACCATTTTCCGTGGAGAGCTGAAGGATCTCAGCAGAATACCGGCCAACACCTTCCCCGCCTCAAAGCAGAACACAGAGTTGGGCGCTTTGGTCCGTCATCACTGCAGCCCAACCCGCAATGCCCAGGGAGAAACAGGCCATCTTACCGATCCCAGGACTGGCATTCACCGAAACAGGACAGTGAAATTTAAAAAGGCCAGCTCACAGGAAATACACATCCTGCCAATCAAAAAGCAGCGCTTTACTGCTTTCTTTCATGGAGAGTAGAGTAGAAACTCCGATGTGCAGATGCAACTGATGAAAAGTTGGATAAGGTCTCAGCTTCTGGCTTTAGTGGACAGGGAAGTATTTACAGTGTTATGAACCCGAGGGACAACATCCAAGTACTTCCCATTCCTGGATCATTTCAAATAATCAATATGGCTGCACTTGGCACGTACAGTATTTAGTCTGTCCAGAGAAGACAGAAATGAGTAATGGAACTACTTTGCTGTACCATACCATGTATCATGATAGACACTTTATCGGATCTGACTCAACTCATTGTATTTTATGGATACATGCTGTCTGAAGATGCTGAATCCCATGCAGCTTTTAAAGACTGAAGTAGTGGATTTCTTGTCTTGTTGGCCACATGGAAACATTCAGCAATACCATCAACTTCACAGAAAGACTTGCAATAAATTGTACTTGATCTTTGGGCAACTTTCTTAGCACAAAAGAATTCATTTACTACATGAATGATGTTTATGTGACAACGGTATTGGTGTTGGTATATTATATGTGATCTGTTTTGCCAAATCAAATGTCTTAAGATTTTTTATGCTTCACAATTTAAGCAATAATCTCCTGTCAGTAGGGCTCATTGGGTTAAAAACAGAATATTTCAAAAATGTGACAAAAGACGACAGTACATTGTATTTTTTCATTGACAATTTTATAAAAATAGGTGAAGAAATGGCCAGTTATTTTAATAAAATGAGCAGACATTGTGTGTGAAGTGTGTAATGAATCAACTTGCACTCTACACTTTTCATGAGCGCAGTCATATAAAAAAGTATCAAATAATCTGAATTACCAAAACCTGAGTATCAAAATAAAGTCACCAGTCTCAAGAATAAGCTGTTACTTAAACTTAAAAGTTGTATAAAAAATTATGCATTAAGAAATAAATCCTTCCCAATCAGAAATCTTCAACCTTAAATATGTTACATTATGATAATGAAGATGCACTGATCATTGAAAACAAAATCAACATTCCTATCCATCTGACAGATGATTGACAACAAAAGATTAGACAAAAAAGGTAAAAAGCAACAATTATACAAAAAGAATAATATTGAATAAATAGAGTTCACAAACAATGTTCATTACTGTTATGACAGCCAATCAAATGAGCCCATGTGTGGAAAGTAGTCCAATTGAACAAGCTGCCAGTTTTGATGGTTGCCCACAATGAAACAGACCCATGTATCTCCCAAGGATTTGGTCTTGAGCATCTGCATATCACTCAGTGTACTGGCATCAAACACTCTCGCCCAGTGATCACAGTCATGCCACAAGCAAAATACCAGCAACTTTTAAGTGAAAACATGCGATTTAAAACATAACAAAACTGCAGGGAGAGACGATCATCATGAGGAACTGTACAACCAATAGCCTATGTATGCTGAACATGAAATGGTCCCAAAATAAAAGAAGGAATGGTCCATATTGGAGATATTACACCATCATGTAAAATTATATGAAGTTTTTTTAGAAGTAATCTAACTTGCATGGTGCTCTATGGGATTGCATAATTGTATCAATGACTTTGCAGATGCAGACTAGTATGCTGCCTGTTTTAAGGGCCGTTCCTTCAAACCAAGGATGATAATTATAATGTCAAACACTACAGTTTGTAAATGCCACTGGTTAATATGAATGACAACATCCACACCACATACTATAATGACATGAAGAAAAGATATTGAGAATCACTTCCAGATCGATGTTGACTATGACAAAAAAAAACAAAAACAAAAAAAAAGACAACCCATCAAAACCCATGACGGGCTATCAAAAATCCATGACTTTATCATTGGTCAGTCTGGACACTAATATAGTTGGGCTGAATCTCAATGTAAGCCTTAAGCTCTGAACCCTCAAGGACTTAACTAGAATGAGTCTAGAATGCATTGTGACTGACCAGTTCATGTTAGTTAAGTCATTGAGGGCTCAGGACGTATGGTTAAGGGTGGACACTGGGATTCAGCCATACAGTTGTATTTCATAGTCATCAGCACCTTGTGCAAACAGCTCTTTATCCTCCCATAATAGGAATATGGCCCAATAATAAGCATCTGAACAGAGCAGCATTTCCACGTTTTGATGAAAAGATATACTGGATTTAGAATTATAATGACAAGTGCCTGCCCAATGATAAACATACAAAATATGAACATCCTGAGTTGTATCTCATCATATATAAATAACAGCATTCACAATGTAACAGTAGTGAGCTTCTATGTAATGTAGACCCAGCCAAGGTTGTAAGACACACTGCTGTTCACTGCTATGGGATACACTAACCAGAACAGCTGGTGTTGAAAACGGAGATGGTTGTCCCACTTTTGAAAGCATTTCTGTTCACATTCTGATAAGCATAACGGATGTTTGAACAAACCTGGACTTGAGGTCAAAGCCAGTGACAGAAGAGCTACTAATAACATCCAGGTAAACAATGATATTTACCCTTTTTTACACTTTAAATTGAGTCAGAATCTTTAAGGTTAACTTTTTTACAGTCTACACAAAACAAGTCTTTTTTTTTTTTGGTTGATCTATTCAAGGAGAGTCTTTGTCTTCCACATCTTAATATATAACAACCTATGGTTTTGCATTGATCTAGAATGGATGCTTCCAGTCATAGTCCAAACAGCAGCAGAAACCTTTATCACAAAGAAGATACTGGAAACATTGTACAAATAGGCCTACCCTCATTGGACTCCATTACATCTATCAAGACATGCAAATGGGACCAGGTTTAACCGTTAGATACTTCATACCCAAGGCATGCCCGACTACAGCAAAGACATGAACACACATTGGGGGAGAAAACTCCCCAGAATTCTGTTTCTTCTCAAAACTTTTTTTTTTTTAAAAAAAAAACTCTAATTGAGAAGCCTGTCAAATCAGAGGCGAGTGTATACAATGGATTTTTTCTTTTTTTTCAAAGTTTGGAAAAATCAATCGATCATACATAAACCATACCCCATGGTAATAATAAACAGTGTTCTTTTATGTACAGACAGCAGAAGGTCAAATGCATAAACACTTCAGAGAGTCATCAGAGTATCCTTTGGGCTTCAGCGGGACTTTTATGTCAACAGCCCCCTGCATCCGTGTGCTTGAGAGATGATGAGGTAACGAGGCGTCTGACTGTACGAGTCAAGGTCAAGTCCTCGCTGGTCAATGAGAAGCTACTTATAGGTTTTGTGATGTGTTTCATCCACAACATTTGATGTATGTTTGCATGTGTGTGTGTGTGTGAGAGTGTTTGCGTGTGTGTGTGTGTGTCCATTGGGTTTGTTCTAGGGCTTGATCTGCTTGAGTTTCTCGATGTGGTGGCACAGCTTGAGAGCCGGGCCCAGTTTGAGCCCCATGTACTTCATGATCATATCACTCCGCAGCAGCAGCAGTGCCTTGCCGTCGATTTCCTGAGGGTAGACACAGCGGACACACAAAATACACTCATGTCAGATGCTACAGCTACATATGTGCCTTGTCTTAGGAGAATATAGGTTCTACTACAGTAAGTCTTGTATATCCACAAGAGCCCCAGAAAGCCTTGAAATGGAAATAAAATAAATGATGCTTAGACAGCTCCATTCTAGGGAAGTAGGCTGCCCAAGGCTGCTAAGCCACATCGCTCAGGTGAGTAGTACACATTTTACACTCATTCGTCAAGGAGAAGATAAGAAAATGACAGAGAGTCATCCATCTATGTGACCCTCTCATCTCTCTCTCTCTCCCTCCCTCCCTCTCTTTCTCTATCTCTCTCTTTCTCTTTCCTTTCCCTCCTCCAACATGAGGCTGATGTTCTGCAGGCATGCAGGGGGCCTGGCAGGTGAAGCATAAACAGAGACTGAGACAGAGGCCAGCAGGGTGAGAGCGGAGGCTTCATGAGAGAGGAAAGGAGAGGAGAGGAGAGGGGAAAGGGGAAAAGGAAAGAAGAGGGGAGGAGAAGAGGGGCGGAGAAACAAAAGGATAGAAGGGAGGAGAGGAGAGGGGAAAAGAGAGGAGAGGAGAAAAGAGAAGAATGGAGAGGAGGACTATACCGACACTCAAAATGTTGCCTGTAGTCCCACCATATTATGGTTATGCTAATAGGAAAGGCATTTACACACTTGGTGATGACGTCACCGACTAACCTGATGTACCAAACTTTCACATCATTTCACTTTGTACAAAGATTCTGGAAACCCACAATTGGTTTATCTTTCCTTTTCTACAGAGGCAGCTACTTTCTCTGAATATTGGCCATGGCCACAGGCCTCTATCTAACCTAAACTAGATAAATTGAATGAAAACTGAGTGATACTGAGAATGTTCAAAACAACAACAAACACCACCCACCCTGTACCCTGGGTGTGTCGCACTAACTCACATGTTTTCTGAAGAGTTCAGCGTGGGGACCCAGTGCCAGAGGATCGGCGTCACGCACAAACTGCATCACCTCCTCTATGGTCCAGGACGAGGGGCCCCCACCGGGGGATCTGCTGGCAGCGTCGTGCTCCACCTTTTGGTGCTCAGGGCCAGTAGTGGAACTGGCTGCTACAGGAGACCCAGAGAGAGAGAGAGAGAGAGAGAGAGAGAGAGAGAGAGAGAGAGAGAGAGAGAGAGGTGTGTGTGTGTGTGTGTGTGTGTGTATGTGAAAAGAAAGAGAGGGACAAAGAAAAATAGTGAAGGGGAGACAGAGAGAAAGAAAGAGAGAGAGAGAGAGAGAGAGAGAGAGAGAGAGAGAGAGAGAGAGAGAGAACATATTAAATAATGAACACGTTCTGGTGCCTGTCTTTAGTAGATTGCAGCACAGTAACCAAACTATGCCGACTACAGCGCATCTTTAAAATGAAACACAGACTCAATAATAGATCACAAGCATAATGTTGCAGATCATACGCCAACTAGTCCACCAGGGGGCAGTAACGCACACAGACGGGAATGTTGACTGGCTTCCAGAGGAGCATGGGACGGATGTCATTCCAGATCAAACAGAACAATGGAGCTTTTGATCTGACACTGTCCGCCCCCGTGCTGAGATCATCAAGAGATGCCTTAAGATGCCGCCTGTTATTCTGTGACGGATAATGAAGTATTTGAGAAAATTCTCCTATAATCCTGGATTTGCAATTTGGCCCCTCCTCATACCTGTCTGTAGCTCATTTTGATGGAAGGGTATTTCGGGGGTCTTTCTTGTCTTTAAGACCAGACAAAAGAGGTCTCTCTAAATTAAGAGCGCTGCTAACGCGATTCTCTTGGAGTCTTAAACTTCAAACAGAGCGACGTCCAATCATCCAGCAGATGTGTGCAAGGTGTGCCAACACCCACACGCTACCACAGTCAAAATCATTAACATACTGTACCAACTGGCACATAGATATCAGACTATCAAACAAAGCCACACAAACACACACACACACACACACACACACACACACACACACACACACACACACACACACACACACACACACACACACACTTACAGAGACTCAAACATAGACACCCACTGCATGCATTCAATCATGCAAATACAAACACAGTGACATATAATACAAAAACTCAGTGCATGCTTAAGATAAAATTAAAAAGTCAAACTAGATAAAGCTTAAAACCAATCAGTCCAGTTTAGCAGGTGACACTGGTGGTTACTGTAAAGAGACAGAGATGCTGGAGGCACTGTGACTCAGTGGACAAAAGCGTCATACTATTACTCCTGGGACCTGGGTTTGAGTCTGACCGGAGGTCAATTCCCGATCCTACCCCATCTCTCTCTCCCACTTGTTTCCTGTCCACCTCTACACAGTCCTATCTGATTAAAAAGCCCCAAAAAGCCCCAAAAATACAAAACATACAAAAACTAGAAAAACATTCAGAGATCGCAGATCTCCGCCAAGGCAATGTGGTCACAGACGCAATATAACTTCCAAATGGTGTTCTGGATCACCGATCACCACCAAAATGTAATCCGTTGTTACATGTCCTAATACACACGTTGTCCAAAAATGTAATCTAAATCCGTGCAATACTTTTCGAATTATCTTGTACACAGTCACACAGACGCCTGTGAAAACATAATCCGTTGGCGGAGGGCAGTATCTTTGAAGAAAATACAAAAAACTATCTTTGAAGAAAAAAAAAAGAGAGAGAGATGCTCCATAAAAATCTCTTACACAGCCTACCTTCCACTTGTCTGTGCAGGCGGGCGGCAGGGGTGTTGGAGGAGAGGCGACGCAGGACTGGAGGCGTGCCAGACGAGTACGACGGACCCCCGTTAGACGGCGGCCGGTACTCGGTCGAGTTCCGCAACGTCTGTTGGCGGGGGGACATGCCGTTGGGCGTCGTGTCCATTGCATACTCGGCTGACTGGTGATCAGAAGTGGCACCGTTCTCACCCTTAGCAAGCGCCTCTGTTTCACAGAAGAGGACAGAGACCAGTATGAGGACAGAGACCAGAGAAGAAACTTGCATAAATACACATAGAAATACGTGAGGGGTGAACAGCACAACACGGAATGAGGAGTGCCGTTTGCTTCCACCAAGTTCATTTCCTCACAGTACATCAGGACACCTCGAAGGCCGTTATCACGCTCATAACCCGGTTGCAACTTATGCATATAGGGGAGTATTCTCCCATGTGCTTAAGTCCAAAAAAGAGCTTAGCTCCATGCATTTCCACCTGCAATAAGCACTTTTCTGGACTTAAGCACCTGTGAGAATACCCCCCATAGACAATAAGGAAGAGTTCAAAACATAAAAGAAGCATACATTCCATTTTCTTTTTCAAAGAAAATATCGTGCTTGGTCTGAGTACTATTTTCGTATGTAAGTAGATCCACAAGGCTGCTTGTTGTTGTTATAGTTACCATTCCAAAGAGTATGGATATGAAACAGTGATTCACTTTTTTTTTACCAGATAAACTCTGAAAATAACCGACACCCTTTCAGCCAACAGGAACTAATTTTTACCAGAGATAAAGATATACATCCCAGTAAATATGAAAGTGAGAACAAATAGGTCTGCATGTTTAAGCTACACATGCAAAAACTGAGAACATTTGCATTCACCACAAACTGAGAGAGGCACCTCTTCACAGCAGTTTTAGCGGACTATATATAGAATAATGGCAGTTGATGCTACTCTGCCTCAGCCTGTGGTCTGCCAAGACCTAAATGTACCAAACGTGTAAAAACTATTTAGGCCAAAGGGTCTCTCTCTAGATCATTTTGGATATTTTTATGTGAAAAGAATTGCACAATCCAGAGAAAAGGACAACATGTGAACAACTATACTATTATGTCAAAAATGCCTATGCTTTGCATTGTCAAGATGTCCGCTTGAGTTACATGTAGCATGCAAATCAACTCGCTTCAGTCTGGCTTTCCTGCGTCGTCTTCTACAGTGTGTGGTTGCGGTATTAAACATTAAACACAAGAGAATGTAAAGCTGCACTCAGGGCGACTCCAAAACCGAAAGTATTTCACTAGCCTGTCTCACAGCAAAAAAACTCATCATTTCATCTTGCTTCAAGTTTCAGTCTTTCAGTACACACAAAAAGCCACAACAAATGTCTTTGCGTTCTCGACCAGCTAACAAGGAAACGACACGGTTGCACTGCACGCACACATCCCTGCAATTAAATTTTAGAGCTGGGCTTAATGGCAGGTGATCAATTGTTACACAATGTTTTTAATGCTTAATTAATGAACGGCATGGATGATTTAACAGAGCTGACAGCTACATTAGTGAGAGCTTTCAATCATCGGACCTGAAGAGGCACGTCAATGGAGGACCAGCAGCTTCCAAACAAAACCCAAGTAGAAGTGTCTAGCGCTAGCAATTAAGTGAAGTGCTCTGCCCAGTCAATCACTGCGCGCAGATCCTAAGCTCTCTCTCTCTCTCTGTGTGTGTGTGTGTGTGTGTATGTGTGTGTGTGTGGTGGGGGGAAACAGCAAGGCATCAAGTGAAGTGCTGTAACTGCAACACTGCTTCAGCCAAGCTCTGACACAACTCACAGCTCCATTACGGCACACTTGACTTGCCTGGATCAAGGATCCATTTAGATACCATCAAGGGCACATACCAGATGGCTTGTGGTAAACTACAGTCAATTGAAAAAAGTATATATACTGTATATGATGGACAAAGAGCACAACTCAGATTAGGAGTGGACATGTAAAGCATTTGGGCGGTGTCCAACCAAAAGACAATCAATGAACACATACATTTAACAGACCTACTGTACATCACGTTAAGTGTACTTCCTACTACAGTGCATAAAAGCAACCATAGTGAGGGACAGTTACTGTACCTTCTGAGGGCTGGTGTTTGGAGGTCAGTGTGTCTGAGTACGTGGACGACTCGCTGGTGAAGCGCCGCAGACCTCTGGCGAGCGATAAGGCATCAGTGTTCTCCTCTTTGACTATGGAGCAGAGACAGACACAGGAACTGCCATTATCAACTGTTGGTATTTCAACCACTGTGGACAAACGCTCAACGGCCCAACGGCACCTTCCAGGTAGCAAAGCCTAAAAGGCACTACCTTAACCCTAATTCTGAACCTAACCTAACCCTAAATTTGAGGGGGTAGTGCCTTGAAAGCAAACTGCCTGGAAGGCACATTTGAGCGGAAAAAGACCAAAGACCATGAAAAACTCTGCTTAGTATTAATCATGCATTCATACAGTGACACATGAAAATATAATATACAGGAAAATTAGAGATACATACTGGATTGTGTCCAACAGTCAGCATTCAAAGGTAGAAAATACAGCAAAGTCTCGTTATGAACAATTTAAAGGAACCAACTTATCAGATTATTACACTGACTGAGCCACATTATGTTGTGGCCAACAGAATTCACTACTCAATCCTTTACCATAATCAATGATCTCAAACATGCAGTGCACTAGCACTAGTATGGAGTATTTTATCCAATCTGATTCATTCCATATGCCAAGACTAATCAACTTGGTATGTGGAATGAATTCATATGGAAAGAATGAAAAAAGAAAAAAAAATGATTATCTAAATCTAATTTAATATACAGCAAGCAACATGATGTCAGTTGACTTGAAATGAGATGTTAAGTCTACGTTTTTTAAAAGTGTCATGGAAAGTGTGCCAATTCATGCGCACTGTGCAAAGTGCTTTGTGGGGACAAAAGCACTTTATAATAACCATCCTCTATAAATGGTTATTAAATAGCATATTAACACAAAGCAGTTAATTAATTGTTAATACATAACGAGTTAACAGTTAGGTAACAGTAACTGCAGAACAGTATTTAACAGTATGGCTATCTATTTATTTTGTTGGTTAGCAGTTGCAGTACTTCGCAGTTGGTTATGGCTAAATGATCAAATGGAAAAACTCAATGGAATTAGGTAACTTAACTGCTTAAAATCAGTCATTTTAAATTAAATTAGCTTCTTAATGATGTTTACAAGCTATTTAATAACGATTTAATGGGATAGTTATTATATACATTTGAGATGAGAAGCCAAATAAGTACAATCAGCTCAATTAAAAAATGGTGAAACTCATAATGTAACATGTAAGGGATAAAGGTTTCCCGATATAAGATAATAATGGACGCGGGGCGAAGAACAGCCCGATGGCACAGCCAGGGCTGATTTTTTTCCCCTAAAGAATGCTTCAACAGTCCATATGACACCACTTGGCCAACTGCATAATCTCATCGTCTCTCTCTAGCTTAAGTCTCAGGTGTGCCAACTGGTTAAGCCTACACACTTGGCACAGCAACTGAGACACACCTTATGTGCGGAATACATGCAGATGCACACGCATGCGCACACACACATAACCACAAACACAC
>JAODXP020000031.1:4670394-4686982 GCA_027497455.2 Sardinella longiceps
ACTAGTTTTCATCAGCACTCTTACAACCACACTGGCTTCTTTTGGGCTTTTAATGTAGAATTCTGTTTTGTTTTTTGGTTCTGTTTGGTCTGGAAGAGCGTGCGTGTTTTCTCTGTTTTATAATGTATATACCACTAACTGCCTCAAGTGGGACTTCCTGCAGCTCAGTACCAGAGAAATCCAAATCCAAAGGGCAGGCATTTTGCGAGCTTGATGATTTGAGGGGATTCTGTTGTGAAGACTTCTGACGGAATATCCAAGGAGCGTACAAATCACAGCTAAATCAGTCAGCGGCAGAAGACAACACCGAGATGACACGGGGGATTATGGGCGCAGCAGAATGCAAGCTCATGCACCAGTAGACAAGACACGCTCGCACACGCTCCAATCAATCGCTGCTCTAATGCGCATTAAGGATTCCACACAGGTGAAGCTGTCAACATATTCGCAAGACGAGGAGATCAAAAAGCAAAAGCCACGTAAGAAAAAGGGATGGAAAAAAAAAACACAACTTTGATCTAACCACCCCAGCCATACCCATTGCACCCCCCCCCCCTTTCTAGTTTAAATCACAATGCTCAAAGACCTTATGCCAGGCCTTTCAGATAACTCCACTACAAGCTCTTCGAATAGAAGAAGTGTCAGGTTTCATCCTCTTGTGTCTACCCTGCTTTCTCGACGGGGGGAGCTTCCCTTCACAGTTTCCCGTTTCTTTAAACGCCAAAAAAAGACGAATGACCTTGAACAGAGAAGGTCACAGCGATAACAACAAAACATGGAAGCCAAGCCAAGAAAACAATAGCTATAAGACCTACAAAGACATACTACTGTAAAAGTATCTTAATACACAAATTATTATGTTAAAATCCATGTTTCTGACCTGATAACCATCTGATGAATTATACCAACAACCAAAAAGATACAGATACAGATACAGTAGCTGACTCAAGCTAGTTTGAATTACAGATAACTAGACAGGTACATTAAAGATCAGTGTGACAGAAAACCTGTTATGCGGTCATAGAGTATTTCCCTTTCCCTCCCTCTCTCTTTCTCTCACATACACTCCCTCCCTCTCTCACTCTCTCTCTCTCTCTATTAATGCTACGACTACTCCAGTCGCCTCTGGGGAAAACAAAACAGGGATGGGTTCAGTTGGCTGGTAATTCTTCTTCAGATGGCCATTAATTCCTTCCCATCAGGACATATAGAAAAGATGATGCTTGTCCATGTGCATCCCCTCCCCATGTCTGTGTCTGTGCCATTGTGCCGGTGGCTCCTGACGGTGGCAGCTGTCTGGTCACAGGTCAGGCCTCCTGGGCCTACAGGTAATCCTCACCAGGAGTGGTGCTGGCGCCATGCCTCACCTCCACACCCACAAGGCCTCCCTTGCTTTCTTTCTTTCTTTCTCTCCCTCTCTCTCCCTCTCTCTCTCACACCTCCACACGGCCTCTCTCTCTCTCTCTCTCTCTCTCTCTCTCTCTCTCATCCCTTTTGGTGTCTCCACACCCACACAGCCTCTCTCTCTCACTCTATCTCCATCTCTCACTTTCTTTCTCACTCTTGCTCTCTCCATCGTCCTCATATCTTTTGGTGTGCCTTTGTGGAGTACTTAGCCATATTGGTCCTTTTTTTCTCATTTTCATTCCCTATTACACACACGCACGCACGCACACACGCACGCACGCACGCACGCACGCCATTGTAGTTTCTTGCTCACATTTTGGTCCATTTCTTTCTTTCACTGTCTACTTGACTGCAATCTGTTGTATTTAATTTCCTTATGCCATTTGAAGCAATGGACTTGTTAGGACACGTGTAGGCAATTTTATGCCGAGAGCCATTTCAGAGTCATTGATGACGCGGGTCACGCTCTGACGCAGCAGTGGATTCTGGCACAGTACTTTGGGGCTGCGGGCGCCGCGTTTGTTGGAATTTATCTGGCTTATTATGTTAACATCCCTCTCATTTCATTGGTCCAAGGCAAACGCAACACAGCTGTGCTGCCGACTGATTAGGGAAAGCTGTTTGTTTTGCATCTTCTTTAAAACACCATCATCAACCCAACACTCCCCACACACAACTAAACACACACACACACACTCACACACACCACCTTCATATCAAATGCTGAGCCTGAGAGTGTTGACGGCAAGGACTGGTATGAATGCGATAAAGGTTTTCAGGAGGGAGAAAACACAGTTTAGAAAAACGAATGCGTTTTTTTTTTTCCTTTTCTTCCTTTTTTAAACTAGCCCACATGAATATTGCACTGAATTATTCCCTCATTATAAATTCATCAAAATTCAGCTGAGGCGTTAAGGCTATGCTAATAAAATATTTATCTCCTTTTGCAGGCCCTGCCTGATACACAATTGCAATATCTTATTTGGGAGTGTGCCTGTGTGTTAGTGTGTGCTTGAGCATGTGTGTGCCTGTGTGTGTGTGTGTGTGTGTGTGTATGTATATGTGTGTGTGCCTGTATTTCAGAGTAGCATCCCATCCACTCCACTTGCTTTCTCTGATTCGGCTGCCCTCACAATGGACCGCAATGGAGGATCAGATATCTGCAATTCAAAAAGTGCAAGCCCATCCGTCAGTGGAAGTGTAAGGTGGCGTATAGAGAGATGCTTTGTACGCGTCGCACAAAAAGACGGGGGCCCTTCTGGTCCCCTTGCGCGGCCCTACTCGGCCCTTTATCAACTCGCTCTGGCGTCGCGGAACTGCGATCAGATAAACTTCTCACGTTTCAGCGTGGCCCGTGCGACAGAGCCGGTCAAAGCCAGGGGTTTTTTGTTTTTTTTTTGCTAAGTGCATCTCGTCTGGGAGGCATGAGAATGGTCACAGCTGCCTCTATGGTAGTCCCTAAAGGGAGGTTGGGGGGGCCGAGCTGAACAAGCTTCATTCCCAAATGTGCTTAATTAGGAACCAGGAGAGTGAGGGAGAAAATGAGGGTGATACAGAGATAGAGAAAGAAAGAAAGAAAGAAAGAAAGAAAGAAAGAAAGAGAGAGAGAGAGAGAGGGAGAGAGAGAGACAGAGAGACAGACAGAGAGAGAGAGAGAGAGAGAGAGAGAGAGAGAGAGAGAACCATTTTTGTTACTAAAGAAGAAAGCTCATTTGATACACATGCTCCCATTTAGAGTGTCTCTCACTCAAATGACGGCCAACGACCATCCTATTACCATTATGCATACAGCCTTATGGAACAATAAAGTGGAGGAAAATGCCCGTCCATCAAATCTCATTTCCCCCCTCCTCACTATTCCGCTTTTGCATATGGAGTCGATCGCTAGGACGTCATTTTCAGCCTGACCCAGTGACCTGTGGGTTGACTGGGTAAAGGGAGGAGTGGGGTGTCTAAACTCTACCCACTGGCTGGTGGTGGGGGGAGGGAGGGAGGGAGGAGTGAAGGGGTTGTTGTGCAAGTCAGGAGGGGTTGGAGTGGGGGTGGTTTGAGGGGCAACAGAGGCTCCAACGGGGCTACAGTGCTAATTGCCCCTCTCTTCCTAAATATTTACATTTGACTGTGGACCGGCACCAGTCTGGCTCACTGGGGACTGATTGGACTCAGCACTGAGCTCAGTGGCAAAGAAATCAGAACCACATGCAAGTGGAGTAGAGTGGAGTGAAGGGGACCCGTGGACCAGCAGCAGACCAGCATGCACAGAGGTGGATAGGTTCATGTTGGGGGATGGGGGGGGGGTGATGAGGATTGAGGAGAGGGGGGTGACCTGAGGGAGGGATGTAGTAGGGGTGACTGCTGCAGCCCACGGCAGTTTAATTAAACAATACAATCTGTTGGAGTATCGGATGTCAAAACAAGCCATATAGTCTATTGTAGAAAAAAATCCTTTGGCTACAGCCCTGCTGATACCATCTCAGACAGAAATCCTTTTCAAATAATTAGGTTTCGCCCATTTAATCTCATTTCGGCTGGATTGAGTTTGGGAGCCTCAATCCCGACATTTCGAGATCTAAATATGTTATGCCTAAATAATGAAATAAGGAAAATTAAGTAATGCTCGTCTTAACAGAATAAAAGAAAATGCTTTGGCTTTGTTTGTCTATATCCCTATCAAACATAAAAGAAGCAGGCTAAAAGATTTCAAGCCATTTACCAGGACATTGATCCCTTTTAAATTGAATTAACTTCAACAATAACACACCCAACCAGGTGTAAAGCTGCAGAAAAAATTCTAATGTAAAATCCTACCAATTCCATATCAACAACAAAAACAATGTCTAAGGAAAAGAAAAAAATCAGCAGGAAAACTCTAAAATTTCTGCTGTTTAACACATCCACATATCTCATCAAGCCTAATGAGCCACTAAAGCTGTTCCATTGTGCTAGACATTGTGTTGCATTCCGTTCCCTCCTTTTTGGACACTGTCACCATTAAGTCAGATAGCACTCACACCACAGGGGAAGCAACAACACTGAAACACCAACAGGAGTCCAAAAAAAAAAAGAAAAGACACAAACAAAAGCCCGGTAGCGTTGACTGAAACACACAGAGAAGCCAGCAAGAGAGAAAGCTAGAGAGAGAGAGAGAGAGAGAGAGAGAGAGAGAGAGGAAGAGAAAGAGAGAGAGCATTGGAGACACTTACCACAATGTTAACTGGCTGCCGGCAACTCCGAATAAATGAGGAAGGGGAGAGGAAAAAAAAAAAAAAAAAAAGAAGAAGAAACCCTGGAGCTTTAACTTTCAGCGCGGCTACTGCTACTGCTACTGCTACTACGAGCTTCCACCACACAAACCAAAAAGCCGATACTCTCCACAAGCTCTTCCCCCTCTTTCTCTTTCTCTCTCTCTTTTCTTTTGCTGATCTGGCGTTCCTCCCACCGTTTCCTTAACAGCGAGCCGGTTTGCTGTGATCGAGGAGCTCCGGAGTTTTTTCCTTCAGAGTGCCGGAGAGGAGCTGGAGCCGGAATGAGGGTCGGTGTAGTAGTAGTAGTAAGAGGCAGCAGCCCATAACAAAAGCCCCCACGCTGCTTGCTGGAGCACACTGCCGAGGCAGGGAAGCAATGAGGAAAGACTGATTAGCATGGCAGAGCAGGGGGGAGGGGACGCCACAGAGGGAGGGGAGGGAGGAGGGAGTGTCTGTGTGTGTGGTGGAGGAGGAGGAGGAGGGAGAGGAGGAGGAGGAGGGTTGTATGTGTTATCAGTGGAAAGTATTGGCAAGCAACGCTCATCAGTCACATGGTCCACGTAGGCCCCTCCTACTCTTGCTGGGCGTAAGGGGCCAGAGCAAGGGGAAGGTGGAAGGTGGGGGGGAGAGAGTGAGGAAAAGGTTAAAATGGATCAGAGAACTCTGAATGAGGCGAGGGTAGCTGGGGTTTTGTGGGGCACGGTGGAGGGTGTGCTTGGCGGCAGTAGTAGGTTCAGAAGCCCCACGAGGTAAGAGTCGGGTGGGTGTTGGTGTTGGTACGTGTGTGTGTGTGTGTGTGGAAGGGGGGGGGGTGTGCTCTCTCAGTAACTCAAACCCATTCTGCTGTTCCCCAGAGAGCTGGCTGAGAGACAGCTTTTAAGAACCAGGAAACGGTGACACTGCGCAGCGGCAGCACTGCTTCTCACAAGTATGTTTCCCTCTCTCTCTCTCTCTCTCTCACTCTCCACCTCGGCCTCTAACCCCCCTCCTCTGTCAAGCCCCTTCCCTTTTTTTTAGCTGAGCACACACACACACACACACACACACACACACACACACACACACACACAGAGAGAGAGAGAGAGAGAGAGAGCAGAGAGAGAGAGAGAGAGAGAGAGAGAGAGAGAGGTAGAGGGGAAGGGGCCAGCAGAGCGAGCTTTGACACGCTACACACAACCTTTAAGACCAATTATGCCATTTTTAACACAACGCCACTTCCTGTTTTGAGAAGACGGAGAAAAAAAAAAAGAAACAAAGCAACAAACTGGTTTGACTTGCCACATGCCAAAAAAGAAGAGAGGAAAAAAAAAAATCCTGTCATTGTGTCTCCATGCCCTAAAACAGAAACTCCAAAAGTGCAGTGAAAATACAGGAAGAAAATACAGAGAGAGGGGAAGAGAAAAAAAAAGAGAGGGAGGAAAAAGGAGGGAGAAGAAATTCTGCATTAAAAGAAACTCTGCAGCACTACAGGTGTGAGCTCTCGGAGAGAAGACGGCATATCTAATGCAAATAGGGCTTTAACTGCTTGAAAAACAAAGGCAGATGGGGGGGAAACGGCATGGGCAGAACAAAGGGATTTTCCCCTTTTCTGGCTTACAAGAATGTTGGCAGAGAAAGGGTAAATGCCATATTTTCCTATCCCAGTGCTACACTCTGAAATGTACTAATTAAATTATTTTTAATTCATTTTTAATTGTCATTCCATTGAATAGATTCCACATCATATTTAGCCAAAAATAATAAAGCTTTGTAGAAAAAAAAAATCCAAAAATAATTAAAAATAAAAAACACACACACACAGAGAGAAGTCTGGATAAAATAGCTGTAATTTCAGTAGAGTAAAATTAAAATGCAGGGACTTTTCCTCTACTCAATTCTAAATTAAGGTTTAAAATAGAGTGGATATATAACTGCTGGTTAAAAATAATAGTGTGTTAAATCTAAAAATAAAAAAAAATAAGTTATCTAAAAGCAAAATCTAAATCATTAATTAAACAAAAAATTGACCAATAAGAATTTAAAAATAAATGAAATAAGCACAGAACAAGAACGTGCACCAGACTTCTGCATTATAAACAATCAAATCAGAAAGAAATTAAGCTACAGGAATGTAACCAATTAATCTTTTTCTGCAAGGTATCTCCCAGAACTAGGTTTTTTTTTCTATGCTCAGGGTTGATTTTTTCCCTTTTCTTTATCTCCCATCTTAGCTACTGTTTATTCCATCACAGTCACAGACAGACACTTACACATTCTGCCCCCTCCTTCACAAACACACACACACACACACACACACACACACACAACCAGTCAGGAGAGGGGTAAACAATGAAGTGTGAAAGGGGGTGGGGGGGTACCACCCTACACACACGCACCCCCTAATCCATTGCAATGGAGGCGATAGCTGCTAATTATCTGCTAAGGAGCTTCAGTCATGAGAGAGAGACAGAGAGAAGCACAGTGCTCTGGAGACCAATTTATAAAAACCTTTATAAAAAAGTCCTCCTACTCTTATCACAGGTGATGTTAACACCTATACACAACAAAGAGAAGCAAATGTTAAAATATCCTAATCACCAAACTGTTTAAAAAAAAAAAAAAAAATTTGTATGACTAAAATTTACACTGATTAAAAATTACACGTTACAGTCATATAAATGCCCATGAATGTGGACAAAGCTTTGGGGGTATGAAGATCTGAGGAGCAAAATAAATAAATAAATAAAAAATCAGATAACATTATTCTCATCTCCGTGACATCAGCCATCTAAACAGGTTGTGCCAGAGCAGCTGACTAAAGGTGAATTTAGTGTCACTAACAATAGGAGTCGTCTGAGGAGTTGGCACAAAGATAATGGGCTTAGCTGTCTTTTGTTTGAATATGCCCAAGCAATTGAGGAGATGAACTCCCATTCCACAGGGAATTTGAAAAGAGGACAAATTGGCCCGCTTGCAAGATTACCAAGGGCAAAATGGAGCAGAATTGTTGGAAAATGGCTAGGCAATCAATTGAATTTCTAGCTAATCTAAAATATACTTTGAAAAGGAGCGCTCCATATTTTGCACAACCTCTGTGAATCATAATATCACCAGACTTTTTCACTGTAAAACTGGGGGATGATTTTCTTTAAAAAATTAAATTTATGAAATCTGCAACAGGAAATGAATAAAAACATCAGCCCGCACTAATGATATCAACGACATAAATTATTCTTTCTTGTTTTCCCTTTGGAAATGTCTGGGTGGCTTTAATAAAAATTGAAAATGCCCTACATGTGTGGTTGAAAATAATTATCCTTCAAAAAGCAAGGGACCCTGAAGCTTGCTGTTCCCATTTAAAATTTTCAACCCTTTCCAATAAGCCAAAAAAATAATAATATGAAGCCCAAGGCATGACAAAAAGAAGAAGAAGAAGAAGAAAAAAAAAACATATTTTTGCCGGAAAAACAGAAAATCAACTGAAACAGAAAAACTGCAGTATTCGTTCAGAAATGTTTTTTAAACCGTCCTCAAGACAACCTCAAGTAAGCATCCATTTCCTACGGCAGTTAAAAACTGAGGCCAAGCAGAGGAGGAGAAGATGGATCCCTGTGTCACCCTATATCCTCTGGACAGCCATGTTCTGGCCGATAAATACAGGAAGTAGGTAGTAAACACACGGAGCGG
The DNA here is from genome assembly GCA_027497455.2 of Sardinella longiceps. Lineage (NCBI taxonomy): Eukaryota > Metazoa > Chordata > Actinopteri > Clupeiformes > Clupeidae > Sardinella > Sardinella longiceps. Next base: position 4,678,713 of record JAODXP020000031.1, read on the forward strand.
ATTGTCCAGGAGTGCAGGACCTGGTGGGGAGGGAGACTCCTGAAGGACATGTAACTGCCCTCATCAATCAGGTGAGATAGAAGAGAGAAGCACATCCCAGGCCAGATCCATTCCTCCCTCCATCCCTCCCTCCATCCCTCCCTTCCTCCGCCAGGAGCCCCAGACCTATTTAATAACCTGCCCTGGCATTTCACTTGCAACGAGCAGAAATAAACACTCTTAGTTAGCTACTGAAGGTACGGTGGGCAATATATGTATGCAGAGGGCGAAACAATTACGATTTACGATGCCATGCCAACTGCAGGTCAAGGAAACGGCCTGCCATCGTAAAAAACATAAACTCTGTGTTCTGTTAATGATAAATAAAGCAGAGCTCAAACAGAAATGTTCAAGCAACTCTCTACAAGCCTGTCGGTACAAACTTTTGAGGCCAATGCCTCAGAGATTTCGCTTTGGTGGAACAGAGAGAACATGTGCAGCAATGCAGTTAAAAATTCAAACAATCTTGGTGACTGAACATGAGAGAAAGCTAAAGTAAAACAATTAATCCATCCTCATATTTTTTTTTCCTATTAAGAACCTGCTTGTGTCTGCAGGGCTTTCAATGTATTTTATGTTCCTTGTACATTCAAGGTACAAAAGGAATCCCTGAATGGCTCTCTGATCACAAAAACCTTCATCCAGTGCTACAACAAAAAAAGAGGATTTTGCTCTGAATGTATGGTACAGTACATAATAAAAGTAATGCTTTAAGATAATTTCTCAGTGGGGCATTTTCTTAGCGCCACACAATAGAAGATGCACAGCCTTTAAGGAGCTGTCCAGTTATTCAAAAGGGATGATTGACAGGCTAATCCTTGCTTTTTGTTGGGAGAGGTGGGTGGGTGGGTGGGTGGCTGTCGTACCATGGCATCTTAATCGCTAAAATCTGTCTAAAAGGATGTGCACCAAATATGAACAGCAGGGGGGAAAAAAAATATAGAATAAATATTCCCTTCATAATTTGCACAGGGTTAAAAGGGAAAGCAGGGCGATAATGAAGGAAGGGGCGAGTGACAGGAAGATCCTAAAAGCTCACAGAAGAGGCTCCTTTGTTTGCGGAGCATCAAGCCCCGGCTCTGGAGACTACTCTGCTTGTGGCGATAAGGAGAGAAAAAGAGGCTAAAGATGCTATTGTAGTAGCTATAGCTACAAAGGGACATCGTAAAAAAAAAGAGGCATTTATTTTCTTTTAAAAATACATTATACTGTCAAGGCCCCTCTGAGTTTTGCATTTTAATGCTAGTGAACTACTGAGCATGTTCCTCAGGACCAGAAACAGCTGAAAGGGAAATGTGGAAATGAAAAAAAAGGACAGGTAATTTGATGTGAATTAAATGTAAATGTATAATTAAATGTAAAATGATAATTAAATGTGTTTTTTAATTCACACAGAATGGTTGAGCTTCTCTTTGTTTATCATCATTATTGTTCCTCTATTTAATTTTGTAAAGGAATATGCCAAAGGTTAGATATAAGCTGGTCAGTGTTATGCAAATGAAGCCTATTCTCATTGGAGAATATGTATATTATGACTATATCTCCACTAGCCAAATACTGTCTCTGTCAACAGGCCATACTCTCCAACAGTAACTTATTTTCTGTTCTAAATTGATTTCCACCAGTCTGGATCAACTCAGCTGAACAAACTTCCTGTGATATAAATAACATATAATAAGAATTCCCTATATCAACACCTAGATTCCTTGTCTGTGAAGAAACAAAAATATTGGACTAAATAAAAATTAAAAAAAAAAAAAACTTTCCAGACACTTCACTCTCTTCGTGTAGGAAGACTGCCTTTAGAGTAACTAAAACAAGACATTATCTCACCTATTGATCCTATTCACCATTTCATTAAGCGAGTCCACTGCGTTGCACACATCTCTTTTCCTCAAAATAATGTTAGGAGGTCTTGTGTTGAGCCATGCGGATCAATTGTATTGACCCAAGTTGGGGCATTCGCAGGGGTAAATATTTGAACCCTGGTCTGCGGAATAGGTCATGACCCTGCTTGGGACGAGCGATGTGAAAGAAGCTTTAGTTCTCTCTTTCGGACGGTTAAAACCCCTGAGGCAAGACACGCAGATACACACGCACACACACACACACACACACACACACACACACACACACACACACACACACACACACACACACACACACACACACACACACAGTCCGATGGAACATAGAAAGTGCTTAGAGCATCTGGGCGTGAAGAAAATACACAAGAATGAGGATGCAGTAGTAGACAACAGAAAAGCGTGAAGATGCATTGAACACTATTTCTTGCTCCATAATGGGATCACTGTTACCTACTGTAAATGAGGCAATATAATAGCCAACAGTATCCATCAAGTTAAAGACACATAGTAGCTTTGCCTACTCTTTTGACAAAATGCATTTGCCTTTGCACTTTAATTGCTACCTGTATATGAATCAGTATTTCCCCATCTGTAATTGTTTTTCATTTAATGCTTTTTAAAACCATCACCATCACAGTGTAATAATCCTGGAGTGATTGAGAGGGATTATAATTAATGATAAACACTAATTACCTATTACTGCACCCAGCCAATGTATTAATAGTAGCAATTATAGTCCAATTAAGATGTAACCATCTCACTTTTACAAATTGAAAGCACATCCAAAACAGTCACACACCATCAATAGGTATGCTTTAAATAGACATTCAGTTAAATGTGATGGAAAATTAATCAATCTCTCAAACTATATTAAAAATAATATGTAGCGGCATCTGTTAAATACTTTTTTATTTTATATGACATACTCATAATTCCCTTCAGTGCTACATTTCATGTTGTGTGAAATTAATTGAGTCAAGTGAAGATATCAAGTAACATCCCTGACACCGTTACCAACCGAAGTGGTTTTTACAAGCCAATAAAGCTAATTCCTCTGAAACTTATTAATTCCAAGCAAGTCCACTGAGAGATGGAGAAATTAGGACTGTACTGCCCCCTGTTGGGGCTTTGAGACACTGATATCCGACAGCATAGTTTAGCACTCCCTGGCACTTCAAGCCTGTCCTAGATGTTAACCCTACAATGGGATATTTCTCTACAACAAATTTCTCGGTTATTTCACTTAATTGTGCCTTGTATTAGACACTATACATGTAAGTCACACATCTAAGTACATTGCTCTTTGTCAAGAACAGCCTGCATGTCCGAATTTAGTTGCTTAACAGGTTGAATGCAAACAGGTTGTTGTTGCCACCATAAAGTATGCATTTATTATGTATGTGTGAGTATGTGTGCGTGCATGTGTGTGCGCGTGTGTGTGTGTGTGTGTGTGTGTGTGTGTGTGTGTGTGTGTGTGTGTGTGTGTGTGAGTGTGTGCATATGTTGCCTATGTTATTTATGGTTGTGTACTTGTGGGTATGTGAGCGGTTGTGAGTGTGCATGGATGGCTTTGTACATACAGATATTATCTTTATTTTTTTATTTTATTGTTATTGGAAGACAAATTCCCTTTAGGGCAATACAGGTTTTCATTCATTCATTCATTTTTTTAATCCGCTAAAACTTGTTCACAGCACTTGAAATTCTCAATGCCTGTTGCCAGAGAATGATGTCACAGGCCATGCTATATTGTCTCTATTATATTGTGCAACATGTTTGCAAACGGATATATAGAAATTCAACTACTTTTCTCCAGATCTGATGGTAGCACTTTACGTTCCAGCTTAGGACATTTGTTACCACATCTAAAAATAGTCCCTCTATGTGTCCAAGTCAAGTAGTCCAAGCCACTGATCTCATGCTAGGTGTCAAAGTTCCTTGATTATTATGCCAAAATGAGAGTACAGTTCTATCAGCATAGAAATTCAGTACATTTTATCTTCTGTTGGTCTTAGTATGGTTTGCAAGTTTTCATCGGGAAAAGATCTATGGTAATGTAAACTAGGCAGCTAATTATAAAAACATGTAAAAGGAAATAAGAGAAGATCAAAGGGCAATGAGATGAGATCCCTGATATGAGTACGTATGTGTGTGCATGTACAGTATGTATGAATCTAGGCATATGTAGGCCTATATGTGTCTTATCACCCGGTGGAATGGAATACTGTTTTCTGATTGGCTGTCAGGGTGTCCGTTATTTCTAGATAACAGGACACCTGAGGCATTGTTGGGTTAAAAAAGTTTCACCAGCGTTCTATATCAATGCTCTTTAGAATGCAGCCTTGCGGATCTTCTTTCATATGAAAATAGTACCCCAACCGAACAGGATAACTTCTTTCTAAACGGAGCCACGTGTTTCTTTTATGTTTTAAACACTTGCTTACCATCTATACGTTTTAGTTGCAACCGGGTGATAAGCGGGATAACGGCCTTCGAGGTGTCCCGATATCAGAGAAATAATGGACTTCGCGTAGGCAAACAGCCCTTCGGCTTCGCCGTCGGGCTGTTCTTTGCCTTCGCGTCGTCCATTATTCTTCTGATATCGGGACACCTCGGCGGCCGTTATCCCTTACATATCCATCTGTATGTTTTGTCTATGTGTACACATTCTGTTTTATATTTCCACTGACGAAACTGTAGATGTCAACTGCAAATTGACCAACAAATAATTTTAAAAAAGAATCGTAAAGGAGTAAAGAAGGAGATGCACATGGACTTACAGCTGTTGCCCGGCGGCTGCAGACCGTGTTTGGTCAAAGCACACCAGCCCACAGGGAAGATGTCCCTGGAGTAGTACTTGCACCAGTAGTCAAAGGCCCCCCTCCAGCCGTCGAACATCACAAAGATCTCGTCCCCTTTCACCTCTCCGATGGTGGCTGGACAGATCAGGTAAGGGTTCTTTCTGTCAACTGCCTCCAGTTTCATGCCCGAGCTGAAGTGATTCTGAGAAGGCTTTGGTGGTTCCTGTGTAGAGGTGCAAACTAAACAGTCAGTGTTTGACAAAGTCGTAAATATCTGAAAACATTATGTAACCTCATTTTACATACTAAGCATTACATCCAAACTAGGACACTGAAAGCACCACCCAAAAAAAGACACTATTACCTTCACATATTGTTTGTGCAATATAAATGCAACATTTTTTCAATGTTTGGAAAAAAAATGCTTGGTTTCTGATTTATTACTGTTACATTTAAATTGAGTCATTTGCCAATACATGTATAAAGAATATCTAACCGAATGAAAAAAAAGTCTCTATGTGACCTTGTAAATTAGGTCACAGTCACCGAAACTGGGTCAGTATATAATAAGGTGATCAAGGTTGCACTCTAGCATAGTTTGACAAGACTGTCTTTAACAGCCCCAATGATTAATGAGGGCCCTCAAGCTTTAACTTCACAAGTTGTCTAAATTTATCTCTGTTGTACCGCTTAGGACACACACACCTAACGCAACAGAGAGTCTCACACTATGATCAGGTAATAATATAATAACACAGCCTTAATGTACAAGCAAAAAAGGCTTTGAATGTTTACTTAGCAAATAGGCTATTTATAGACACATAGAGAAGGACTGTGATGTATAAGTCTCTTGGATTTGAGATTTTGTTGGTACGCAGTACAATGGTGTAGCAGGTACATATGACATACAGTATACACTAACCATAACATTGCTCAATAGGTTGAAATTTGCTGGATATATTGTTGTGTTGCAAGACTTCAATGCACCTACCAAATGGTACAACTGCCCCCTAGTATTTAAGACTATACTTCTTTGTATAAACTCTGTCTTGTCTGTTTGGACCTGACTGCGGTCCTATTACTAGCAAAAAATAAATAAGCAAATGGAACAAGACAATGGGACATGCTGAGATTACATATACATAGTATACAGTATATACATAAGAACAATAGGCTAAACCAATATATCTGCTGCTGCAATCAGGGACTTATTAATAGCTATAAGAGGCATCAACAGGCTCTTTGTATCAACTCTGATTGCAGTCCTTAAAGTGAATGATGTGGCATACAGTATGTCTATGAAACAGACCTTCTTAAACGCACTGGCTGGGGCCATCTCTGCACCACTTAGGGTTCTCAGAAGGAACATGGGCCACGAGGAGGCGTTCATTCTAAATCCTGGAGATGACAGTGTAGAGAGGAGCATAGTATAGTACAGGAGAGAGAGAGAGAGAGAGAGAGAGAGAGAGAGAGAGAGAGAGAGAGAGAGAGAGAGAGAGGCAAAAATTAAAAAAATAAATGGGTCCATTTCACAGCAGCCACTTTTCCAAGAAGTGCCAGGGTAAGGCACAGGTGTTATGGCAGTAAAGACGTCCAATAAATATCTGATGCGGCTACACGGAATCACTTCTTTGAAAAAAGGCTGTTGTTAAACATCATAACAGGAACAAAAACAAACTCTCAGAATCCATGTTAAGAAAAGAGAAACTTACACTAAAACTTAAAGCATCATTTATATTTTTAAGAGTTTTGCTGAAAAACTTGTGAGCTTGCTGCCTAAAATGCATAAAGAACCTTCTCAACTCTCCCTAATTGCCATGGCTAGAACTACAACACATTGCATCCAACCTCTCACTTCAGCAGGTGACAATCAGTGTTGGGATACTGAATTAAGCAGCGTTACTAACGGCGTTACTTTTTTCAGTAACGAGTAATCAAATAAATTACTGTTTCCATCGTCATAACGCTGTTTCCGTTACCCTCCACGTAGCGCTTCACGTTACTATCCATATGCGCAAGTCACTGGTGCATTGGTCGCGCTCAGTGGGTTAAAGCAGATCGCACTTTCTTTGCATATTCAGGCCAGTGCATGTGCCCGATACGAGAGCTCTCTTCTTTTAGCCTATACTGCTGAGTCCTCATCACGCAGAAAGGTCTATCGGGCGCATCAATCCATACGGCAATATCAAAGGTTTGCAACGCTGATACTCATATTTCGGTGAGTTAAATAGTTCGGTGACATAACATCAAAAATAATATGATACAGCTCCTTCTCCGTCACTCAGGTCAAGTCTGACGAACTCAAACCATACGCCAAATTAGAACAGAGATCCTACCGATTCCAAACGTGATACCTCCAAACTTTTATTAATGTGTCCAAGCTCCCCAAGTGTTCACCGGCCATTTGTGACTTTGCTAGCAAAAATAGATGCTGAACCAATACTAACAGTATTACTCTAGATTTTTCCTCCATATCAAATGACCAGTCCACAGGTATAATTTATATGAGAACATCTTCCTTTTGATATAATTTTCTTGTTCTGAAAGGCACTCAGAAGAAAATATAATCTAGTCATGCACAGAGGCTTAAGCTGGCCTGTAATACTAGTATAATAGTTTAAAAACATTCTCTACAAGTATCAGCCTATCAACAATCAAAACCTCCTCTTGATGTCCAATATTATAGACAGTTGATAGTGTATAGACAGTATAGCTACATGTTTTTCAAATCTTAAAATTAATCTTAGTTGCATTAAATTACACAATACAATGGAGGTTTACCAAAAAATACACACGGCTAGCGTCTTGCACTTGGGAAAATCATGCAAATTGCACCAAAAACTTAAGAGCATGGGTAGAGCCGCCTGGTTCCTGGATCCGAGCTCCTGTGTTCACTATTGACTATGAATTAGCTGAATTTACTAGCCTAGCCTCAACCACTCTACTGTATAGGGAGCGGGACACAGTCACTCTCTCTAAATTTGTGTGCTTCAAATGTGTATTATTTGAAAGAAAGTTAATTTAGACCTGTTTAAATGTTATTACCCATTTTTTTCAAGTCAGAAAGAGGCATAAATCCGATGCATTTCAATGATAGAATGTTCAGTTTACTACCATGGAATGTCGGAATGTTCAGGTGTGAAACAAATCCATTGAGCAGAATGGGCTTATTTCACACCTGAACATTCCGAGATTCTAAAAGCATTCCATGGTAGTAAACTGAACATTCTATCATTGAAATGCATTGGATTTATGCCTCTTTCTGACTTGAAAAAAATGGGTAATAACATTTAAAACATGTCTACCTGTAAATTCACTTTCTTTCAAAGAATACACGCACACAAATTGGGAGGTCCCGAATAGATTGAAGCGTCATGCACATAAATGTAAAACCACTTTTATCTATTTGGGACCTCCAAATTTGTGTGCTTCAAATGTTATTACCCATTTTTTTCAAGACAGAGGCATAACTCCAATGCATTTCAAAGATAGAATGTTCCGTTTACTACCATGGAATGCTTTTAGAATCTCGGAATGTTCAGGTGTGAAATAAGCCCATAGC
>JAODXP020000031.1:4687082-4974582 GCA_027497455.2 Sardinella longiceps
TTTCACTTTACGTCACTAACGTATTTTTCTAAGCGTTCTTCAGAGCGTGCAAACCTCAACTGATGGGCAACTGGAGCTGGAGCCATTGAAAGCACTGTGTTTTGGCTGCAACTTTTTTGTACAAAAAGCCTCAGTTTTGTGCCGTTTTTGGATGTTATAAACTGTCTGACCGAGAGAAGGGAAAGGGTTAATATCGAGTACCTACGGAAATCGCCCGTAAAGGTGAGAAATGAAAAAAAAAACCTCACAAAACAACGCTGATTGTCCCACAACCTCGATTGTCGGCAAATCTTTCCGCTCATGAGAAAATTCTGACATTTTCATCAAGTACGGGTCACCTCCGATGTATTTCCCTACTAACTCCTTGTATTTTTCCCTACATACCGGCTCCAAACCACTACAATATGCACTTTTCTCCGTGCCCTCCATTGGTGTTGTTATGCTTGCCTCCACCTCTTGCCCATCAGTTCGAATTGTTCGCGCTCCCGTTATCACGTCACTGAGACCCTACTATTGCATAACATGGCAATGGCCAGGCTAGCACCCACCTAATGGAGGCTGCAACATGTCTCCACTTCTCTCACATGTGCCGATGGGCTGGATCTCAGACGAGTCCACCAGGCGCCAGAAATCATTGGTGTTGTCGCTGCCATCCAGGCGAAGGCGCAAACGGGTGCCCATCAGCCCCATCACCGTGGCGATACACACAGAGGTGGAATTCCGGGGATCCCGAGCCTCCACCTTCATTCCAATTTTGAAGTCATTGGCAGGTGGTACTCTAGACTGAAAACACAATGGTAGGAGACAACAACAACAACACAATAATTGCTGGCTCCTATATGTATATTGCAAACCCCAAAAACAATCGCATCAAAAATCACTTTAACAAGAACTTCAAAAACATCACAAATTAATTGTTTATAGTAATAAAACCAACATAAAAGCTGCAAAGTAGCTAAAATAGCATACAAAATGTTAATACATGTAAAAGCATGCAAAGTATGATGTCTGTTAGCACATTATAACCAGGTGTGCGTTTAAATATTTTTTTGACAGTCAAATACCCTCAATGTTGAGCTGACAGAGACATGAGAAATATAATTTCTGTTAAATTCTAAACAAAAAAATTAGGAAAATCAGAAACCAAACTACCTGTCTGAAGCAGGTTGGTGAAGCAGCGACTGAAGAAGTCTCCTTGAGGTAGACTTCCCATGTGAACGGCTCTGCAAGGAAATGATCAAGAGGAACAGAAGTTTAGACAGAGAAAGTCTACGCCTTTTAGCCAATAGCCTAGTGCAATGTCACTTTGATTACGCTAGTGTAGCTTGGGGTGCAGGACTATCTTGCACATGCAGGTGTCACAGAATAAGTTAGTCAGGGTTGTGATGGGGCTGAGACCACAAGAACATATTGGAAGGAGGTACTTCCAGGAGCTTAATTGGCTACCTGTTAAGGATAGAGTGACCCAGCTTAGGCTGAACATGGTACACAAGGTCATCAACAACAAGGAGTGTGTATGTAATGGTGTTATATGTTTTAAGCGTATGTTTGGTTGTGTTTGTTTGTCAAACCAATATCAAGGACCACAATGGAAATAAGTTCTTGACTTTTTTGTTGTTATCCTTGACACTGTGTTAATACATGATAACAGTAGCATTACGTGTTTTAACAGATGATCAAATAAACAAATCAAATCAAATGCTGTACTTTCAGAAGAAAACCCACACCCCCAAAACAAATTTTCTGTGGGAAACACTGACCTTGCATTACAATGCATACATTGGATGCTGACGCCACTCGTTTCAAACTCTGACAACCTTTTTTGCCTTTTTTGGCTACCTGTGCTTTCTTTCTGACTATTTTCCTAACATGACATATATCTATCTCCCTAGCATTGTATTGAAATATCCCTACTGTACATGCATATTGTCAGTGTTGGGTAACTTACTCACATTACTGCTTTGAATTCTAATTGGATTACGTTACTAGTTACTCATTTTAAAAAGTATCGTCACTACTTTACTCATTACCTCCTCATCCAGATTCCCTACACAGAAACTATTGTTTTGCAGCAAGCATAGTAGCTAACTGGTTAGCAACTCAGTTGGTCGCCAATGGGAAAATGCATTGCAACCAACATTGCTTTTGGGAAACGGACCACTGGACATATTGAGATGGTGTTCACCATTAAGTTGAATTAACTGAACTAAACAGAACGTTTCTGTATGTTCTAAGCAGATCACAGAAATAAAGAGAGAGATATAGAGATCTGGACATATTGAGATGGTGTTCATCAATAAGTTGAATTGGAAGTGAACTAAACAGAAAGTTGCTGTATGTTCTAAGCACATCACAGAAAAGGGTCATACCATCAGAGCTAGTCTGAGATGAGTCATAGGTGATGTCACTCTTACCACTCTTCTCTTTTTTACTGTCTTTTTGGTCTGCAAAACAAAGCACAAATTAACATTCATACCAAAAATTGGTATTAACCTAATACAAAATGTTTATTATTTAACCACAAAAGAAGTTCATGCCAAGTCATGAAAGGAAAAAATACAACGCCATTTCTTAGGCTACAGATGTTTAAAAAAAAAAACGGTTTCCAGATATACCTTGGTAATTGGTACACAATAAACAAACAGTAATTACATTTGTAAACTAATGCATCTACAAATAGTAATTCTTCCAAAGGTTGGTCATAGAATAGTTCCACAGCAAGTAGATTCTTATCAGATAGTAGCCAAGCGCTTTGAAGAAGTTTGTATACAAGTTGTTGGTAAGTACAGTAGACTGTTACACATTCTTAGCCAATTCATATTTATTGAATGTGATATACTCAATCAGGATCATGGACCGAAACTATCCATCTCAGAAAAGTTGTTATAGATGTTTTATACCATTAATTACTTTTACATTCACTTTACCACCATTATATGTGTGGCGAATGTAGGGATGGGTTCGTCACACATATTCAATACAAGGTGCTTACATCAACACAGGGAAATTTGGTAAAAATTACTGTGACTCTGGAAACTTGTGGATAATCCCTATCAAAATTACTGTGCCTATAATCCCTATCTCTTGTTACAGTATCTGAATATTGCACAACATGCTTTGTCAGCACCTGTCAGAATCAGAAACTAGGATAACGTACGCTACATGCTTCAGTATACAGATAACAGGATAACTAGATTTTTGAAAACTGGAAGACCTTTAAAGGGTTTTATCAGTATATGTTGATTACATATTTCTGACATATTTATATTTATATTCATGCAAATGCATATACTATCCATACTACCTATACAAATAGACAAATACACTTAAAAAAACATGGAATGTCTGCAAAGAAAGCTAACAAGGACTGACATAACATCAGTTACCTCAATAACAATGGACAAGCTAGTTAATCATCAACTTTAATAAGGGTAGCAAGTGCCTATCCTAGGGCTTCAAATTAAAACCGCAATCAATAGTTTTGTGTGCAACTTAGATAAGAGTTTTAATATAGAAAGTGATTAACTGGTCACCTCTCTGGGGGGTCCGGCCCATGGTGACCATCGATGGGCGGGAAGGACAGGAAGTGAAGCAATCAGCTGACAGCTCAGTGTTCCTCTACAGATTCACTGGCATCCTGCTACAGAAAGAAAGAAAGAAAGAAAGAAAGAAAGAAAGAAAGAAAGAAAGAAAGAAAGAAAGAAAGAAAGAAAGAAAGGTCACAGAAATGTTGAACATTTTGCTCAGTGTACACTACATTCTATTTCAATATTATCTCTACATAGTCTAGACAGACTCACGGAGATGGAGCCAACTGGATTCACCCCAGACAATTTGTTGCTATACCTCAAATCCAATGGTTCCTCCCACATGGAGATAACCCATGTGAGCAATGGATGTAAAATGGAAGTCCAGACAGATAGTCTTAATTTCCTTCAGCTAAAGCTTCATTAAAAGACTAGAAGATTAATTTCCTTCGGGGATGGTACAGAATGGAGCACAGAGACTGTTATCTCCACTTAAAGTGACTCAGTGGTTCAAGGACAGGAACTGGGCATAAATCCATACAACCTATGGGAGGAAGCTTCCAGAACCTGACAACCCCCCCCCCAAAGCCCCCAGAGAGAAGAAAGAAATTATCTCCTTACACACAATCTATTTTCTTAAAACACAAGAAGCCTGGGATAGGCCTGCCCTGAGTATTCATCACTGATCCATTTCTAATGTGGGGGAGGGATAGTGGCTGTAATCAAAGCCGTACTCTTTAAAGATGTATTTTTTTTTCTCCAGACCACAACTGCAATAACTCACTCTTCCCTCAGCCCATGCCACTGCCGGGGATCAAAGTCTCCCCTTCCATCTTCAACCAGTCAACAGGCAGACCACTCACAAAATTGACTACAGCTGACACACAAGGCAGACAGCAAGAGCCTGGAAAGTTTCTTTTGTTATCCATCATGATGTTCTTTCAGAGCATGGAATTAAGGATTGTTACTGATGGTACCGATGAACTGGGTTATCCAAAGTCCTCTTGGCCTGATTCCCACCACAGTCTGAGGAAATATATACTGTAAGACCTCTCCATTTCTCTACAAGACTTGTGGACCTAAACATGACATGTAACGGTTCTCTGGACTGATAATAGCCTACATGCGGTTAAACTAGCTGAATGGTCACTAAAACAAAAGACTACATGAACATTTTCAATGAAGATGGAAGTATAAAAACACCATGGAAATATTCAAACCATCAAGTTGGTCTATGTGGAGCATATAAAACCACAAGGCCTTATTACAACAATTAACACGATTTCCAATTTCCAGGGATACAAACTAGTCCCCTTTCCTGTTAGTGAATCAAGAAAGGACTCTGAGGAGTTCAACAGCACAGAGTCATAAATCAAGACAACAGACTACACAAGCTACACTCTGGACCAGTCGAGAAACCACCACCTTGTTTTCACAACCTTTAGTGCAATTCAAAAACACAACAAAGTTGTGTTGAGTAAAAGTTTAGTGTAACCTTGTACATGGTGAAATAACCACACTGTGATAAGTGACTGAACAACACTAGAGATTCATTTGAAGGTTCACAAATGCTGTCATTTAAAACAGTTTAAATAAAGCAACTTAACCATTTAACCAATAAAGGCAGCATAACCCCTCACAACAGAGGTGAACTGTTTATTTACTGCAGGTTTTACCCAACATAATTATGGAGATTATCTATTACATCCAGTTATGGCATGGTCATTAAAACAAAGGTGACAGACAATCCCCCCCCAAAGATAAACTACAGGTCTTACAGTCTGGAGAAAAAGTGTTCCACTCTAGGTAGGAGACAAGTTGATGTGAGGATCACCCAGAGTAGAGGGTTCCAGAACACAGAAGGTTCCAGAACATAATCATATGCTCCTTGGTCAAGGGAAGATCAGCTTCCAACACTTTCCTTACCGGCTTCTGTGGTCCTAAAGGGTTTCAGGTTGTGCACTGCACTGCACTGCACTGACTCTGGAGTGCACAACCTATCCAACCCAACCTTCCCCCGCCGCTGCCGCCACCACTGTCTCCCTCGCCCTCCATCTCCCCTCCCACCCGTCTGTCTTTGGCTGTGAATCCCATTGAGGGATCGGGCCATAAAGATTCCGGGCCACCGTAAAAAGGCCATTAAGTGGCGTGCATCTGGGGGAGTCTGGCGAGAGCACATGAAAAGGATTCCACCGCTGCTCATTAACAGACGATGTGTACATTTTGGAGGAGTGCCCCCCCCCCCCCACACACACACACACACACACACACACACACACACACACACAACACACCCTGAAACAAAACCCTCCCCCCAAACCTCCATCTTAACCTCAGCTCACCAATGTCAGAACCCCCCCCCCCCCCACACACACACACACACACAGTCAGACAGGAAGCACTTAGGGATCATACTTTACGACTTCTGAGGAAGTGGCAAGCATATTAGCGGATCAAATGCAGAGATCTGTTTAAGCCACCAGGGGCGATGAATCAGGATAGAGATCAACAGAGCATCTCATTTAATTGAGCATGCTTTTTGTAGTTAACACGTGTACACAGCATGCTCCATGGGCATCAATCTCCCCCCAAAGCACTTAAGGGAGACGAGCACATGAATCGTTCAAAATCAGGCTAAAGATTAAGTGTTTGACCACCTTCTGAGCAGACAACAATTCAACACGGTCATGGCTCACTTGGCTTGTGAAACTCTGAATTAAAACCAACTGGTCAAGCTGTCTCAAATAATAAATCAATTAATTAATAAATAGCCCTAGCATAAGATATTTGCAAGATATTTGTATACGCAACAGAGGAATGAAAATGCTGAAGCACTGAAATGATTTATGGCCTATCTGATCACATGTCAACAGCCAGACACTACATTATTTGTACTTAAACAGACAGCCTGATCCAGGATGACTTTTACAGTGAACTAACAACATAGACAGAGCCCTACAGCAACCTAGAGATTAGCCCAGGGGCAGCAACTGGAATGGAACTCACAGCCCTTCCAAGGTCCAAATTCTCGCGGTATTCCATTTGCCATTTGAGGGCTGAGACCTTACAAGTAAAACCACCAACATTGAAATGAGGAGGAAAAAAATATGGAAATTTGCACTCCACACAGAGCGTTCAGTGTGATCCTATTCATGCTTTTAACCTGCAATGCTGCTTTATCACTCACTGACACTTGGACACTTGGAGGGGAATAAAAGTTTAACAGAACTTTTGAGGCCTTGGGTGGGAGAACACTAACATAAATCCTAACATCTAAAATACAAATATTAAGTTCTCCACCAGAGTGGGCCAGTGTTATTACTCAATAGACCACTACTCCAAATATAACTGCGCAATGCATGGAGAAACCAGCCCATGAATTTTGACACATACCGTCCAGTTGATATACAGTAGGCCTACCTTTTTTTATATAGCGCTGCAGACATCTACACAACATTTTTTTACAAAATAAAAACAACAGTAAAGCCTATTTGAAAATTATATTTAGTCAAAAAGTCGAAAAACTCTTCAAAAGACTTACCCTCACGGACATACAGCATTATGCTACTCTGTATTGTATTACGTAACATACACAAACACACCGATACAATGTTATCCATTGAAGCTGCAGTACAGAGGGAGGCGTGTCCGTAAGCGAGCACTCCAACCATGTCTGTGTAACACATGCCTGGTAACGTTAGGTTTCTACTAAAATATGACTACACATAGTCTTAGTCAGATCATATTCTACATTTAAGTAAAACATCCAAGGATCCTGAGAGTGACAGAAGGTCATAGCAATGGGCAAAATATGCTGACTGCTGCTTCTGGGAATGAGATGCTCTGTTTTAACGTTAGTTGATCAACACAAGACATTATACCCGATGACTTGTTATAAAGACAACAAACCATAAAGAGCACTCTTGCAAATGAGAGAGATTAGCGCAGTCAAACATCTAGTGGAAATGTAACGAGAATGTTACGTTAGCCTTTGAGACCTTATTGGATAAGGTTACTGAAAAACAGAACAAACCCGTTCTATGATTATGTCAGCCTGGTGGTTTGTCGTCGTTGTCTTAAATATGGCCCACTCTGAAATTGTGCGTTTACATACAACAACATTATCATCACAGTTTGCAGAAAATTAAATTACCGTTACACTTGAAGAGACTCGAGCTAGTGTTGCGCTGCTTGAGGAATAGGCTACCCTACGAAAAAAAAAAACGAATAGGCGAGTCAAAGTGAGACAACTGGAGATGGATAAGTGGCCATTGCGCACAGAAAATGTTTTCGGGTAAAGGCGTTAAAGCGTGATTAAGTTTTTAATTGCATGACTAAGACAAAAACCGCTAAATCACGTTTGCTTACCGTTTTAAAATTGACGAGGGTCAGCAGGCTACTTTCCTTCAGAACTGAGCCGCCATTTTTGGGCACAACCGCGCATGTCAAACAGCTAAGTTGGCATCTGTATCACAGTACCTAACCTTTAAGAAATTCAGCAGCAGTTAAGGAATTAACTGTCAAACTTCTCAGTGACAGTTCTGGATTATTCTATCAGTAGCAGCTCACAGAGTTAAATTAAGATATGTGTATTACCGTCCAAAGTGCTACGTTAGCAATTGCTACAACAGAGATGTATTACTATTTTATTTGATAAAAGTCAAACAAACAAGCCAGAACAAGCCACATGGAGTAAAGCTATCAAAACAAACAAAACAACAATAAAATTATAATGTTGTGAGAACAACATTTTAGCCCAAGATGAAGAAATGGAGAGTGCCGCGTTGGGTCAATTGTTTGAAGAAAAAATCTGGTGCTAATCAGAACGGACATAAGAAATTCAGTCTTTGACTAGTGACTATCTTCAGAGTGTGAAGGCCTCAACAGTAGGCTTGTTGCAGATGATAGTCTTAAAAATCCGAGGCACACTGGTTTGCCCTGATGAAGACTGGTTTGCAGTGAAACGCCGAGGCGTTATCCATAAAAATAAAGGATTTTTAACCTTTTTCACTTATAATCAGTGTGCCTCGGATTTTTAAGACTATCATCTGCAACAAGCCTACTATTGAGGCCTTCACACTCTGAAGATAGTCACTAGTCAAAAACTGAAATAATTTAGCCTTTTTTTGTGGAGGGGGGGCATTTGGGAAAAGCGAGATGCCTTAGTGTCGGCCAACTTGACACTTTAGGGTAGGCCTTTTGACTAATGGTAGAAATTCCGATGAACACAAAAGATGGAAGACATCATCAATTCTTAAAATCTTTATTAATGCGCTAAATCTGTAGTTTCCAAGCATCTTTGCCTACTCTAAAACCACAGTAATCATCGACAATTTCATCATCTGCTGTAGATGGCAGCATAGGCTATCACTATCGCAGTCTTACATGCATTCCTAAACTGATGGTAGGCCTATGTCTGCTTTAATTGATGCAAACTTGGGTTAGCAGCTCAGCCCACATGGTATTTTGGTAGGCCTATGCTGTCATGGAGAGAGACTTTATATCAATAAGATTAGCCTAGTTAATAAACGATATAATAATTAATTGCAGTGTTGGTATGATGTGACTTTACGACCTCATTTTACATCTTCCTTGTTAAAGCGAAAGATATCTATCAGTACAGTAGAATGTTGCCTAGGCATGCACTGAAGAAGTTGGCATTTAATTTAGAATTTATCATATTGCGTTATTACACTAATTGTGCATATTTTCTTTTAAACGTTCAAACCATGGTCAAGCACTTCTGTTGTTCATTAGAATTGGTGGATAGAACTACTGTTATTTGTGCAATATTAATATAACGAATGTCGTTGACATTAGATGGAGACTTGATACATTGCACGGCTTGGTTTGCGAAACTCAGCCTCTTTGGACCACTTTTAAGGAAGACTGCAACATGATTGGCTGAAAGCGAGAGGGACGTGCGGGCTTTAGATTCCATTTTGTTTTCATTGGCTAACTATACGTCAGTCTAAAAGGTGCAGGATGTTGCCAATACTAGTGGTAGGTTGTCAATGGAGGCGAGTGGAACAGCTCTCTGTTGCTTAATGGTCAGCACTGCAGGTGGAATGAGAACATCGTCACGGAGTGATGCGAGTGGCTCCAAAGTGTCAATTTCGAGACCTAAGACAGAGTGAGTAAATCATGGACGTAAATTAATTGCTTTGGAAAGGTATCGTGCCGTTTAGTGTTACGGTGTTCTATACATTTCTTGCATGGATCCTTTGCGGTCAGCCTTGCAATTTTTGCCATATACGGGATTGCCTGAACCACTATATTGACTTGGCTTGCGGCTATCACCATCATAAAAAAACATTCAAAATGTTTAGGTTTTGTGTGTTGTAGGACGTTTTACGTCATTATGTTTTAAACGTTATACCAATAGAATTGATTACATTCAGCAACCTTGCGCTTAATGTGGTGAGTGTGGGTGAGGATCACAATTGCTGTGATCCTTTTAGATCGGTTCCTATGCAGAAAACTGCCACATATGCAGATGATTATCCGACAGAAGATTTTTTTTTTTTTCGAAAATGTGTGTGTATTTCTGTCAGTATACAGCCATTAGCACCATAGGCTGTATGATTTGCGGTGCCACGCTCTAGATATAAGAACTTTGATCCACCTACGAATCTATTCACCAAACGCAGGCGCGCAGTAAGACGCACGAGCGCGCCTACATCAGGTACACAGTAAAACGCATCTGGGGTTGTTCATCTAAATACAGTGTCGTTTAAGCCTGTATCTGTTAACGCTGCTTACTCGAGAGAGAGAGAGAGAGAGAGAGAGAGAGAGAGAGAGAGAGAGAGAGAGAGTAAAGATACTTGCAGGGAACTGTAACAGCTGTTTGTATTAGCCTAGACGGACGAGTCGTAAGGATATGATCTGCACAGCATGCAAGGTGGAGGTAGCAGTTGCAACATGATTTGCTTTTTGCCAGCATGTATTCATAGTCTATGCGGAGTTTATCCTTGCATTTGATTCTTCCATATCTGCTCCACACGATAGACACCAAAGCTCTGTGGTGGACTCAATTTAGTACATAGGCAACATGGTGATAAATGCCTTCATGTATTCATGTTAAGACAATTACGCAATATCGTACACCGTGGAGCAGGGGCATAAGCCTATAATTTGCGGTAAACATGTTGAGAATCATTCTACTATAAAAATGTTACATTGTATACGCATTAGTGTCAATAATTCATGCCCCAGGTGCTCTGTGTCAACAAAAATGACGTCATTTAGGATAGCATGGCACTCAACATTTTCCCTCACAGGTGCAATATGCATAGACCATTATTACTCAGACCTCTCACAAACATTCCCTTTGAATTTGTTTCATGATATGTACAGGGCAGGTTTATGAAGTCACATGTTCAAATTAAGCAGAGTGACAGCTGACCTTCATTCAGTCGCTTACTTTATTTCCTTTGACAGCTAGGAAATTTGTGTAACATTTGCACATTTGTAATTTGTTAACTGTAGGCCTATTGTCATGGAATTTATCCCAAGCATTACTGCCAAAAAGTTTCATGACCACAGCATTACTCAAATCAGTGCTAAACAATCAAGGAAACAGGTATATCTGTTGATAGGCTTATTTGGATTGTCCTAGTGTTTTACCATTCTCCAAGTAGTAGGCCTATTGAAGATTGCGATAATCTTTCAAAACTGATTACAGATTATTCTAAAAGTTGTTGGGGAAAAAAGAAAATCATCAGCTGAAAAAAGATAAACAACAGAATATGTTGTTGTTGGTCTTTTATTTAGCCTTGCCTCCTCTATTCCTCTAGTCTACAATACTAGGGCTAAGGCTTTGGATTTACCAACTAGATTTTCAAGTAACCAATCAGCAACTAGAAACTAGGCTTGAACCTATGGGTTCAATCAACGTGCCCACCCACTCCAAAGTTACCTAAATGGATGCCTTCTAGAGTGTCCATACTCAAAGTGAAACAAAAGGAAAGTCTGTTGTCCACCGAGTTACTTTTGATTAATGCCTCCACCAAGGAGGTTATGTTTTCGCCGGCGTCTGTGTGTTTGTCTATCTGTGTACAACATAACTCAAGTACTGAAGTACTGAATGGATTTGGACGAATTTTTCGGACAACGTGTGTATTGAGACAAGTAACAACTGATTCAATTTTGGTAGTAATCAGAGATCCAGAACACCATCTATAATCTATAGTGTCTGCGATCATATTGGCCTGG
This sequence comes from Sardinella longiceps, assembly GCA_027497455.2. Lineage (NCBI taxonomy): Eukaryota > Metazoa > Chordata > Actinopteri > Clupeiformes > Clupeidae > Sardinella > Sardinella longiceps. The sequence continues at coordinate 4,698,824 of JAODXP020000031.1, forward strand.
TGGAGGTCTGCGTTCTCCCCGTGCTTTTCTAGTTATGTCTGTTACTGATGTCCATTTTTTTCATCACAGTATTGTTATTATTATTTCAGTATTGGTATTAAGAAACTTAGGCATAGTAACAACATAATTCCGTCATAATTTCACTATTGTGACAATATCTCTTCCATCTTTTAATGGCTCTCCAGAAAGAACTCTGTATTGACTGACTTGAAAGGTCCGAGTTCTTTAATAGGCTGCTGATGCACATACTGTAGTAAGCATGTCAAGTGTCACTTGTTCATGTATAATTAATCTTTGTGAAAAGCGTGGGTGTTTGCACGCATTACTAAATGCACTCAGCGTGCCACTCCCTGGACGACAGAGAGTTGAATGCTGTGTTTTTATTTAGATGCACTTTAAAAGCACCATTTCCGTAGTGGTTTAACATCATGTACCTCTTTTTTCCCCCCTAGGTGAACATATGTGTGATTGAGTGTATGTGATTGAGTGTGTGTATACATGCACGGGTGAGTGAGTGAGTGTGTGTGTGTGTGTGTGTGTGTGTGTGTGTGTGTGTGTGTGTGTGTGTGTGTGTGAGTGTGAGAGAGAGAGCGAGAGAGAGTGTGAGTGACGAAGGGTGTTTGTGTGAGCGTGAGTGTCAGTGTGTGTGTGTGTGTGTGTGTACATGACAAACCACAGAATACAGGGAATGACACAGGGATACATGCCAAATATGGATGCTACATCATGATGGAAAGCTTCACTCTCGCTAGCCAGGACTGCTATCTGTAAGCCCTGGTTTCGGCCATCCAAAATCCAAACACCTTTTGACTACATGAAGATTCCTGTCACCGGTTATGTGATGAATAAATTTGAGGTCCTTGGGATTGTTGGAGAAGGTAAGTTGCAAATTTATGTAGCCTGAAAAACTTTTACAGAAAAAAATGAACCTTGGCAAAGATTGACTACATGTTGAGTGGCTACAGATACGTTTGACTTTCAAGGTTTCTTTGTTTTCTTCATGTCTGTCAAAGCTATTTTTACATTTTTTTTTCATGAGGCAGATGAAGGTGTCTAGGGAAGACTCCTGATGAGAGTGAAGCTATCTTTTTTTTTTCTAGAAGACATTTTTTCCTTCCACAAATATTTCACAGAGATTAAAGAACACTGTGTCATAGCTTCCAGAGGTTTCTATCTGAAAAGAAGTGTCATTTAGCATCTTCTGGTTGCTATTAATGTTATCTGTTGTGTGTGAAGTGTCCTTCACATAGCAAGATGATGTAGCAGGAATTACGAAGTAAGGTGATGCATGCTCTTCCCTCTTCATAATGAGCACTGTCAAATGTCCATTTCTGTTGCTGAGGTTGAACAGGCATTAATGAAACTGCGTGTAGGATTTTGCATGGTGAAGGATGGTGATTCACCAAATCCTGGAGATTTTCCACATTGCTGGTGGGGTTGATATAATAGTCAAAATGGATCTTGGTGCCTTTGGCAGCAAAATTTGGCTTTGGCAAATATACTACACTGCAGTAGGCCCAACATTTTTTTTGCAGCATTTTATATCGGCAATCCTTAGGACCTTCAAGCAACATCCAGTTATGCATATGAAGGACATGTTTTTGGTCTGAAGAAAGAAGAATATTTAATATTAAGCAATCAATCATATCATCATATTCAGACAATTCAGCTTGTTTTGTTACACTGCTAAAGTCATTATTTGCTTTATGCTGTTTTTATTTGTATACTTATGAGATGGCCTTGTCTCTCATGAGGACAACATTTCCAAGCAGCCCGGGGTGGGTAGAGAGACAAGCTGTGATGTTCTTTGAGTCGAGAGTACCAGGCTTCATGACTTTTGCCTTTCAGTTAAAGGGATCATATGGGGTGAATCAAATTGTCAGTAGGCAAATAATTATAATTGAAAAAAAAACAGCAGCCAGTGCTAACTGATGGGGGCAAAGATGTTACTTTCCCGTGCCATTAGGTAATGTTTGCTACCAGATCTGGTCTATAATGTCCCAAAGGCTGTCGTTCCTTCACCCATCGACTGCACCCAAAAGATTAGGAATATGATGTGATGATTGACCTCACATTTTTCCTTTAATACTGTCAAATTGTTCAAGGCATGCAGATAAATTGTATAAATATACATTTTTTAAAATAAGGATATTTGGAGATGTTCGACAGAAATTGGCATTGGGCTGGGAGAAATGAAGGGTTGTTTCTCAGCTGCAAAGTAGCAAAAAAAAAAAGGAAATTATGATAAGGACAAGACAAGGATTTCTCCTGTAATGGTCAAAACAATGTACCAGTAGACCTACTGTATTCTCTATCCTTCTGATTATGTATCTTATTGCATTGTCTATTCTTCCAGTCTCCCTTTTCTCTCTGCAAATCATCAATAGATGATTGTGATGATTTGTCCCACATACTGTATGTAGTCAGGGAGTGTCTGATGGCCACTTGTATTAGGTCATTCAGCATTGTGCCATTTACTATTCCGTTTCAACATTGAGGTAATTGTAAATATTACCTTCTCTCAATTTCTGTCATCATAAAAACCATGCTCCCTTATTCAACACTATAAATAGGTCTTAAGGAAATTGGCGGTTATGGGAATGTCGTGGGCAGTTAGTAGGCCAATAAGCAGGGTCAGTGGTGTGGAAAGAAATGGGGAGAGATAGGGAAAGCTTGTAACTCTAACTTGAGAGCCAGAGAGTCAACTTTTCAGTGCAGCGATGCACTCATTTCTTTTGAAATATGGATGAGCTGGAAAAAGCAGCAGACAGCTGTGCTGAAGCTGCTGTCTACTTCCTGTAAAAAAAAAAAAAAAAAAACTATTGGAAAGCAGAAATACAGTTTAGTGTTTTATAAGACACATGTATATGCTGGATATTCACAGCACTTACCATACCAAGGTACGTAAGCCTAATACATTAGATGCTATCATTTTTATTTGAATGATTTATTTGTCAGCTGATTAGATGCTAAACTGATGCCGTTGGTTGATTGTGTTCATTTTTCAGCCCAGATAGGTGGTTTTACAGGCATTTTCAAACTATGTTAAAACTTAAAAAACTAGGTTTATAACTATGTACTGTATGTTTTGCTACTGTGAGGTGTATGCCTTTACCCAATCGTTGTATTTATTTTGGACCTCTGTTACGCCACTAACCTGGCATATCAGAGGCTGGTTGGTTGGGGTGGTTGCAAGGGTTAGGTGTCTTGCTCAAGGGCACTTCATCCATGGTCTACTGGTCGGGGATTGAACCTGCAACACTTGGTTCCAAAGCCCTAACCAGTTAGCCTGACGTAGCCCGCCCATAATACCAATGTTCATGCGTATCCATGGTCTGGGGACGGTCTTCTGGGGCGGGTTTACATCGGTAGGGAGACAACCGGTAGGGAGACAACAATCGTTTTAAACCAGAACTGAATGCCCCTCCCCCCACCCTATAATCGCGTCAGGTTAAAGAACCTCCACCATGAATACGGAGGAACAGTATTATGGGCGGGCTATGTCAGGCTACTAACCAATAGGCCATGGCTGCCCAATGGTCTGACCGGTCCAACCATTCAAATGTGCCTTTTCCCATCAGTTGCAATGCAATTCAAACAATAACATGCAGAATGAGGTACTGTATCTGATGCACAACAACTCTTATTAAATGTATCACTGTCTATAACTGTCAGTGTGAAATATGGGGTCATCACGAATGGTACCTCATGAATTCAAAAGCAATATCAGTGAGCACAGTTAAATACAAGGACTGTTCCGATTTTAAACAGTAGATTGGTGATATTCAGGTTACACCAGTAACCATTGGAACCAATGTGGATAGGAGAGATACACAAACACAATCAGCCCTAGGTTGTACTCAGACATCAGTGCCGTCTTACCTGCACATGTAGCTGGTGGCGGTCCGCAACGCCCACGGGTCTCAAACCCGCCACCCTGCAAGCTACAAACTCCCGGCGTGGGAGTGGGACGCTCTAACCACTGAGCTAAAAGCCCGAGCCTCTAACACAGCCGTTAGAAGCGTCGAAGGAATTTTTTGATGAGGATTTACACATACTGCCGCTAAGCTAGCCGAGCTAGTTGGCCTCCGTTACACACACACACAAAGAAAGATCCAATTCTGATTGGATATGCAATCAATTTTCTTTTTTTTATCTGATTTGGACTGCAGCCTTAGTCTTACTATCCCCATGTGACGTTTCTCCATTCGCTCCACACCTGTGCTGCTCGTGGATAGATTTCAGATGTGCATCCTAGGCACCACCAACCTCACTTACCCTTGCCACTTCCTGCTGGCTCTAAGCTCAGGTTCAAGTTCCCTCTGGGCTTTTTTTTTGCTGCCCAGCACTGCAAGGCCAGCCTGGCGGGATAGTCATTATCCTTGGCACCTGATGGGTTCTTTCGGACAGCCGGAGGTGATGTGAAAATTGACACAGTCTGTTTTCTTCTCTCTTTTTTTTAATCCACAGGGGCCTATGGAGTGGTACTCAAGTGCAGACACAAGGTAAGGGACCATTTATACTTATATACTGTATAAATGACAATTGGGACTTGCGTGTATATTGACAAAGTGTATTCCATTGGTGTATGTCTGGAAAATTGGCATATGTTGTGTTGAGCTCTGCACTGTGAACCATGAGGGAGACACTTTGCTGAAAATCATTGAAATCTGATTTTTTTTGTGTGTTAATCCAGCATGTAGTAGTTTTGACTCATACACAAAATCTGTTTTTTGAGTCTTTTTTGTGTGTGTGTAAGTTGTGTTTGGTGAAGTTGGGGAAATTTGTGATTCATAGCATATGAACATAAAATGTATTTATTTCAACACTTTCAAAGAAATGATCGGACGTCATGCGCCGTCTGTTTATATGAGAAAGAAGGGATGTTCTGACCATTGACTGTAGTATTTGAATCATCCAAGGATACAAGAAAGTTTATTAGTCACATGTGTATTATTACTAAGTGTAAGAATTTGTGGTTACACTTTATTTGAAGGTGCCATCATAAGACTGACATGACACTGTCATTAACTATGACATGACATTGTCATGAATCTGTCATAAACTTTATACACCTGTCATGACTTCTGTCATTAAGTGTCACCCAGTATTTGTCATGGTTAGGGTTATATATTAGGGTTCGGGTTAGGGTATGTCAGAAGTCATGACAGGTTTATAAAGTTTATGACAGATTGATGACAACGTCATGTCATAGTTAATGACAGTGTTATGTCAGTCTTGACATGACATGACTATACCTTCAAATAAATTGTTACCGAATTTGGATGTTGGAAAAGGATTCTAATGAGGCAATGTGCTATGTTGATGGGGAGGAGCATATTCATGATGGCAGGGGAGATGGTGTGATGCAAGTGGTGGTGGTGAGGGGGGCTAGTGTTCTATATGGATAAAAAAGAGGTGGCCACTATAAGTCTGAAGAAGCAACTTGCGAAACGCGTTGCTCAATAAAAGTCACTAAAATATAACAGTGTACTGTGGCCACCTCTTTATTAAGAATTGTAAACCTGCAATCCACCAGCACCTGTTTTCAAGACATAGTTGGCTGTGCAAAGGGATCTTTTCAATTTTTCATGTTCTATATGGATGTTGAATGAAGGGGGCTTCCCACAGAAAAGTAGGGCAGTCATGGTCTTGGCTTGATACAGAAGGTGGTGGAGAGATGAATAATGGATAAATAAAGGTCCATGGGAGATGTAAACAGTGGGAGAAAGTGTTTGTGTGTGTGTGTGTGTGTGTGTGTGTGTGTGTGTGTGTGTGTGTGTGTGTGTGTGTGTGTGTGTGTGTGTGTGTTTGTGTGTGTGTCTGGTGCTGTGCGTTAGGTTGTGAGATTAGAATAAATAAAGAAAAGTATCCTGGTAAAAACCAGCCCCTTGTTGTATGCTTACAGCTTCATACAGAGAGTTTAGCTTCATACAGAGAGTTTGGACATTTGGGTATTGAGAAAACGGTTGCTTGCTGGAGGCGTAAATTCAAAAATATAGGACCAGTCCATGACTGGTAGCCTGTAGTATAGTCGCACTGCACACTTCGATCAGTACGTGTAAATCCTCACAAGCCAATCTCTGGTGCGGTGAGAACCGCTCCGACTACATTGTTACCGAAACCCGGGATGGGAGTGAGGATTTGGGAGGTGAGTGCAATGGATGCCGACTAGCTGGCGGCAGTATGTGTAAATCCAGTAACACTTTATTTGAAGGTACAGTCATAAGACTGACATGACACTGTCATTAACTATTACCTGACATTGTCAAGAATCTGTCATAAACTTTGTAAACCTGTCATGACTTCTGACATACCCTAACACTAACCCTAACCCTAACCATGACAAATACCAGGTGACACTTTATGACAGAAATCATGACAGGTGTATAAAATTTATGACAGATTCATGACAACGTCATGTCGTAGTTAATGACCGTGTCATGTCAGTCTTATGATGGTACCTTCAAATAAAGTGTAACCCAAATCCTCGCAACCCAATCTCCTTCAAGAACTGCTTCTAACTGCTGAGTTAGAAGCCTGGGCTTTTAGCTCAGCGGTTAGAGCGTTCTTCTCTCATGCTGTGGATTTGTTGTAGTTGACGGAGTGGCAAGTTTGAGACCCGAGTGCAGTGAGAACGGCTCTGGCTACATTTACATAGAATCAGTCAGTTATTGAAATGCATGTCTATCAGAGCTTATGCCAGATTTTTTGTAACCACTGTCTGAAAACATGAAAGGGAAATACAACTGATGATTCCACAGGAGAGAACAACTTGCTAGTGTGTCTGCTTTATAGAGCCGATTGAAAGACTTTAATCAGGCAAATTACAAAGAGAGAAGATTGAAAGCTAACATTGAATTGAAATTAGCCAGCAAGAAAAGCTAACATAGCTAACAGTGTGTCAATAATGTGGCCATTTGTGCAAGAGCACTAGAAGGGTTTTAACGCATATCTTAATTTCAAATCAAATACATAGTGTATTTTCACAACATAACTGATGGATGTTAAAGTATTTTTGCAGATTTGCCATGTGGCAAGTCATACAATAGATTCAGTGAATGTGATAGAGGGCAGCCATTTTTTCTTCCCTCTCTCTCTCTCTCTCTCTCTCTCTCTCTCTCTGTCTTTCTCTCTGTGAGTGTTATGTAATGGCCTCAGCAGTTTTTGTACATTTCTGAAATCCATTGGACTGCCTTGTGCTGAGGAATGCCCAGCATTCTCCCCTGCTGCTCCCACGAGCTTCATTTGAAGAGCAGCAGTACAAGAGAGAGGGAGCACATGCGTGCAAGATAGAGAGAGAGAGAGAGAGAGAGAGAGAGAGAGAGAGAGAAATGTAAGTGAGAGAGAAACAGAGAGGGAGAGAAAGACAGATATGTAAGTGAGAGAAAAAAAGAGAGGAAGAGAAAGACAGATATGTTAGTGAGAGAGAAGGAGAGAGATATGTAAGTGAGAGAGAAACACAGGGAGGGAGAGAGAGAGAAGAAGAGATAGATACTGTATGTACAGTAAGTGCGAGAGAAATAGATAGAGATAATAGAGCGAGAGAGAGAGAGAGATACTGTATGTACTGGTAAGTGAGAGAGAAACAGATAGAGAGAGAGAGAGAAAGAGAGAGATACTGTATGTAAGTGAGAGAGAAACAGATAGAGAGAGAGCAAGAGAGAGATACTGTATGTAATCGAGAGAGAAACAGAGAGAGAGAGAGAAAGAGAGAGATACTCAATGTAAGCGAGAGAGAAAGCGAGCGAGTTGTGGAGGAGGAAGAGGAGGAGCAGGAGTAGCAATGGGAAGCAATGTCACTGCAGTCAAGTCTAGTTTACATTGTGAGCTTTGAGAATCCATGCATTTTGATCACACCCAGATCTCGCTTCCCTCACAGCTCAGCTCAGCAGCACTGGCACACAAGGAAGGCACCATCAAATATTATATCAGTCGACGGAAACACACCACACCACACAGCACTACACAGCACCACCGGTCTGCTTTTCACTGTTTCCCTTTTTGCCTCTCCGAGAGCACCTTTCCCAAGCCCTTGTTCAAAGCCTACTCATTTAACATCTCTGAAATGCGCTGCCCACACTGTGTAGAGGCAAAAAGAAAATGTGTGCGTGTGTGTGTGTGTGTGTGTGTGCGTGTGTGTGTGTGTGTGTGTGTGTGTGTGTGTGTGTGTGTGTGTGTGTCTTTGTGCACATGTGTGTCTGTGTGTGTGTGTGTGTCTCTAAGGCAAAAAGAAAATGTGTGTCTGTGTGTGTGTGTGTGTGTGTGTGTGTGTGTGTGTGTGTGTGTATCTATTTGGTGCTCCTCTTTGTATTCCTTGTGTATACCGCAAGGGTGAAATTCATTAACAGAGCCGGTGGTCCGTGGAGCAAGGCAAACCGTATTGATCTTGTACTTAGGTAATGACACCGACTGAAGGAGATAAGCCCTTCGTGCCAAAGACGATCCGTGCATAAAAGGGGACCTGGAAGAAGGGGATTGTTTAGTGTCTGTCCAACCGCCCAGAAGCAGCTCTCTCACTGGAGAGAGGAGAGGAGAGGGGTGGGGAGGGGATGGGGATGGGGAAGGGAGGGATGGAGGTCTGGGGCCGCTGCCTCACTAGCCAAACCGGTGTTTGGTGTCACTACTGCGGAGTGGGCCTGATTAAATTTTGATCAGCCCTGTGGTCTGGTCGGTCGGAGGCTCCACACACACACACACACACACACACACACACACAACCACCCCTTGGTTCACCCTCGGCTTTTGGCCGGACGCCACGACAGAGCATGTAGCTAATGCTCACTACAAGCTCAGGGTTATCTCCGTTTATGCCAGCTGTCATAGCTCCCTGCAGGGGCTACTCAAAGGCCACAGGGGTGAGGGAGAGAGAGAGAGAGAGAGGAGGTCTTCTTTCTGAGGACATTAAAATGGCTGAATCCTTGTCCAGACTGACCTCCTAACCCAGGGGTTTTCAAAGTTTTAATATGTGAGGGCCAATTTAAGGACACAGCATTGAACTAAGGGGCACCAAGAAAAAAAAAACACATTTTTAATCATTTACATGTAATGACCAGGTTGCATCTCAACTGCGTACATTTATTGCAATAAATACATGACTATATGCTGCTAAACATTACTTAACCGAGATTCATTCTTTCAAAGCAATGTACAGTTTTTAACACTTTTACAGATATTATTGGATGTTATTGCAGGCCGCCAGAAATGTTTCTGCAAGCTGCCATTGGCTAGCCTGGTTCTCACAGACCCTTCGTGCTTCGTGCATCTTCGTTAAACTTCGTGAGCTCGCACGAGGGTCTGGTCGCGGCTTGTTGAGCCCGAAGTCTTCGTTTAGCCCATACTCGAGCCCGCCTCTATGCCATAGATCCAATCACAATCGTGGGGCGGGATGTTAACAGGTATGACGTAGCAAGTAGTACGTGACAGGCACATTGAATTTCCAATCAGGTTCGAGATTTTTTTTGAATACAACCCCCGCCCCGTCACAGCAGAAAACAGCGAGGCAACCGACGAAATGCCAGATGGATGAGAAACATCCATCTGCGTGAGAACCAGGTTAGCCATTGGCCCCCAGGCCGCACTTTGAGAAACTATGTCCTAACCCCTGAACCCTTGCAGATTTGGCATGAGCTGACTTCATGATTGGCTGATTTATATCACTTTAAAGGAAAATACCGGAGTAAGTTTAAGCATAGCCCTGCTGCACGAGCCTTCTAACAGCAATATATTTCACATGAAATGAGAGAATTTCGAACAGCATAAACCTAATGCGAACGCGAAACACTTTACATTGAGTCAATGTAACCTCAGATCTTACTTTCGGTTTCCAACAGCCAAGTCCCATTGTTTCAGTGTAACGTGCCTGTTCGCTTCTGTGTTCGCCTTCGGTCTGTGCTGTACCGAATTATTTTGTTCCACTTGCTAACTAGCGCATTTAGCAAGCTTTTTCAACAGGGCTATGCTTGAAATCACTCCGGTACATTCCTTTAAGGGTTCAGGGTGTGACGGTGGTAAGGCAGGAATGACCAAACAACCATGTTACCATGTGTTATCCCTCTGTCCATTTACATGTAGGATGGATGCTGGATCAAGGACAATGTGTTGACAAATAGTAACAAATGTGATCCGCACACCAAATCTTGCTCCTTCTTGGATTTTATTTTTTTTTTCTTCTGTGCAATGTTTTGAGCTACTGCTCTTCCTCAGGAGTGGCCAAACTAATATAAGGCCCGGGGGCCAATTGCGGCCCTTTCATCTCTCATGTAGCCCACCATGATGTCTAAAAAATGGCAATGGGCCTGTTGTTACATTAATCTAATATTAATTCTAGCTAGAGCTCTCATGTAATTGGTTGAATATGCTGAAAATGCTTTTATTTTTTCATGGACCCATGACATGGGCCTTACATTGTTTTCAGCATATGGCTGGATGGTCGTCCCTGGTTTAAGTGTTTGGGAGAACACGTGGATTCAGCTAATGACTAACTCTGTCATGATTGAGCAGTTTGCTAAAATGTATTTATGCTTCATTTATATTCAAAGGCAATGGTATAGTTCCTAAGCAACAGTTTTGTATGCTTCGTCAACAGGCACGGATTTGAAATGGCAGACAGGCCTCGCCTCACCAAATATGGAGAGCTTGGTCCGCACAAGCCTGGGCCGGTGCTTTGTTGTTATGAATGAGGGCCTTTTCAGCATACTTAATCGAGATCTGCTCACACCACAGTTAATAATTGCAGAGCCCCCACATAAACAGCCAGCTACCACTGTGCTACGAACGGCCATGGCAGTTGGGTGAGGGGGGGGGGGCAGGGGGGGTTTGCTGTGGTCCTGGCATTCAATTCAGTGACAAAATACTTTAAAGTGCTGTTTAATGGCTGGCTTTAGGCTTGCCAACCTTGAGGTTACATTTGACCACCGCATAGTAATCAACATTAAAAGCACTGTTTTGTTTTTGTAGAGGTAGCACAGGGGGAGGGTTGGGGTGCTGACTGTCCCATGGAACACAACCAGAACCTTTTTTGTCGGCAGCCCTGTCATCATTGTCCTCCCTTAGGGCGTGCTTCAGGTGTGGCCATATGGCCAGGGGGGCTGGGTGGAGGGGAGGAGAGGAGGGGGGTGGATTTGAGGGTTGCCGTCACGGCTGGGCGGTCAGTGGAGCATTGGGCAGCTAAGAGGAGTAATGGATCATAGAGGCTCTGAGGGGATCTGCTACTGCAGGGCTCATTGCTCCGCTGACCTCTGGGACGGAGTGTCTGGCACAGCACCAGCACTATTCGTCACAGGACATACAAGGTCCTGGACAAAAACAACAAAAATGAAAAACACTAAAGCGGGAGGGTGGAAGAGAGTGAACAGGAGTATCACTGGTATCAAAACATAAATCAGTAACACTTAACTTGAGGTTTAAACATAAGAGCGGCGCAAATCGGCCATAGACATCATATGACACATATCATGAACATGTAATGACACTTAAGAATGTTTATGACTATGGTTATTAAGTGTCATGCGGTTTTTGTAATGTAAAGTCAAAGCTGTTTGGGGGTCAGACATTATAACCAATTATCACCCAGTGGAATGAAATGCTGTTTTCTGATTGGCTGTCAGGGTGTCCGTTAATTCTTGATAACAGGACACCTGAGGCATTGTTGGGTAAAAAGGTTTAACCAGCGTTCCATATCGATGCTCTTTAGAATGCTGCCTTGTGGATCTTCTTTCATATGAAAAAAGTACCGCAACCGAATAGGATAACTTCTTTCAAAATGGAGCCACATGTTTCTTTTATGTTTTAAACACTTGCTTACCATCTATACATTTTAGTTGCAACCGGGTCATAAGCGGGATAACACCGGGACACGCCTTCGCCTCGTCCATTATTTTCTTATACCGGGACACCTCGGCGGCCGTTATCCCTTACATGACACTTAATGACAATTATCATAAACACTCTAAAGTGTCATTACATTTCACAATACATATCATGTCATGTTTATTGTTAATGGCAGGTTTGTGTCGCTCTTATTGTGACGACATCAAGTAAAGTGTAACCCATTAATCTTTCCATTCTACGTGTTCCTATCACATTTTAAGTCATATTATCGGTTGTTTTTTTCTGTCTTAATAGATTAAAGTGGGGTCCATTTAAGTCCCCATCTATGTATTTCTTTTTAATCCAAGCCATTTTTCTGAATGAGTTGATTTTCCATGTCATTTTAACAGGATGGCATAATATTATTTGTCATGGGACATTAAATGAAGTAGACACATCACTAACATTATGCAGCACTGAAATCAAATTATAATTAATTATATTTTAGTCACTTTAGCCATGACATTGATGCAAGCCAGAGAGAACTTGGATGATTTTAAAAGTCAAAAGATTACGGAGATGTGAAAGCTTGGAATAACTTGCTGTACTTTCGTGTTGTGTGTTGGTCTGTCTAGATGGCTTCTCATTTATTCACCGTATCAATTAGAATTGCTGGGCAATGGGCAATTTTCAGAGATCAGTTATGCATGAATGTTTGCTTTCAGTATATATTTTTTTCATGCATTTTTTTCATGCATTGAATTTATTTGCATCCTACTAGAGGGGTGTCCCCATTCCCAGGAGACAGAAACTCACAAAATGCCCCCCAAATTAATTCTTCTACCAGACACCTATTTTATTCATCTAGCCTAGCTGTGTTAATTCCTGAGGCCATTCTTTTCCTCAGGATTTCTCATTCTGTTCTCCAAATCATTTTGCATAATTCAAAGAAGAGTAGGCTAGAGTCGCTGCTATTGTCTAAAAGCCACATATTGCGTGTTTAAAATTCATGATGGTCCACTTTTAATTCAGCTCCTTGGTTAAACAGCTCTCTCTCTCTCTCTCTCTCTCTCTCTCTCTCTCTCTCTCTCTCTCTCTCTCTCTCTCTCTCTCTCTCTCTCTCTCTCTCTCTCTCTCTCTCTCTCTCTCTCTCGCTCTTTTTTATCTCTCTCTACCTTCCTCTCTCTCTTGCTCCAACTTTGTCAGCGTTGTGTACACTCTAACAATATTATAATGCACTCATTTGCATCTGTATTTGACTATTCACATCTTCAGGGGTTCCCGATTATAAATGAAGGCGCTGCACTTTATCTTTGTGCAATTTTGCCTCATCACGTCCACAGGAGGTTAGAAGCTGCGTCATGTTCTGTGCGTGTTGGTACCTAGTTTTGCGAAGATCTGTGTGTATCTGTGTCTACTAGCGTGACTCATCTCACTTTGTTGCAATTGGTTCATCAGAGGTGGTGTTTTTTTTTGTTTGTTTTTTTTTTTTGCTGTTTTGACTGTGCGTCTCTGTGTTTGTGTGCGCGCGCGCGTGTGTGTGTGTGTGTGTGTGTTTATTTTTTGAGGGTGTTAGAGCAACATCACTCTATCTAAAAGATGGTGGATGGGGAGGAAGCATCCACAGGGCCCCTCATTAGTAACCCTTGCCGAATGTCACGGCTCTAGGCTTATTTACAGACACACTGATGAAATGTTATACAATGTGTGGGGGCGGGGGTGTGCGGAGGTGGCACGGAAACCAAAAAATGTTCTCCAGATTGGGATTACTTTCTGATTAGTGATTTGTTTAATAACCAACAGATTAAAAAAAATGTGACAGACAGTGCTATTTCTATAATGAAATGGGGCTGGCTGTGCTGGCTGTTGTTGACCCCTACACTTCCGTAATAATAATTAATTCCCTTTGGTATCACAGTTTTAGAGGAGTATATAAATATAGAACATAAAGTGGTGACCCAGTACTGCCATTTCCAGTCTAAATAAAACATGCCAAGGGAATGTCACGGTGGGGAAACTTGCAAATGTGGTTATTTTATATGTGGCTGGACCCTGACATGTTAAGGACTTTTTGCCACCTGAATGAGCAGTTGCAGTGCAGGCTTTTGTAAGATAGATTTTGGTAACCTACATCCAACCCTTGTTGCTCTAAGGTGACGCTCTCTGCTCCACGTTCACTGGCACCTCCATGGCCTTGAACGTTTATCAATGCCTTGGTCTAAAGGTTTAGGCTACTGACCACTGCCCGGAAGACAGTTCAGTCGAAGAATGCCCTTGTCTAGAGGCTAGAGGCACTGAGATCGCTATTGTTTTTCTTGAAGTCCCTCCAAGCACCATATTCCCAGTGTGTCACAGGGCTGTTAAAAAGGGAGCCTTTGTAAAGCCAGCTGAGCCAGACTTGTCTTGTTTTGTTTTGTTTTGTTTTGTTTTGTTTTGTTTTGTCTCGTCTAGTGCTGTGCTGTTCTGTGCTGTGCCTTGTGTTGTCTCTACTCAGTACATCTGTGCCTTTCTCACCAGAGGTGACACAGATAGCAGTCTGTCATTAATGGATAACAAAGGCAGTCTTGCAATCTCTTCCCACACACATGACATAGCACAAGCCATTTTAGTCACAGAGAGATTTGAATGTCCTACCCTCCTCACCTCTCACTGTAACATCTATGTACTGTTTTGTTCTTTAAACCTTTAATTTGTCATAAAACTGACAGTATATAGAGAGCGATTGGAATTCACTCCTATGATCTTGGAGCCATATGGGTAGCCTACTACATGACCTGATTTGTATTCAGTCCAGAGCACTGCTTATTATCTGTGCACTGCAGCATTGCTACAGTGCTCTGACTCGCTCAGCATTTCATGTGAAATTGTTAAACCTCCTTTCAGATTGGCTTGACCTCATAATTGAACTCAGACAAAAATGACAAGGGCTTCACTTAATCGGGTTCAAGCTTCATGCCCTGAAAGTCATTTTTTTCCCCCCAACAATGTTCAAAAACAGACGCTAGTTTTTAGATATGGTGAAGAAGGCACAATAGAGAGGTCTCTAGCATGTACTGGGTATTTCATGTGTGACGTTTGAAAAAGAAAAACTAAATGTCTTGGAAGATGAGCCAAAATAGCATTAATTAATTAATTTTATTTCATTTCACTAAAAGCTCTACAACGACATCACAGCCAAACGCTCAAATATCTTTTATTCATTTACATCATAAGCATTCCTCCCATTTTCTTGGACTGTCCAATTCTGACAGGAGATATTCACTCTCGTCAAGTGTGAGCTGAGTGAGAGACAGGAGGACAAATAAACAGGGACGAGCCAGTAAAATGCTGCTGACTGTATGTGCTATCTATACCGTAAAGCACATAATGTACCATCTAGACTTGCCAAATTACTGGGTTTGCGGGTTTGTTATTGACAGTAACTGCAGTCATGCTTGCTAATGTTCTGTGTTCAATTAACGTGGGTTATTTGTAATGTTGCACTTCCCCTCTGCCTAGCCTAGGGGCTTCTCTGAAACATTCATGAAAATGGGTGTAGTTAAATTCTGTAGCCATAATAACATCGTTGTGGATCATGAAGCCACATTCTCATAGTGCTGTGCAGGGCTGTGAAATGAAATGGCATATCTCTAAATGAGAACCTCTACATACATGTGCAAATCTATTCCACCCCGAAAAGCTTTATGTTGACCTACACAATTGAACTCTCGTCTCAGCAATCCTTGTCCGTTATTAAAAGGTGTTTGGCATCCTGTTGGGTACAGAGCGTTCAGCATGTAGTGCACTTTTAGTTAATGAATCAGTTCTATAGATGACTCACAATGCAAGGACAGTGTTCAGCTTATTGTTTGCCACTAATTGTAATCACGTAGTGAAACCCCTAGCTTTATAGAGCTCTGTTAGCCCCATAACACCTGGATGGCTCTCAGTATGTTGCCGCAACTGTTATAAGTACCTTTGGTGCAGAATTTCTAACGGATATTCCTGAACTCCAGGCTGTGCCTTGGTGATTGGTTGTTGGTTATGCATTTTTTTATTTTATTTTATTTTTTGTTAAATTGCTTCGTAATGGCTGAGTAGTGGGTGAATTATATCCCTGAAGTGTAGACATGCTTTAGCAGCAGCAGCAGCAGCCACCAAGCAGAGAGAAAGTCATCTCCCCAAAAGCCCACCACCACTGACACAACAACAGCACCTACCCAGCCAAGCCTGGCCTACAGGTATTCATAATGTGAAGAAAGCCGTGCAACCAGAGAAATTGGAAACAAGCGAGCAACTTGTAATCCCCTTCATTTTACACACAGAATGGAGTGATAGAGAAAGAGAGAGGAGAGGAGGCTGGTGGCCCGGACAAGAGGCCCCCCCTAGAGCAGGGTCTGGTCTGTTAGTGAGACGTAGTGATGACCACGGCGGCATGGACATGGACGCCCTAGTGACAAGTGTGTCCCTCCTGCCTCTCGTCACTCCACAGCCATTCTCTGTGTTTGGGTAGCCCCTAAAGAGGCCTGGTAATGCTAAACCGAAACAATAACCACTGGGCTCAGTTACTACACGGAGGAGGGGATGCTGGAACTGTTTGTACTGTGGTCCGGGAAAACAAGTTGTGCGTAACAAGTGTACAGTAATTTCCCTAATATACTATATATATACTACAATACTACTATTGCTACTACCACTATACTATTAATACTACTACTAATACTACTATGATATATTAATATACTCTGTACTATAAGTCGAACCCCATAGAAACCTCAGGTCACTGTTTTGTGCACGCTATAAAAATAAAACCATGTATTGACCGCGCCCTTGTATTAATCATCCTGTTTATTAGTTTACTAGATATTAGGCTACTTAGTGAATCGTGATCAAAACATGACCTCATGAGAAAGTAGAATAAATAAAAGAATCACATTCCCAATATATAGCCCTCCATCATGCATTAAGTTCATAGAAACTTTGCAAAATCAATGTATTAATAACAAATTAGTTACCTCTGGAGTTATGTTTTCACCATCGTCTGTGTATATGTGTCTGTCTGTGTACAAAATAACTTGAAAAGTATTGCATGGATTTGGATGAAATTTTCGGACAACATGAGTATTGGGACAAGTAACGACTGATTCGATTTTTGTGGTCATCAGTGATCCAGAACTCGTCTCAAATTTATATTGCGTGTGTGACCATCTTTTTATGGATGTATTAATTGTGAATAATTGAGAAGTAAATGGATTGTGGAAAGTAATGTAGATCACATTTTGTGGAGGGGCGGGGGGGTGTAGTATCAATGAATGTGTACATGTCAGATATAACAGTGTACTGTATTGCAGAACCATGGCAGTGTCAGATTTGTTGTACAGCCAGTAAGAGGTGTTAGCATACCTC
Organism: Sardinella longiceps; assembly: GCA_027497455.2. Classification (NCBI taxonomy): domain Eukaryota; kingdom Metazoa; phylum Chordata; class Actinopteri; order Clupeiformes; family Clupeidae; genus Sardinella; species Sardinella longiceps. The sequence goes on from JAODXP020000031.1 coordinate 4,716,020, forward strand.
TGCGTTAGCGCCAGTGTTTGAGTTACATAGAAGACGGTGTGCAGTTCTCTGGTGCAATTTTACGGTGTGGGCTACATGTACGTACATAACCTTTCTCATTCCTCGCACAGTTAGTCATTGCTCAGCTGGTCTCCTGTCTGCGGGCCGCGGCTCCTCGGAGATCCAGAGAAGGCATCTCCTTCGCTCCGTCAGCACATTGCCACCCTCCCACCGCCTCTCTGTTTTCAGAGGGGCTCATGATGACTAGCCAGGCCTGCTGTACAGAGTGTTCGGAAAGAGAGAGAGGGAGAAAGAGATATATTTATAGAGACAGAGAGAGAGAGAAAGGAAGGAAGAAAGAGCAGGAGAGAGAGAGAGAGAGAGAGAGAGAGAGAGAGAGACAGACAGAGAAAGAAAGGAAGATGTAGTGAGAGGGAGAGAGAAAGAGAGAGAGAGAGAGAAAGAAAGAAGGGGAACAGATTCAGCTGTGGCCGCTGGTCTCCATTGTCTTTCCCCAAGAACAAAAGAACCCTTGAGTCAAGATGTGAGAGTATCTGTCAGGGCCGTTAAGTCGAAGAGGGAAGTGGTAGGAGGGGAAGCATAACCTCGGCAAATTTTTCTTAGGGTGTCCCTCTGCAAAATGACATTTGCTGTACATCTTATCCAACACCTGAGTTTCAAAGACTTTTCAGTTGTGTGTGTGTGTGTGTGTGTGTGTGTGTGTGTGTGTGTGTGTGTGTGTGTGTGTGTGTGTGTGTGTGTGTGTGTGTGTGTGTGCGGCTAGAGACACTCCAGTTCTACCACCAGTTTTGAAACTGCATTGTCCGCTGCCTTTGACAGCCTGGTGCTGGGTCAATTCGTCATCCTAAAATAAGAGGGGAGCAAAATGCACAGACACATTGAGGCAGACACAATAGCATCTCTGCTGATATGGATCCAAATGTCAGTCCTGCCCTAGCACACAGCTTTTGTCCATGCATCCAAATGATGGACAAGCTTTGAGGGAAGGATGCTGCCGCTGAGCCTCTCTCTGCAAAGCAGCGATAAGAATGCGAGGGATTCTCTTCCTATTCTCCAGATCCTGCCCTGAGAGAGCAGGAATACTTTTGGATTTTTCAAACTCCTTCGTGCTTTTAGGCACTGGTTGGTTGGTCCGTAAAAAATTACACTCATCCCTTTAGGGATCTCTGGCTGGTAAGCCATGTTTGCCTTATTAGAGTAAGCCCCAGAGTTATCGTCAGCAACATAAACATGATAACACTCTCAAAATGCATTTGGTTTTCTTAAAAGTTTACACTTGTAAAGGCCACCGCACACCGGCTCCGACACAATGCTGAGCACTCTGCTTCCAACATTCTATTCCATTGTTTTCAATGCAGCCCCACACACCAGCGCCAAACCCTTCCGCCGTCGATTGTGAATTACAATTAAAGTCTATTTTGTCGGAGCCGTCCATAGACATCCATTGTTACTTCTCATGCTACGGGGCTAGGTTCACTGTGAAATTGTCGGATTCGAAAGTGCTCCGCAATGCTGTCAAAGCCGGTGTGCGGACGGCTTAAGGTGCCAAATGATCATCTGGTTTCATTTAATCAAGGTGCAACAATCAATCAATATGTGTCTGACCATAGACACCATCAATAACAACCTGATGATGTCACTTTTTTAGCCAGAAAGCATTGAGACTAAGTAAAAAATTAAAAAAAATTGTAAATCCTGTTAAATAGAGCTGATACTGATGCCAGTCTGACAAGACCAACATGTCTTACTATTAGACAGGTATCATTTTAAAATCCCTCCAAATCCCCCAAACCTCCAGCAGTGCAAAATGTATGGTGGTGAAACTCTGTGCTTTGGGTGCTCGGTGCTCAGTGCTCATGGCCAGCCGACTTTGACCACGGATCTGAAATCAGCCATTTGGAGTGAAACTGGACCCCGCATCCTGTCGAAAATGTCCCGTCTCCCCACTAGAGTCACAACAAAAGTGCTCATGCATCTAATTACAGTTGGGTTAGGTTTCAACACCGCAGAGGGCAGGAACAATAGGGAGGTCCACGGTAGTGGACCATACAAGCATGGCCCCTGCTACGTACACACGGTCCCTGCTAATGAAAAAAACATGAGTGTGTTTTTTTTTGTTTGTTTTTGTTTTTGCCCTGAATGCTCCTTTCAAAGCTCAGACATCATCAGCTGGAAGGATTGGGGGCCATCAAGAATCAGACATTCTATCTGATCACAGCGGTGACAGCTTTATCAAGGTCAAATTGTTTGTTTTGGCAGGTTTGTCACCAGGTGTATAAATCATTTAATCAGATCGGATTTGGCTCACAGCAGATAATTGTGAGCGAACGCAGGCATGGGGGAAATGCTTCTGCCGGTCTGTCGTCGTCTGTGGAGCTGGAGATAAGCAGCGTTAGAGACACTGACTGACTGACTGACTGACTGACCGTGGTGGGAGGAGAGGGAGTAAAATGGCCGCCACATGCTGCTGTCAGAGCCCTGTCAGTCAGGTGCTCCCTGCGTTCTGACAGTGGAGGGACCCAATGGGTTCTCCAATCTCACACCCAGAATTAGCATATTAATAAAGCAGATTTCTCTCTCTCTCTCTCTCTCTCTCTCTCTCTCTCTCTCTCTCTCTCTCTCTCTCTCTCTCTCAGTCTCCTCTGTGGTTTGCATGGCTAAAGCAGAAGCCTTCCTGCTCTGCTCTGCCAAGGGAATTAAAGGCAAACTAGCCAGCAGGCAAATCAGTGATACAAAGAGACAGCCCACAGCCCACAGCAGTTGGGATGGTAGCTGGAAGACATGGCGTATTCTATATGCTCGTTCACTTGACCCTAATGGATACTCCCACACACTCTTAACTGCAAGATATCTGCCAACTTGTCACAACAGTCCTAAATCTTTAGAGCAAGGCGAACGATAACTTTGTCACTTTGCAGGTGAATATTTTTAGAAATTTAGCCATTTGTGACGCTGGTAAAGCTCTCTGATGTGAATAGCTTGACAGCTTCATAGCGTTTCGTGTAAAAGCTTGTTTAGAGATGGCTGCGAGCTGTTTCACACTTTATCTCACTCTGCAATGTGTCTGTTTTACAGGAGACGAAAGAGCTTGTGGCCATAAAGAAGTTCAAGGACAGTGAAGGTAAAAAAGGCTCTGTATTTTGATGATGTGGAGGAGTTCTGTAGTGATGAAAAGCATTTGAAAAGCCTCTTAACCCAATACATTTGGGGATTTATATTCTCACGGTAGATTTATTATCTTTCTTCTTTTTGCTGTTGAATAAAATTATTGGATTTTTTATAGGAATTGTCATATTGGAAACAGTTCTGCACAAATCATGCATCACAAAGCAACGCTTATTTCCTAGAAGCTCATTTTAAAACCTATTTTTCCACATAAAGGTACAAATGCAGGTTCAGTGATTGCATAGGTGTTTCAGATATATTTCATCATAAAGTACAGATCATAGGGCCATAAATTCTTACAAGACTCCAGGGTTTATCTTTGCAAAAAGAACCAACGGAAGTTTGAACAGACTGAACACGTCTCAGTGTTCTATGATGATGGTGTATTCTGAAGATGTGGCTTCCGTACAGTATCTTACACAGAAGTGCTGAAGATATCATAGAATAACACAGAAGTAAGTGAAGTACAATTCCAGAATTACCAAATATATCTGCATATCTACAGGCATTATAAAAGCACTGTGGTTAAGTGAATAGCTGAAGACTTAAAGAGCCTATCCGCATTTTTCTGCCATTAAATTTTTCTGCATCTTAAATGAAATTCAAAACTAAGGCTATGATTTAGTTGAATGTGATTGTGAGGGTATGCAATGATTCTGGTCAGGGATCACTCACGATTTCCATTGGCACTTAGCAAGTTTGTTGAAAGCTGTTCTAATTTAATCTAATCTCCATAGTTTTCCATAAATCCAGCACACCCTGGCAAATCCATTCTGTCAATATTTCCAAAATCCAAGGCTCGCATTTGACACCTGTGTGGAATGCAATGGCCTTGTTTGAAATAACTGCCCGGGCTGACCGAGTGGCTGGTTTAATGGCCATTGCGCTACTACTGTATGGGGACCAAGCTGTCGTAGGTTTTCTTGTTGATGTTGTTAGACAGAAGTGTTCTGTCACACTGTCTGCACCTTCTTCAGGTAAAGTCTTACTACTTTACCTGAAGAAGGTCGGATGACCGAAACGTTGTAATAAAGTTTGTTGGTGGAATGGACAGTGTGCGGGATTTTTTAACACTTGAATGATAACCCCACTGGGATAATATCCTATACACCTGTCAAACTACTGAGGTGTGCAAAAGCGTCATTTTGAACTGTTTTAGACAGAATGTTGTCAGGAATTAAGCCAGCCCGGCATCTCAAACAAGCTTACAATCTAGTAGCATAAAATCCTAGCCTGGTTATAACCAGCCCCTCGGTCTATGGTTTGCTTATGAGGGTCTGGGATTCCCTCTATTGAGAGACAGTTGCTTGCTGAAGGTGTTTAAATTTAAAAAGACTGGATCAGCCCTTGGCTGATAGCCTATCATATTCTTGCGCTGCATTTTCAATGTTCACTGATTGGCCAGGATTCTGAAGGAGATTAGAATCGAGCAGAATTGCGTAGGAAGGCAATGGGCAGGCTATTAACATCCTGGCGTCGCTTCTGAAAAAATCCTTGAGTCCTAGATTCCTTGGCTGAATCCTAATGTTCTCCACTAAGCTGTAAGCACTGAACTCACTTACAGTAACAGGCATAAATCTACTTCATGATTGGCTGAGAAATTCCAGATAATTCATTGTGATTCATCTTATACTCCACTGTTTTGAGAGAGTGTGTGTGTGTGTGTGTGTGTGTGTGTGTGTGTGTGTGTGTGTGTGTGTGTGTGCGCGCGCGCGTATTCTCATCACAGTGCATTACATGTACATTTTCATGTGCATTCTGTGTACACAGCACCAATGATGGTAATATCCATTCTGCAAATACCAGTAGATTTTATTGCCATCCTCCTCTGAATGTACAGTACGTATAATGATTAGTTAGTGAACTACAGTGTTGTAGCCATTGATAGGCTAAGCCACGTGTCTTCAATATGGTCCTTACTAAGTCAATCTTGTAGAGGGCGCTTTGTCAGAAAATGGAAGCCTATTTACACCTCAAAGAGCAGCATTTCCAAACAGCTGTGACTCTGCTGTATCTCAACAGCAAACATAGAAGATAAGTTTACTTTTCAGCTTTGGCAAGTCATTCACCGTAAAAGCCTTGGATTTTTGTGATATTCATGATCTTTGCAACAATGTGTGAAGTTTTGTTCCAAAGCACTATAACCACATTTATGTTTTTTTTAAAGCATCTTTTTAATATCTGATTTTCAGATGACACCAGGCTTACTGCAGTTGGGTCATTGTTACTGGCTTCATCTTTACTTTATTCACTGCATCAAAACAGCTAAATGTTATTGATATTTCCTGAAATGCTCTATAATGAATACTTTTTTAATATTTTATTATGAACATGGAGATACTGTATACAGTATTAGTAACTTCTTCGGGAAGAGTTAATGTGTAATGTAATGTGTGGTTCTCCTCTGCTAGAAAATGAGGAGGTCAAGGAGACAACGCTGCGTGAGCTCAAGATGCTGCGCACGCTTAAGCAAGAGAACATTGTCGAGCTGAAGGAGGCCTTCCGCCGGAGGGGAAAACTGTACCTGGTGTTTGAATATGTAGAAAAGGTCAGTGCATCGTTATTGATGATTTTTTATATCCCAAATCTTTCTGCAAGGGTATGATGTCATTACTTTGTGCCAAGATTTGCAGCAGATACGAAAATCTTCACACATCAAGTATGTACAGTATCCAAAAATATCTCAGCACTGTCTGTGTCCCAGCGCTGAGCAATATGTGGTATGGTTAGGTTAAAACATCCAAAATAACCTTGCAAAAGTGAGTGAATATGTAGAGAGAGTGACTTGATGTTTATTGTTTATTGTAACCCTAGATTAACTTTTTTTAAAAAAAATGGAACCGCATGTTTCTTTTATGTTTTAAACTATTGCTTATTGTCTTATGTGTACGAGTTGCAACGCAGTTTCCTTTCGGGACACCTTTGTAGCTGTTATCTCTAACACAGGGGTTCTCAACGTTTTGATAGGTGAGGGCCAATTTAGGGACCCTACATTGAACGGAGGGCTGCCAAAAGGGGCAGGGGGAGAAAAAGAAAGAAAAATTCTATTCATCTTAATGACCTGGTTTAGGGCTGTAACGATATTGTATCGAATCGAGAAATCGTGATACGCAGAGTCACGATACTGTATCGTGATACGCCCTTTCAAAGTTCTGTAATCCTTCAGTCCAGAAAACAACCACATGATATGATGCGATGGTGCTTCCAATCTTCAAAACAATATCATCATTATTTTTAAACTTTAAAAAACATGTTATTAGTCTCTTGCAACCTATTCTAGACATAAACGATTATCAAAAAGATGTATTTTAAAAATTGTGGGGTGTATCGAACCGTAGGTCAAAAATCGTGATACGAACCGAATCGTGAGTTGGGTGTATCATTACAGCCCTAACCTGGTTGCATCTCTACAGTTTACATTTATTGCAATAAATAAATGCCTATAGATGCCACTAAACACCACTAAATGTATGCATTCTTTAAATTAAAACTGTATCTGTCTATACAAAGTACATTATTATTTTCCAACTCTTCTTTTTTTAATAGAGTTGATGTACTTTTGCTTTTATTTGTGTTTTTTTCCTTCACCCTCTTGTTGAAAGGACATATGTTATAAGGCTATATTAATAATGAGACCAACGTAAATAACCTATAGAAGTAACAGATCTTTACTTCCTCTTTTGTGTTTTTTCTTTTTGTCTTGTTTTGTGTGTTGTCTTGAGGTTTTGTTTTTTTTTGTCTGGTTTTGTACAAACAACTGGTGGGCTACTGGAGCTGGAGCCATTGAAAGCACTGTGTTTTGGCTGCAACTTTTTTTGTTTTGTTTTGTGCCGTTTTTGGATGTTATAAACTGTCTAACCCAGAGAAGGGAAAGGGTTATTATCGAGTATCTCAGGAAAGGTGAGAAATGGAAAAAAACCTCACAGAACAACGCCGTAGTTCGTAATGCCCACAGCCTCGATTGTCGGCAAGTCTTTCCGCTCTTGAGAAAATTCGGACATTTTCATCAAGTACGATGTCCGATGTAATTCCCTACTAATTCCCTGTATTTTTCCCTACAAACCGGCTCCAAACCACTACAATATGCACTTTTCTCCGTGCCTTCCATTGGTGTTGTTATGCTTGCCTCTACCTCATGCCCATCAGTTCGAATTGTTCGCGCTCCCGTTATCACGTCACTGGGACCCTGCTATTGTTTGACCACAGGTAGAACAGTGCTCATGCAAAGGGGAAGCTGATGTGTTGTCAATAAATCAATCAATTAATTCTTTCAAAGCAATGTACAGTTTTAACAGTTTTACAGATATTATCAGATGTTATCGCGGGCCGCCGGAAATGTTTCTACGTGCCACCATTGGCCCCCGGGCCACACTTTGAGAACCTATGCTCTAACATCTGTTGTCCCGCCCTGCTGCAGAACATGCTGGAACTACTAGAGGAGCAACCCAATGGTGTCCCCCCAGAGAAAGTACGGAACTATATCTACCAGCTCATCAAGGCAATACACTGGTGCCATAAGAACGAGATCGTCCACAGAGGTGATTGTCTCGCTGAGGGGTGGACACTATTGTACCTAAAACAAGAGCATGTAATTTCAGGGTTTTTTTTTCCTGCAATTTTTTTATGTTTTAGGGAGTTTTTTTTCAGGTGAATTTTGAAATTGTTAAAATAATTAACATTTTATAACAACATCTTCATTTTCAAATGGACACCCATTTTAGAAAGTGATGCTACACATTCCACACATATTTTTTATTTAACTTTTGTGATATCTGTTCCCATTTTCCCAGATATCAAACCAGAAAATCTTCTCATCAGTAACAATGATGTTCTGAAGCTATGTGATTTCGGTAAGTTCTACACTGTACATGTGTCTGTGTCTGTTTGTTTGTGCGTGTGTGTGTGTGTGTGCGCGTGCTTACTGTATATGTGTACAGTGTGTGAGTGTGTGTGTGTTTGCGTATACTGTATATGTGTATGTGTGTTTATACTGTACATGTATAAGCAAGAGCTTTCACAAGTGCACATGTTGAGTGTGTGATAGAATGTGTGTGTGTCTGTCTGTGTGTGTGTGTGTGTGTGTGTGTGTGTGTGTGTGTGTGTGTGTGTGTGTTGCACTTTATGTGACATGCGGACTGGGCACGGTTCTACCGTGACTCAGTGGCCTTCTGTGTGTTTTCAGTCTCACACCCCAGACTGTCAGTGTATCATTACCTTTCATGAACACACCAACACACACACACACACACACACACACACACACACACACACACACACACACAGAAAGAGAGTTTGAACCACTAAACACTGTCATTCTCAACGCCTCCCACGGGTGTTTCTTCAGACTCCCCCAACCAAATACACAAACCAAACTACACTCCACCATCACAGCACCAACACTGCCTTGTTCACAAACAGTAGCCAGAGCCATTCTTCTGAAAATGGAAAGTTCATTTATGATATTTACAGCAACTCTCCTTAGGCACTGTTTCAATAGCCAATATGTTTTGTCCTGCAGTTAGTGTTGCGGCTAAGCTAATGAGGTAGTGATGGCATGTTGGTATTATTGTGCCTTCATCCAATGCGCCCAGTCAATAGGTGTATTATTTCCATTTAATTGCAGTAGAAGTTAACTGCACAGGCTGGTTTTTGCTCCAGGCCATCAGCCAGAAAATAAATATTTCCCTTTTTTTTTTTTTTTTTGCTGGTTAAATCCTTAACTGTATTTTTAGCAACCTTTCACACATTGTTGACAAGACGTGGGGCTGGAGGCGCAGTGGTGAATGAGTCATATTACTTCCTCCAACTTGGAGAACACAGAAAAAACTAAGTCAGGTTGTTGTTGTTTTTTCACTAACAGTTGTTTTGCCATTAAGTGACTGTTCGATGTGGACAAAAGTGTTTTCCCCATTTTTGATCCTGTCCCTCATCCATTAACGCTCAGGGCTCTTTGGGTGGGATCCAAAACATTAGATGAACTAGTTTATTGTATTGATCTTCATCAATACAAACATTCCTGACAGCTGATGGAATTTGAAATGGATTATTTTGTGTTCTGTTTAGAACAATAACTACTACGCTTCCAGTGACAGTCTATTATGTAAGGGCTATGAAGCTTTTATAGCACTTATAACTGCACTACTCAGCCTAATATGTAGGTATAAAACTTTTGTATCACTTTTGTTGCACAACACTTAGGACATGCAGCTGCCCAAGGTGCATAAATAGGCTGTGACACTCTTGTCATGAATCTTCCAATAGTCATATATGACTCACTCATTTACAATGAGCTTAATCTTAAATAAAGGGCAGCAAAATTTCATTTTTTGGAAAATTTTAGTTCCACTGCCTGTTGGGACTTCTAAGTTCCATGTCTATGCACTGATCCATAAGGGGCGGAGGATGCTGTTGTGTTTCATGTATTAAATTAGCAAAATATTCTGTCAAGTTACTTAAATTAGTATTTTTCATGCTTATGATATTACAGTAATATGTTGCACATAACTAGCCTCTCCATGTCTTCCTACACAATTCTACTTGTACTTGATTATCCCTTCATTGAGCTCACTGTGCAGGAGGCATTCCCTCCTGGCCAATCAGTGGACACAGAGAGATGTTGGTAATGCAGTACAAGAATACTATAGGCTAACATTCCAGGCTTAATCCAGTCTTTTTTAATTTAAACACCTCCATGGAGCAATGCCCGGTTTATACCCGGTTTATACCCGAATATCCAGACTTTCGAGAACAAAAATGTAAAGCCAGGGGCTAGTTATGACCTGGCTAGGATATTATGCTTCTGGCACAGTAAGATTAAACTTGTTTGAGATGACAGGCTGACTGAGTGAGTGCCTGCTGACATGACGTCGAACAACATTGACAAGAATACCTACAGTATGACCACGGTTGGTCTACTGCAGTGGTTCCCAATTATTTTTCCTCAAGGGCCGAATTTTGCCAAGCATGCCAAGCCGAGGGCCAAACCTGCAATGACCTAAAAGAAAAGACCTACTTTCTTTAGTGCAAATTACATTAACATGCGCATCATAGTTGTATAGTTGCACTATTTTATGAAGTTATAGTTGTCATTTGCAACACAAAATACTGGCAGTAAATGTGTCTCACAGACTGCTACAGGCACACAAATGGAATATTGATACAAAGACTACAGGCACATGTTTAAACTACACGTCAGGACGCTGTTGCGGGCCACTCATTTGGTTCTTGTGGGCCTGATCTGGATCACTGGTCTACTGGATTACCAGGCCCCCTCCCTGGCACAATAAAGTTGATCTTATCCTGTGTTCTTTCTCTGCAGGCTTCGCGCGGAACCTCTCCGAGGGCAATGATGCCAACTACACCGAGTACGTGGCCACTAGGTGGTATCGCTCACCGGAGCTCCTGCTGGGGTAAGAGCATTGTGGTATTTTGGGTCCTTCATTCCTCCCTGATTTGACTGTTTATTTAACCCACCTCCCAGGAGGGACTCATAGCACAACACAGCACGCCTGTTCCTGTTCAGTCAGCTTCACTCAGAGAGGAAAATGTTCCTTCTTATTATTACAACAGTCTCATTAACTGTCTTTTAGAAAATAATTCAGGTCATAAATTGAAGTCAACGTTGTCTTTCCTGAGGGGGTTTGTAGGAGAATCCAGTTTAGGAATCCAGAAAGATGTCTCATACGTCTTTATTTATTCTCCCTAAGGTGCAGTTTATTTCTCACTTCCAATACATATTAGTCAGTCAACAACTTTACACTGACTGAATAAAGGCATGAAGGCTAAAACATACTTTAAACCAAAAAAAATAATAATAATAAAAAAAAAACAGTATTAGGACATCCAAAAATGCTGGATGTATTTCATGTTCAGATAGAAGCTTAAGCTGTTCCTGGACAAGTTGTCATCCAGACAGTTTGCGTTTGCTTTGTCATTTTTACCTCCGCCAAGAAGGTTGTGTTTTCGCCTGCATCTATCTATCTGTCTCTCTGTCTGTCTGTCTGTCTGTCTGTCTGTACAAAATAACTCAAAAAGTAATGCACAGATTTGGATGAAACTATTCTATTACAACGTGTGTATTGGGACAAGTGGCAGCTGATTAAGTTTTGATGCTGATTGATTATCTGAAACACCATCAGGATTTTTTATCGTGTCAGTGACCATATTGCCAAGTGCTTTTCTACTGTAGTTATTTCATGTTCTGATAGAAGCTTAAGCTGTTTCTGGACCAGTTGTCATCTACTTCATGAAAGAGATAGAGCTGTGCGACACATGCTAAGATACCACAGAGATGTGATGAGGGGGGTCATGTGAGGACTACCCAGCTAGTGATTCAGATCCGTTCGAATCAGAGGAAGCTTGAAAATGTTCTGAAGCTTGCTGTCATTCTTCCAACGTCATCACTCACATCACCTCCCTGCAGAATATACACAAATGAAAAGACATTTTTTTTAATCTCTCTTTTCCCTTATACTTTTCCTTTCTCTCTCCCTCTCGTTGTCCTTTATTTTGCACTGTCTCTCTCTCTCACACACACACACTGTCTCTGTGTCTTTGAAAATTCTTGGTATTTGAATTCAGCCCACGCAAATATTCTCTGCCTCCGTCTCATTGCCTCTCTGCTCAAATATGTGTCTTCCAACCGCCTCTCATTTTCTCTTCCCCTCTCCCCTCTCCCCTCTTCCTTCCTTCTCTCTTTCTTTCTCTCTCTCTCTTTCTTTCTCTCTCTCTCTCTCAATCCCTTTCTCACTCGTTATCTGTTTCCTCTTCTGTCCAGTATGTCTCACCCCTCTCTCTCCCCTCCTCTCTTCCTCTCTTCCTTTCATACCTCCTTTCCCCAGCTCATCCTTCTCCTTAATCTGATTTGGTGTATGTTGATCCATCATTTCACTGTAACCACACATCCCCACTGCCAGACTGGAATGCTTTGATCCGAGTCCTCAGTCAGATTGGAAATAAGGGATTCATAGGGTGGTCCTGTTTTCTGTGAGGTTATGTATCCGTTGGCAATATTTCGAAGAGAATACTCTGGAAAAACAAATTCACATCAGCATCTCAAACAGCCTGAGGGATAGGTTTTATTGCAGAAAAAAAAAAGTTTCTAAACTTAAAATAATGTGTTGGTCATTATGGCTTGTTTTCTTGGCAAGAAAAAAAAATGACACTGAATTTCCAATCAACTCAAAATGCTTCTGATCATATACATCACAGATTGCCTGTTTCCCACATGTATTTATCTGCTCTGCATATCAGTCTGGCCAGGAGGCTAATGTCCACTTCTTCCTGTTCGTCTGAGATGGAGAACCAATCAAAAACTGACTTTTGTCCCAACACAATGGAGACAAACTTAATGTGTATTTTGTTTCAGTTTGTGATGCATTCCACTCTCTTCTCTCTGTAATCATTGGTCTGATTGGTTGTAGGAATATCCAATGACATTTTAGCATTTTCATTTATGTTTGTTAATCCCGCCTCATGGAGGCTAGAGATGACATGAAATTGGCCAGACAGATATGCATAGCAGAACAGCATGTGTGAGAACCAGACTTTAGCACAGAAGAGGTCTCTATCAAAGGAAAAGTGGACATGTGTGTGTGTGTGTGTGTGTGTGTGTGTGTGTGTGTGTGTGTGTGTGTGTGTGTGTTTTATCATAAAGTATATAATTATGAAAAAATTGATATTTTTGGATATTGTTTTCTAGTTATTGCATCTTGATCCATTTTCTTTTTTGTTACAACAAATGTAAGTGATGTAAAGATGGTTGAGATAGAAAATCACACATAAGAGCCGTTGGTAATAATACTGTAATATCATACTGGTCATACTGATCTTGTTTCACCTATCCCTCCTTTAGCGCCCCCTACGGAAAGGCGGTGGACATGTGGTCAGTGGGGTGCATTCTGGGGGAGCTTAGTGACGGCCAGCCCCTGTTCCCGGGCGAAAGCGAGATCGACCAGCTCTTCACCATCCAGAAGGTTCTGGGCCCGCTGCCCCCGGAGCAGATGAAGCTTTTCTACAACAACTCTCGTTTCCACGGCATGCGGGTGAGAACCACGGCTTCCCACCTCGGTCCGTCGTCGGTAGCAGAGAAGCAGCAGCAGCAGCAGCCGTGTTCTCCCTGTCCTTCTCTTCTCGTCCTCCCTCTTTCTTTTTCGTCTTCTCTTGTCGTTTTCTCTCAAGCGCCTGTCCTTCTCCTCTCTGGGCCCTTGTGGCTCAGCGCCCAGCATGGTGACTCATTGTATGTGCAGCTTAGTTCTCTGCCGCAGACGATTTTTGGCACCTCATAGATCAACCATATCAATCCCCCCTTCTCTCTCTCTCTCTCTCACTCGCTCTCTCTTTCCTTCTCTCTCTCTCTCTCTCTCTCTCTCTCTCTCTCTCTCTCTCTCGCTCGCTCTCTCTTTCCTTCTCTCTCTCTCTCTCGCTCTCCTTCTCTCTCTCCTTCTCTCTCTCCTTCTCTCTCTCTTTTTTACTTGTTTTTCATTTGGTTCTGTGTTTCTATATCGGTCTCACTAACATACACTCATTCCTCATTTCAGCATAAATCACACTACATACACATACTGTACTTATACAAATGTACTTATACTAGTATACTATATACACAGTGTACATACTTGGCAGTACTTGGCTGTGTCCGAAACAGAAAAATTGCTGCCTTCGAAGGGAAGGTTTGGTGACAGCAAGGCATCAAAGCATGTCCGAATCGGCTAAATGCATAAAATTCTGCCTTTGAACGTACCAATTTTAAAGGAAGCATAGGTGTGTCCTTCACACTGCCTTTAATATCCACTCTATCTAATTATGTAGTCAGCTGTCTGTATCTTGGCAGCCGTGCCTGAAGAGAAAAACTGTTTTCTAATTAGCTGTCTAGATAGGTCGTCCGAAACACAGTTTTTAGCCAGTGCCTTGTGCATTCTATGACAGGCAACTTGTAAGACAGTGAAAACAGCAAAGCAGCAACTCACTACCGCCCTGTTCCGGACACAGACAATGTCTTTGTAAAAAAAGGTATAAAACTTTTTTGTATGGCTCATTTGCTCCATACTCTGGTTGTGAGTTTCTTTTTAAAGTCACTGAAAGCTAATGGGAGATCTCCCTAATTGCATATGACAGGTGGGATAGTTGACACCCTGTGATTGAGCTCAAAATGTTAATGACTCCAACAGGATCATTCTCTGGCACTGTTTAGTCATAATGTAGCCTAGTGTGAAAATAATACCTTAGCGTTTCAGGTTTTTAACCGTGTGGTTGCTGATTGTCTATGTGCGTGTGTGTGTGTGTGTGTGTGTGTGTGTGTGTGTGTGTGTGTGTGTGTGTGTGTGTGTGTGTGTGTGTGTGTGTGTGTGTGTGTGTGTGTGTGTGTGTGTGTGTGTTCCAGTTCCCTTCAGTGAGTCATCCACAGACTCTGGAGAGAAGGTACCTTGGCATCATCAGTGGAGGCTTGCTGGATGTAATGAAAGTATGAAGACTGTTCCCTCTATAGCGGCACTGTGTATAATCTTATCCCTTGTGGAGAAATACATCTCACCTTGATATGTTATAACTTCATCCCTACCTTTCTACCATTTCTGCCAATCAGAATCTGCTTCAGCTGAGCCCGTCTGAGCGTTTCCTGACGGAGCAGAGTCTGAACCACCAGGTGTTTCAAACGCAGCGTTTGCTGGAGCGAACTGGACCCCCCTCTCCCACGCCGCCTCGCTCCTCCAAGAGGAAGCCGTACCATGGAGACAACACGATACCAAGCAGGTTAGCACACAGCTTTAGATGCTAACCATGTTAGCATACGCTACCACTCAGCACAAATGTCAACCCCCAATAGCAATCATTAATTTGTAAGTCCCACATATTAACACCACAACATAATATGTACATAATATAACAATATTTATCACTTTTTATTACTTTTTAAATCCCTGTAGACGTCCTGTAATATTATCCTGTAATATTATTACAGGATGTCTACGGGGATTTAAAAAGTATTAAAAAGTGATAAATCAAAATGGTCTAATTTAAGGCCATTAAAGTGTTAAATGTGGTCTCAGAGGTAGCTTTAATTCGTTTACAATCAATACGGACTTTAGCATATTTGGGCACATAATCAAAGACAGTTTGACGGTTGCACCTCCACCACCACCGCAAATTAGTGCCATGGTAGGCCAACTTGTCTTGAATAAAACTGGGAACTCTGACTTACTTGACTTATAGGAGAAATCCAGTGTAAATCAATCCATAGCCCTGTTGTTCAAACTCTCCAAGTGCTGTAGGTAGGAAAAGAATTAGAAATTTGATTCAACATAGACTGAGCAGTGAACCGGCAACTAACACTAAGTGACTGGGGCACAACAACATACTGTCAGTTTCATGTCATTATGCCCCATTCAATCAACATTAGTAATCGGTCTGTTATTCGGTCTATGTAGCTTCAATTTTTCTCATCATTTTTCTTGAAGGCAGTATTCAGGTACCTGGGACAACAGGGCCATTGACTGATTCACACCGTATTTCTCCTTTAACACCACTGTCTCGGTTTTTGTTACCCATAGGAGCCATGGTGGTAAGAGCTCAGGCCACCGTCGCACCAATGCCAAGGAGTGCTCGAGCCTGCCACGCCACGAGGACCTGCACCGAAGCAGCGAGAACTTCCTGAACGGCAGCTGTCCCGCGCCTGCCAGTCTGAGCCCCGTCCTGCACCCGAAGAACTTCCAGCAGACGCAGACGTTGAGCCGATCCATCTCCCACAACAAAGACCTGGCCAACAATCCTCTTCCACACCTGCTCAGCCCGAAAGATATCAAGGGCAAGACGCATTTCGACTTCAACATCCCACCACCACCGAACGTGGCAGCGGCCACTAAGCCGCTAGAAGCGCCAGTCACCAAATACCTGAAGTCGGCTAGTCGCTCTCAGCAGCAGCAACAGCAGCAGCAGCAGAGCCGACCGACGTTCGTGGAGGGCAAGAACAATACACTGCAGCCAGGAGAGAAGCGAAGTCGCCA
This sequence comes from Sardinella longiceps, assembly GCA_027497455.2. Lineage (NCBI taxonomy): Eukaryota > Metazoa > Chordata > Actinopteri > Clupeiformes > Clupeidae > Sardinella > Sardinella longiceps. The sequence goes on from JAODXP020000031.1 coordinate 4,732,183, forward strand.
CAACCATGTGCCGGGCGACCCCTCGTCAAACAAGAGCGCAGCTACATACCTCAGTTTATCCAAGGGGCACGGGGGAAGTGGAGCAGGGCTCCCCCAGGGCCTTGGCGATGCTAAGTCCGTAGGCAACCTTAGCGCTGCGGGTCTTCTGTTAGATGAACCGCCACCTGGCCCGCCCCGCTACTTCCCTGCCAGCTGTGTGGACCTAAATGCTGCGCCTGGTAGCCCTGCTACCCATCACACATCTGACCGTTCCGGACACAGCCCCTCGTCCACGTCGGCGACAATCAGCCGTGGCAACCCGCACCTGGAGAGCAGCACGCTTGACTCCCGCCGCCCCCCGACCCGTCACAAAGGGCCGGAGGAGGCGCGGGTGGTGGAGACACTGGACCCTGGAGGCAGGCTGGCACCACCAGGAAGTGGAGGTGGAGGAGGAAGTGGCGGCGGCAGTGGTGGTGGAGGCGGTGGCCCTGGCGGAAGCGGCAGCCACACGCACTCCCTCTCCACCCCCCACGAATCCTTCCCTTACGGCCTGGGCTACACGAGCCCGTTCTCCTCGCAGCAGCGGCCCCACCGCCACTCCATGTACGTGCGCCGCGAGCGCCACCGGCCCCACGGCCAGGAGGGGGCGCTGGTGGTGGGCCAGGGCGTGCCCACGCGAGCCAGCAGCCTGCAGATGCTCTCGCCACAGGTGCAGCACCGCACCCTCACACGCCACTCCGTGGGCTCCTCGCGCGAGGACTGCACTGATGACATCAGTGCCAGGGTCAGTTTGCCCCCTAAAACAGACGAGGCAGGCCAAACTCAAGCCCAAGCCTTCATAAGTCTTAATATTTTGCCTGTTGAGGGAAAGAAATTTGGTCAATGTGACACACTAACACGCCTCCGAGGTCAATTATGCTCATAATGATAATAGGCAGTGTAGCATCATGTAGGATGAATTTATTAGCACTCATCCATATCCCATAATTCATGCAACTAAAGCAGACTATTAAAGTCTCATTTTAGCAAACAGGAGAGGGAAAGACACTTACTTTGTGTAATCCATTCCCTCTGTAGACAGCCGAGGAATCATTTTAGAGGAACCTATTTCTCTTATCTTAGCTTGGCGGGGTTTTTTTAATCTTTGCCATTTCAGTGACTGTTTATCAATGACACATTTTGTTGTTGAAATTCCACAACACCCCCCCACACACACTGTACACACACACACACACACACACACACACACACACACACACACACATCTCCAGCTGAGCATCACTTTGCTCTTGGGAAATTACAAATGAACAAACATCATTTTCACCTTCAGAGTGTTACTGGCTGAGAAAAGCCGCCAAACAAACAACCTGAATCCATGTCTGACTTTGGTGTTGGTGTTTTTTCGTCCGAGGCGTGTCTGTGTGTCTCGTTCTTCTCCCCTCTGCTTGAGTGTGTACCTCCTTAGCTGAGTTTGTCTTCATAATGTGACGTGATTCTTTCCACTTATGCTGTCTGCTTGATTTTGATGTGACGTATGTGACATATGTCTGTTTATATGTATGACGTTCCTCCCACAGAACCTTCCTTCCTCTCCAAAAGAGGCGACTCAAACGCGGCCCCCCATCAAAGATTCCACGCGGGACAACACAGCTCCTTTTCACCCGCAGCGTTCCAAAAATGAGGTCTGGGTGAAATCTCTGTCTCCCCAGCCTTCCAGCAGACCCCTAAACCCCCATTTAGTCAGCTAGCCACTTATGAGAGACAGGCCAGCAAAATGCACAAAGCCACTATGACTCGTAACCCAACTACCCTTCACCTAATGTCCCCTCATACAGCTTCAGTAATTCTCCACCCTGGTGGTTCTTAGGCACTAATGGAATCGAAGGTTTGCCATTTTCTGCTCAATCATTGGGGGTTGACAGACACCTACCATTTACTGTAAATGGTTGAGTTGAAAAGATTTTAGAAAGACCCATTGGCTACGGCAGAATAGACCTGGAAACTACCCTCATCACTCAAGACCCATTCTCTCTAATCTAATAGATTATGTATCTGCAGCCGTGAAAGAACCATATTCTAATCTAATAGATTATCTGCTGCTCTAGCATTGTCTATATCGGATAGAAGTAGGTAGGACCTACTATCTGGTGTAGTGAACAGTTAGGGGAGCACCAGTGTTCTCCATAGTCTCAATGTGGATTATAAATGTTCTATAAGTGTGACCCCACTCGTGAACAGTGCTCAAATATTTACATGGAGTATGTGCTTACTTGCTAGTGTTCTATTACCCCCGCCCCTCTCTCTCTCTCTCTCTCTCTCTCTCTCTCTCTCTCTCTCTCTCTCTCTCTCTCTCTCTATCTTGAACTCTCTGTATTTCTTCTTTTCTTCCCTTTCTCTCTCTTTGGGGGGGAAGAAGATTAGATGTGTGAATGTTCCGGGCATGGCAGATAGTCATTAACCCGGTAGGGAGCTGCCAGTCTATGACTTCCTGCCCTTCTTGTTGTGGTGCTGTTTGTCTGAATAGGTGGGCATGTATCACGACCAACACCTGGAGGATGGTGGGACCTCCTCCAAGGAGAATCGCATAATCTACAGTGACTCAATGCCACGGCGAGTGGGCAGCTTTTACAGAGGTGTGTGTGTGTGTGTGTGTGTGTGTGTAGAGGTGTGTGCGTTTCTTTTTGTTTGCATGTTTGTGTCTGTGTGTGTTTATTTGTGTGTGTATTTTTGTGTGTGTGTGCGTGTGTGTGTCAGTGTGTGTGTGTGTGTTTGTGTGTGTTTGTGTGTGTGTGTGTGTGTGTGTGTGTGTGTGTGTGTGTGTGTGTGTGTGTGCGTGTGTGTGTGCAACACATATGTGTGTTTGCATGTGTGCGCGCAGAATCCGTCAGACTCTATCCTACTGCCCTATGAATGCTTGCCCGTGATTGGTGGGTTTTTTCGACCTCATCTTTCTTTCCCCTTGGCAGTGCCATCCCCAAGGCCTGACTCCTTCCATGACCCTGCAGCTCAGAGCCGCACCCACGGGGCACCCATGCCCGGTGACAACAGTGCCATGAGTAATCACTCCAAGCGCCAGACCACCTTTGAGCCATGGTGAGTACACCGCCACCTTGAGTAATGCGCAGGGGTGTAATTTGTTGAGCTTTTAGAGGTGTCAAGGTGTCATATTGAAAAGCTGTAATTTGGACGCAGCTTAGAAAGTGTGTGTGTGTGTGTGTGTGTGTGTGCCATTGACTTATAGCAGAACTTTCACAAAAATGTATTCAATAAAGCTGTACTTTACTTTAAGTAGCCTTACTTGCATCAGCAAAAACCCACTGTAAAAAGATGACCAGCGTTAGGTGCAAGGGCTTATATGGTCCCTACATTATTCTTTTGTGATGGAAGAATATCGAAGGCTGAGGACACAAGGGCATAAGTACAGTAACATTTAGGTCAAAATTGAGTTATATAGTATATCACCAGAAATTTCTTGATGAACTCTTTTCACTGATGAAATGATAGAAGTAAAATATGAATACATTTAGAATTATCAAACAAAAACAAAAGTCTTAACTGTGAACACATAGAAGTCAGAGCCAAAGAAAAAAAAGCAATACACTAATCGAAGTGTAAAGCTTTATGACACAAACGTGCATTATTTTTCAATATCTGCCCGCCGTGTCGTTCATTATCCCGTACATCAATCTGTGTCAATAGAATGTGCTTTAAATTTAAATCCGACTCTAGTGTAATAGCAAACTGTAGTCATTTTTGTTTTGGCTCTTCTTTGAAGTTGGTATCACTTATGCTGTTTAGAGTCTCAGCCCTCGATATGTCCAATAAGACTCTTCAATATGTTAGTGGAAATTTGTGCTTTTGTTCTGATCTTTCCTCTGTGCGGAACAGGAATACTCCTGAGACCATGGTCATGAATCCTGCACCAGAACCTTCGAAGCATAAAGAGAAACAGGGTTTCTTTAGAGCAATAAAAAAGAAGAAGAAGAAGTCACAAACGGTGGGTGTCGATAAACAGATCTGGGTCATCACGACCCGTTTCCTAGCTTGATATTAGAGAAACTGGTGGTTAGTCATGTAATCTAAACCTCATAAATCATCAGCCAAGCTACTGAATGGCAATGGAAATGGCTAAGGCTAAGCTAAAGCTAATGCTTTGATGTGTGTGTGTTTTTTCTCTGTAAGCTTTAGAGTCTCTGTGTGTGTATGTGTGTGTATGTGTTATGTGATTCTATGTGCAAAGTCTCTGAAAAATGTTGGTGTTCAGTGAAGGGAAGAGAATCTGTGATTCAGTGAGATACCAGTATAGATAATAAATATTTTTTAAACATCTGTAATATATCAAATATTCAGTATTTCTGTGTGTAGATTGCACTCCATAAACTGAGGCCTTTTACAGCTCACCTCATTAAATATCCAGCATAAGCCACCCTGAAAATGAGGTCATTTCCTCCAGTAGGTGGTGATGTTTGTTAGCTTTTTGTGTGTTTGTCTAAATGTCTGTTTGTTTGTCCTTTTTTGTGTGAAATGCATCTGTTGGACAGAGGCCGTCGTCAGAGAGGGATTTACAATTAGAATCATATGCAGCATGTCCATGGGGACGGTTTTCAGACAGACACAACAAAAACAAAAACATTTTACTGCCAGCGAATAAACATGCCGATGCCTTGCCTCCCTCTGTAAACATGAGCTGTGTCCGTATGTTCGCTCTGTGATGGGAGGCAACAATGGGAGCTCTGCGGTCTTAAGCCTCTTTAGCCCTCAGTGGTGCCTCCCAGGCTTCAAGGCACTACTTCCCCCTAATTTAGGGTTAGGGTGAGTGTTGTTTGGGTTAGAGTTAGAGGTAGGGTTAAGGTAGTGCCTTTTAGGCTATACTGCCTGGAAGGTGCTGTGAGGGGGCAAAAAAACACAACTGAGCGAGTTCTGCAGCCTGTTTTCTTTTTTTTTCTTCTTCTTCTTCTTCTTCATCGATTTGCCACTGGAGTCTTGTGCATCTTATATTGCAGACAGACGTCAGCGATGGAAGGAGTCCAAGCATCAAGAAAAGTCTTTTCCCTCTATTTAACTCAAAGAATAGCGTAAAGCGTAGCCCCTCAGTGAAAGTAGTCTCCTCTCCCATGGTACTGCTCTCGTCTACTGTACCGTCCTCTGCACTGATCCGCTCATCCGTGACAAAAAGCACACATCCATTGCATGACAGTATAGAGTCGATTACCACTTTATTTAAAGGTGTTTATATTATGTAAGCTTGACACAAGCCTTTCATTAGCATGACATAAATATTATTTTGTATTTATTGCCTGTTGTCATTAAGTGTCGTTCGGGTTTGTCTGCTTCCTAAAGAACTGTCAACTTCACCGAAACCACATGATACTTAATGACAACAGTCATAAACGTTAAAAAAAAGCTGTTATGTAGACACCTTCAAATAAAGTGCTACCAATTTTTGTTTTGTCTTCTGTAGTTCAGGTGGTCATTGAGTTTGAATGGACATATAGAAAGCCAGCCTCAGATCTAACAATGTAGAAAGTGCGTAGTAGCAATTTGGAGAAATTAAAGGACATAGATGACCCATTTTGCAAAGTTTGTTATTCCTTTTTTTTTGTTTTTGGTTTCAATAACATTTGGATGTAGCTGTCAAAAGCTTCCTCATACAGAATTACTGGGAGAAATAGCCATTAAAATATTACTAATTCCCCTGTGCTTTATATCTTGGCCTTGGTATCAACTTTACAATGAAGTTGTATGTCTCTCAGATTTTGCAAAATGGGTAGCATGAGCATTTCAGATTAGAGTTGTAGCTTAAATGTTATTTTGTCACTCAAACTCTTTTTTTTCAGTGATAAAACGGTGACAGAACAATTAGATTTTTTAATCATTCAAACCATTGATCTAGTGGTTGGTTTTCTTGTGCTACTGTATCATTGCTTTTGTCGGCTATGCATCAGCAGACAGCATGTTTGAGGGTTTTGCAAAAGAGTTGCATGGCACCCCTCACAGTCGTCTTCAGCACTGCCTGCAAAGATGAAATGCACGCTGCCACTCTAGACTCACCGTCAATACCATATTTTTTTTCAGGCCACAGACATGAACACCAATGTGGTGTGGACACATAAGGCTTATGTATGACATAAGCAATATTGACTATATTGTTTTTAAAATAACGCATACATGTTAGCCTGGACTGTGAAGAACATGCAGACAGTATGTGTACTGTAGGTTGGGTTTTAGAGGTTTAGCAACATTTTGTACTCATTCCGAAAATAAATGGATAGTATTGAGTGTACACATGCTGTCTGTTTGGTTGGGGTAACATTTGAAGCCATAGCAGTCAAGTTGACTATGTCATACCAAAGCTTTATGTGTTTCAAAACTGTCTCCAAAGGTCGACCGACTCGTGCAACTACAAAATACACATGTATACAAGTATAGTAGCCTAGAATACCCATACAGTAAGTGTTTAAACATATTCATATAGTTTAGATGAGGATTCACATAACATCCACCCAGCATTTATTAAAGCAACATGATGGAGCAAACTGGTATCAATATACCTTTGCTGTCTGTACATCTAGTGGTAAGACTTTACCCAGTTAGCCAAAACCTGACTAGAAGGGTTCTGGTCTAGCCTGGCTGAGATAGGAACCACACTTAAAGGAAAAATCTGGAGTGAATCAACATGTAGCCATACTGTTTTATTGTACCAGGCACTATTGATAGCCACCTCAATTACTGGATTTCATGCTACGCAGACTGAGATAGCGAAACGGCAGCTAACGGTAACAGAATGGGGCATTTCAAAATGAAAGCAAATCGATTAGGTTTCGTTTTGATATGCCTCATTCAGTTAGCATTATCTGGCCTTTCGCAAACTCGGTCTACGATGGACGAAATTCGATCATTGAGGTGGCTTTCAGTAGTGCTTAGCTGTATAAAGCAACAGGGCTACGTATTGATTCACTCCGGATTATAACTTTAATGTGTGCTTGGTTGTAAATTATGACGCACCCTATTTTCCCTCATGTCAGCAGACACCATCTGAATCATTAGTCTGATTGGTTGTAGGTGCATCCAATGTGTACGGAGGCATTTTGACCTGAGTCCATTGATTCCACCTCAAGGAAGTGGGAGATAACTTAGGGAAAATGCCCTGACCAAGCTCAGTCTCGGATTGAGGCAGTCTTGGTAAAACCCAGGCCAGTCATAATTTTTCCAGAATAAAAGCTACAAATAATGCAATACCAAACATTGTCTTTGGTAATGTCAGAGACTTTATTCTCTGTTTTATAGGGCAGTGTAGCATCAGGAAGAGTTATGAAAAAATAGAGGAACTACATTGTGTTGCTTTAAGTACAACAAAACCAGTCAAAATGTGACCAAACGTAAGAGACACATGACTTAAGTTTTCTTTGTGGCCCGTGACAGGTGGCAGGGGATGTCCAGGATCCAATGGCTGCTCAAAGGGCAATGAAATCTTCTTCCCATCAAAGCAGCCGACACAGGAACCGAGATCGGGACCGCGACAGAGACCGCGATCGAGACCGTGAGCGTAGCCGTGATCGGAACCGGGACAGAGAGCGAGAGAGGGAACGTGAAAGAGAGAGGGAGCGCGAAAGAGAGAGGGAGAGAGAGAGGGAGAGAGATGAGTGGCCCACTGAAAAACTGGCCGAGCCACATTCTCAGGTGAGCTACACTCAGAACTACTACTGTATACGCTATAATGTACTCAGCTATACTCTATATACTATACTCACTAATACTTAGTCCTAATGTTCCCCTGACGGTCATTAACACATAGTTTTTATAGGAATTTTGGAGTACACATCTCATGAATGCTCTAAATTGTGCACACTTCAGAGATGATTTGCAAGTACTCACGCCCAAGACACACTAGCGTCTTTTTAAAGCAATTTCTATGAATGGAATTCTTTCTGTTTCAATGTATCTTGGTCAATGTATGATTAAAAATAAAACAATCTATTTGTGTTTTTCTTCATGCACTCAGAATCAACCTTTGAAGTCACTTCGTAAGCTCTTACACTTATCTTCTCCGTCGACGAGCCAAGCCCCCCCTTCGGAGCCTCGCTTCCAGCCTCTGCCCAATCCACCCTCCAAAGGGAACTTTCCGGAACCCAGAGTCCACTCGGGCAGCAGCAGTGGCGGCAGCAACCCGCAGTCGAAGAGCCGAAAGCCCACCTACCCCCTCCCAGGGCAGGTACCTGTAGAGTCAAACTGGCACTTGTCTGCCCTCTCCAGAGCCGAGGGGGCAACTTATCCTGACCAAATGGCTGGCAAAGTGGTCCAGAATGGGCCGACCTTCACCCGCCCCACCAGGTCAAGGATGCCAAATCTCAATGACCTGAAAGAGACAGCCCTGTAGAATGTCTGGAGGATAACCATGTTTCATTGCCAACCGAAGGGTCTCTCATACTCACATACTTTACATCCATACAGCACACATTCACACACTCTCTCTCACACACACACACACCCACCCACACACACACACACACACACACACACACACACACACACACAAACAAACACACAAACACGTACATGCACCATGGTGCACAGTGATTTTCTGGCCAGGGGGTGTGATCATCATGTTATTTTGGAAATCTCAGTATTTGATAGATAAACCTTTGTATTTATTATTATTATTATTATTATTATTATTATTATTATTATTATTATTGATTTAATGGTTCTGTTTGTTTTCAAGTCAATAGCCTACTGATAAATAATATGTATATGAAGATTTATGAATGAAAATTCACAGAGTAACTGCAAGAGCTTTAGTTTGTACAGAGACTAAATGTATTGAAAAAGAGGATGTGTAATTATTATATATTTCATGATGAGTATTTTAATTGTTGTGTCTGAAATATTATTGTAGAGAATGTATTTAGTTGTTATGTGAACATCACGTCTTTTGTTTTGTTTCTCTGTCATAGCCATCAGGATTTGCTCCTTTTCTTGCATTAATTCTTTCAGAGATTTCAATTGTATTCATGTCATTTGCCTTCATAATGATAATAATCATTAATACACTATTTATCAAAACAGCCCTAATACATGGTAATCACAAAGTGAGATGAGGGCTCCATTTGCAGCATATTGAAGTATCATTAGAGCACGGAAAGTGCTGGAAGTGTGAACCCCTCCTCAGATGAACTGGATTAATGCTTTTCTTCCACGATGATGAAGTAGAAGAAGCAGAACCTGAGGGAGATGAGCATCTCAATTGTCTTCACCCTGCTGGAGGGAATTCCCCCCTATCCTCCTCCCCCACAAGCCTCCATTAAATAGGTCTTAGCCTCTCTCTGTCAGGTGCCTGGAGATTGCTTGTGTCTCCAAGGCTCTGCCCACTCTCTCTGGTGCCTGCTCATCACCAGCTGGTGTGAGCACAGTGCCCTTGCCCGAGGCTCAGCATACAGGCTGGGGGAAGAAGAGTGCACCTCTAGCCAAGTCCATCTTCTCCTCACTTGAAGCAAGCGAGTCTCATCATCTGTGTATGGCTTACTATATTTGGTTCAGTGGTATCACAATGTGATACTGTACTACCTTCCACATTGTGTGATTCATATGAGAAAAAGAAACAAGAAAATAAGTATGAAAGTAATACAATAATACAAGATTTTGTAGCACCTCGTGAAAATATAAAAAGTAATGGTTTATAATTCATATTGACAAAGGGGCAATACAGAAAAATGAATGCATAAAATATCTTTTTTATTTACCTTTTGGATAAATATTCACAATCCAAATTGTTCATTTGAGAATATTTGTCATTATAATGATATCATGTGTTGTTTTCTATTATTTTTTAATTTTAATTTATTCATCATCAGTAACGCACTTTAAAAAGATGTTGAGAGTTATTGAAGGTTGTCTTTTGTCAATGCATCAAATCCTGAATACAGTTTGTTTTGGCATTTGAGGGAAAAGAGCTCCAAAGTTCATTCATTCTGCAATTAATGACATTACTTATGACGGTAATAGGATAATTCTAATGATCAGCATGCAAGTCTATTCATATCTATTTTTCTGTAGGATTCGACCATTGCCATCTATACTAGTCACAACAAAAAACAAATGCATGGAAGTTCATGACCATTAATAAGTGTTTCCTGTGATTCAACAATAACACTTGCAAGACCATTCCTGTTTTTTATTATTCTTACTGCATTACAGAAGTTATAAATAGCATTTACCGTATTTGGCCCTTACGATCATCAATTTCTCTGGATTCAGTTCTTTGTTTCCTTCACGTTTTTGCACATTTACTGTGGGCACTTTATATGTTTGTTGAAACCTCTCACAGATTTCAAATTTTGCTAAATTTCTCACAAAATCTTTTATTTTACCAGTGAATGTATACCTCTGAAATGTAGTTATTTTTCTGCAGATGACCATTTCTTAGTGCTTTGTTCAGGTATGATGTGGATGGCAAACTGTATGTTAAATACAGTGAATGAATCATTGCTTGCCTTAAGTCTCCAAAAAGTTAAAAAATTTAGAGAGATAACTTAGTTCTTAGGTTCCTTTTGCTTAATCTACTGCCACAGTTTCACTCAGTACTTAAAACATGTCATTTTTGTTTATAAAGAAAGAAATAAATCAACATAGTTATCTAAAGAGTCTGGAAAGTGCTGCTAAGAAGAAGAAGAAGAAGAAGAAGAAAAAAACATTATTATTCCCATTTCTTCACAATGCCATTTGACCTGTCAGTGGATTAGGACTAAACATTAAATAATGTACGCTGATCTATAACACCTTTGTAGGAGGTATAAACCACAATCTTAAACTTGTTTCTCCGTTTCCTGCACCCCCTGTTAGTTATGTTTCCACAGATGATACTGTACACACTCAAGGGCCTCTAATGTCGCACACAAACATTTTGTTTTCTGTAAAAGAGTGATGTATAACATTGTGTGTCAGGTTGCACTGAGCTTTCACTGAGAATTAAACCATTACTGGCATGTTTCCTAAATGGAAAACTACAACTCTGGCAGCGACATGAAAACATGCATGATTATATGCGTCTAAAATCATTTGAATTTGGGGGATATCAGGGGTTATTTTTTTTTTTTGTTTATCTGTATCGTACTGTATGAGGTAGATCCACCTAGTAGACAAAAATAATTTTCAAAAGAATGTGATTGGTATGAATGTCATAGTCATGCAAATAGAGATTGTTCTGATTGTCTGAAGCTTCCATGAGCAATGTTAAACAAGTGTCTCAGGTGATTCCTCTGGAAACTCATGGATTCCACTGGAATCACTCAGCAATTTCATACAAAACTTAACCTATTCCAGATTGTGTGCCATTTCAGTTTCACTTTTTTCAAGATTAACCATAATTTATCATACTGATTTATATGATATTATAGAAAAATGTGAATGGGAACAGCAACTCCTGTCATTTCACAATGGTCTCCAGTATATGAAGGGTATTATCTTTCGTCTGTCACCTGGCCATTGTGTCTGTCTTTGTGTTATCCAAGGGAAAAACTGCTTTGATACGATGTTATTTAAAAATATTTTATATGTTGTTGTTATGGTTTCACTGGTTTGATGCCTTCATGGGTACCCTCTTGGCATGACATACACAAACAGCATTTATATTGTCTCTGTATTTAATGATGATTAAAATGAAAATTTAAAAATGCCCGCTGAGTCTTGCTTTACACTTCAAATTAAATTAAATTAAATTAAATTAAATTAAATTAAATCACTTTTTAAATTAATAACATCGAATTCACAGTACAAGAGGACACTTGCAACATAAAACACAGTACAAGTTCTCCTTTATTTTTTTAAGGTCTTGCTTTTCTCAGGTGAACATCTTCATATACAGTCCAACATTGCATTAATCTAGATATCATTTACAAAAACAATGAAAAGAAAAATAAGGGATTCCCCTCCCCACTGCATGGTAAAACACAATAGTCCACTCTACATCACAGTCACAAACCACAGCAGAATTCACAACAGTTACAGTACACAACATCCAACTATTAGCAGGAAAAGAGCCACTGACAGAATCCCAATGTCCTGCCAAACTCCTTAAACCCTCATAGACTTCACTGGAATGAACTTACTTACATTGTGTTTATTGGCTCCTTCATGGCAGTTAAGTGTGACAGTGGCCAGCTGGTTGATAGGGGCCTTACTGTACGTATAATGTACAATAATGTTAGCAACCTTCCCTACTGATCCCTTCAGTCAGATACAATACATGCTAGATGGTGAAGCTAACACTGTTGGGCTTTAGTACACTTACTAGCGCACTTGACTCTCAGTTTGTGGTGGTTCCAGCTACCAGTTTGAGTCTGGTTGTGTGGATTAAGCCTTAGGGTTGGAGGGGGGACAATGGAATTCAGCCTTTCCATATTTTTTGCTTTATGGCAAAAGTGACCAGACGTGCCTGATTCCTTGGGACAGTCCCCATTTTTTGGTGGTCTGTCCCCAGTAAAATACAGGAAAAATCCACTGTGCCCCTGATTTCCGAAGCTAAAACATTACTAATTTTTAATGATATTGACTATAGAAATAAGGTCTTGGTTTATCAGGAAAATGTCAGTTTATCAGTGAAAATGTCCTTGATTTTCATCTCAGCGATCTGGTCACCTTGCTCTATGGGAATACTTGACTTCTTGGGCCGTGTGTGATTACCAAGATTTTACTGGCCCATCTCATGCCTTTCAGTGTCTCTTTCCTGGCTTATGGGGATCAGAGTAGCTCAATGCCTTTACTGTTGCAACTGTGCACAGTAAAGGTATCTGTAACTCTCCCTTTTTTCCACCCTGCTCAATTGTCAGGTTGTGAACATTTTTTTTTTCAGATGATTAAGGTCATATAAAAGGTTGGAAATAATAAGATATAAAATCCATTAATGAGCATGGAAAGGGGGTTGTTTTTCAGCATGTCAGGAACACAAGAGCATGTGTGTGGGTGCGTGCGTGTGTCTGTGTGTCTGTGTGTGTGTGTGTGCGTGTGTGTGTGTGCGTGCGTGTGTGTGTGCGTGTGTGTGTGTGTGTGTGTGTGTGTGTGCGTGTGAGCTCATGGAGGGGTCATATGAGGGCATTAAATACCATTTCCATCAAATCTGGTGAGAGAGGGAGAGATGACGGGAGGGAGGGGTGTGTGAGGGCTGGTGGTGGGGATGGGGGGGGTAGGGATGTGTGTGTGTGGTGGGGTGGGAGGATCAAGTGCACTTGTTCATGCACAGCAGAAGCTCCATGCGAATAGCGATGCGTGTGTGCCAACCGAGGGGCAACAGGCGGATGTAGCGGGCCACAATGGGAGGCCGCAGCAGGTTCTGCACTGTCGAAGACCGATCAGAGTTCCCATAGAACACCTGGTCGTGAACGCAAAAACTCAAATATTTAGGTTGTGCAGATAATCGACTTACAGTATCATGCAGAACAATCATACAGTATTGTAACACATTTGGATCAATCTATCTCCCCTCCCCACTTAAAAATATACATTTTTGTTAACCGCAAAATGGAGATTATTAAGATGCATGGAAAACTTCATGGTAAAACACAATGGTCCACTGTGCCACACAAATACAAACCACGGCAGAATATACAACAGAACATAAGTTGTGCTTATACTGTACTTTTGTATGCATCATTGCACAAGAAATATTTCAAGAAAAATTTCAATCAATTCCCATTATTGCATTCCCATTATAGACTTTTGGTATTTTTTCTTCAGACTTACCCTGTTGTTGCCTGTCTGGTCCTTGTAGTAGACCCAATTGAGGCTCTCATTGGTGCGATACTGAACACTGTACTTGGTGATCCATTCATCAGCATCACAACGTCCTTGAGTAAGGATCCCTGACACAACGTTCACCTCCTTGAGGTCGATTTGTAGCCACTGGTTGGTGTCCTGATACTTGGACAGCCATGCACATCTAAGTGGGGGGTTGAAAAGTAGAGGTGATCATTGCCAAGGGACTCTTAAGTGCTTGTAGAGCTCTTTCTTTAAAGTACTGTGGCGCTAAAGATTTGGAGTCCTTGAGACAAGGTTGTATGTGGTCTGCCACATACTTAACTGTATTGGAATTGGAGCTTAAGGCTCTCTCTTCTTATGAAATGTCTACTTTCTCTGTCTTTTTTTCTGTAGAGTGGCACTTACCCAAAACCTTGGCTGTTCAGTCGAGCCTTCCTAGCAGTCCAGGAGGAGAACCATCCAGTATACTGGTCCTCATTGGGGCAGGTTATCTGCTCTGGGGACACTGCACCAGCCTCAAACCCCAGAGGCTTATGGTACGGACATTCTGTAAACAGACATACATAGAAGAGTATGAAAAAAATCTCATAAACGTAAAATGATTATGGATGTCAGAATGCAAGCAGAACATGCAGAACATCCCTACGTAACACTAACAGGTTTTGAAGTCATTTACAGGAGGCACTTTATTAAATGGATGTACAGAACAAATGTGCTTAAAACTTTCTTCTGCATAACCAGTGTTACATCAGCACTTCCATGGAAAGACAAGGAAAAGCCGACGTTTTATTGGGAAACTATAAGCTGGAGACTGTAAAGCTTGACATAAGCTGTTTGGAATGGCCAATCCAGAGGTTGCCATTTTCCCAAAGACCACAAAGAGGTGCTTAATGGCCCTGAAGCCTTGTTCATCACCATAGTGGCAAAAATAGATTTGCACAATTCAAGATGACATGTGCAGGCAGAGAATGACAAGCGACGTTAAAAGCTTTTCCCGTGCATTACTAATTCAGCCTCCCAATTTTCCAGTCTTAACACTTGTCGAGTGCTATTCCATTTCCAATCCGAAAAGCCTTGCTTTAATTCTCCATATTGAGAGATAAACATCCATTAAGACTTGAGAATGGCAGATGGGCACATTCTGGCTATAAGCTCTGAACCACGACGACTCTTTTTTTGCAAATATTCTCCGTACAATGGAACATGCATCCCAGCACGCCAACCAGTTATGTCACATCTTAACATTGTTAACTCCCAATGCTCACCTCAAAAGTGAAAGCCACTGGCTTTCAATTCTTCACAGAAATAAGGGTCCCAATTGGTTCCCATTCAAAACGTTTTTCGTCAATCAGACATTTTAATTCACTTTCTGGTTGGTGTGTACAGTAGGCCATTACAGAACTGAGCAAACAGCATGACATACGTACAGTACAGCACTGGCTGCTGGGTCTTTTTTATTGTGTGAAGGGCAGGCCCTATTCTGAGCCCCATAATCTGTGCATCACATCTTTGTTCTAGTAATGGGATTATGTCCCTGTACTCCAGTCTCACTGCAACGTTCCGTCCCCTCTTCCTTATTTCCTCCGACCTTCCTCTTTCCCTCTCTCTCTCTCTCTCTCTCTCTCTCTTTCTCTCACTCTCTCTCTCTCATCCCCCCTTTCACTACTCCACTACTCTTGTCAAGGTCCACGTTCCTCACGTGTGTTTCATTCACTCCCCTCTACTCTCACACCCTGAGAGTGGCCAGAGGGGATGTGAGGAGAAAGTCAGCGTTACTAGAGCATGCGGGCCCTCGGGTGTTTTTATCCACGGGACGCAGCGGAACCCCACGCCTATCTCAGGTGAGGCATCTTTCCCATGATTAATGACTTCATGCTCCACTGCAGGCAGGGGCTTGTCCGTGTGCCATTTCATTTGCACCCTCTCCGTCTCACAAATTTGCCCAGCAAACGCCCAGCATTCTCCTCCTCACTAATGACTGATTCAGCAGAATGGTCACCGAAGGACAATTAATCTCAATTATCAGTGACACTGAGTCACTTTAAACAGTTCTGCATTATTTCCTATGCACATGATGAGAAGATGATTTATCACTGTGTTTTCCCACAATACTGATGTAATCATATCCAGTCAGATATTCTTAAAGCACGCACACACACACACACACACACACACACACACACACACACACACACACACAGCGCTAACACATCCACTTCTATATCCATTCATGGGCAGTTCAAAGTCATTAATAACTGTTTTGGCTGTTCCAAATGGCAGAGAGACAATGGTTTACACTGAGACACATATCATCACTACAAAGACCGTAGACAATAATTTTGGCAAAACTCTGCATCAAGTCAGTCACAATAGCTCAGCAACACCACTAGAAATTCATGAGTAAAATGGCTTTATATTTTTCATATTTTTTTTTTGTAAAATGGCAGATCAGGGATATTTGTATATTTGAACAGTATATCATCATACCAATATGATGATATACTGTACATCATATGTATATCATATGTATATTTGAACAGTATATCATCATACTAGTATCAACCATATCTATGCGTAACTCAAAGTCTTTACTCTCTGTGTTGTTTCTCTCACCTGGCATACATTCACGGACACCTAGGGAGCTTGAACCATATGAGCTGATGCCAGTGATATCAGTTGGCGATTCCCCTTCACAGTCACACTTGCAGGCTTTTCCAGACCATGCCTCAGTTACTTCCTGTTCCTGATGAGGAAAAACAGAGGACATGTTTTTTTAAATACATTCAATGTCATTGGTATGGTCTTACAGATGCATTTCAAGGATGTGACAATAAGAGTGTCTTGAACATCCTTACCTCCTGTGGGTGAACTGAAATCAGACCTGCAGATGATGAAAAGCAAGAATTCAGTGCAAAAATGTCAGATTCGGTGTATTTTTTTTTAAAACAAAAATTTAGTACAACACACCAGCACACAGTGAACAACTTGAGATGTGTTTTAAGAAGTCACAGCACAGAGGCACACAGTGATGGGATTCACGTCTTCAACAAAACTACATGACTCCAAATCACTACAAATCAACGTTTCTTTTGAATGAATACACATTTCTTATAAAATTTCTTAAATTGTTTATTCAACTGTAAAGTGAGCAGGACAGTCACATACCTTCAGACACCAGCAAAACGAACAGCAGAACGTGCCGCACACCCAGCTCCATCTTCCTTTGTGTCGGAACAGTGGACCACACTGATGCCAATGGCAAAGAGACTAGATTACTCTAATCCACAGGACAGTAATGGCCTTATCTAATACCCTTTATCTCCTCACAAAGCTCCTCCCACAGCTGTTGAGGGCCAGTTTGTCCAATTGTACAATAATATCAGGCAGTGACCCCTGAGATAACCAAATGAAAAAATAAGTGTTTTTTTTCCACCCTTCTCAACACCTTTAGGCCATTGTCACCCCACAGCAGGGGTCTAAAGCCTGTGTAAGCCTGTGTATCTGATGTTAGGCTGTATTTGTTCAGGTGTACTTTGCAATTTCATTTTCTAGGATTATATGGAGCACTGTAACATCTTGTAGGCTACAGCTTTACAACAGCTTTACAATATTGTGTGTCCTCAGTTCAAAAATAAAAAGGTAATATTTTAATACATATTTAGCAACACCTGAGCCCAAGACATGCACGGTAATATGAATATTGTATTTGCATTATGTTTCTTAAGTCATTCAAAATGTATGTAATAAATGCATATATCCAAAAAGCAATTAACCCCCACTCGCGCTCCTTGTAGTAGGCTAGCCTACATAATTGCCCGCTAATTAATTGCAGGTGCTCATCTATAAATTCTTGGTAGAAGCGGGCGTGTTGTACCTAGTCCTTTTTCATCAGAATTCTGAACGCTGCTAAAGATGAAGGTGTCTGGTACTCCGAAAAGGTCTCGTCGCTGTGCTAACGTTAGAAGAAGATCAGGTCTACTCCGGATACATTCTGTTTCCAATAGGAATCCACGTGAGGTGTGCTGAATTATTAGGCTAATTGGTGTGTTTATACTGTGAAATGGTTCCTGCTGTACATCTCAAATTGTTTGTTTTACAGGTCAATGTAGCACGAGTGCTGAATTTCTCACGACGCCAACCACTTTACATGCTACAAAGAGTGGGAAACGAGGCCGCGCGTCTTGCCATTTCAACCAGACGAAAGGCCCTAACCCATCAAGAGGTTCTAGCTGCAATGCTCGCTGTTTTAAATGCTGGTGCCCGTGCATACCACCTATTTGTCTGCGTTTGTAATGGTGGTTAGCACATGGTATGGACTTTGGACTATTTTACCTGTACATATGGTATGCCTTTGAACATTTTAAATGGAAGCCAATAAAACATTTTAATAATTTTACGCATGGAGTTTTTTTTCTTTCTTTTGAGTGACTTTAAGAAATCTAGACTACTGGTGGTTCCAGGATTTACTTCCTCCTGTGACTTGCCATGTCGAGCTCATTAATAACCGTGTGACCAGTATGCCTGTCACTTGATCACGATTCAGTGCATTCATTAATCTCGCGCTGGTTTGAGGGTCCCTGATTTCTACCTGTGACGCTCCTCAGTAGCTATGGGCGTTGCGTTGGTAGGGAGGATGTGAACGCATCAGCATCAGTTGCGCTCGTGCGTTGGACGTAGTGAAACTGCTACGAAGCTGCTGCTGTTTAAGTGAAGAATGAAATCCTCTCAGGACTTTGCAATTTCGCAGTAGGTGGCCATAGTGGTCGCCGTTAGTAATGGTTACGTTCACGTTTTAAGGAGTTGGAGAAAAGCTCGAAGGTAAGGTTTTTTTTTGTTTGTTTGTGGTTCAACAGTTTAGACTGTTGTTCCTCTACCTCAGGTTGTTTATTGTAGGTACATATACAGTAGTAGGCCGAGATGCTATTAGTCCTCTGAACTGTAAGCTGATCTTCCACGTGCATTGTTACTGTAAAAGGTTAAAGGTAACTTCTGTCATTAGTCAGCATCTGGGCCATTTTGGCGCGCCAAGTTAAAAACTTAGAGGTATAGGCCCATAAATTATTATTTTCTGGAAATTCTTTAGGCTACTCCCTAACGTAAATGGGATCAAGTCAGTAAATAAATTATATATTATCAGTCAGTTAACAAGATGACGTTAAGCCAACATAGAAACTCTTTTAAAACATGCAAGAATGCAGATGCCTGACATAATGACACAAGCATTATTGCACACCAAAATGGCTTTTATCTGCAGTTAATTCCTGATTAAATTTCAAACTGAATTCAGAAAACCATCCGAGTTTTGGCAAGGGGGAAAAGAAACCTGGCCATTCACCATGGGATGTGGAACTTCTATTGCTGTTGAAAATCAAGGAAAACCATCTGAAACGGGTGACTGAACAATTCTAAGCTTAGTAATATTTGTATTTTTCTTGTGTATCTTTAAATCTTTGTAGTTAAATAAATTCTGAAAGTGAATAATTAGTAAACACAACAAAGTAAATCATTTCATACACTTCATATGACCTTTCTTTTGCCTCCACCTCTCTTCAAAAACTGGAGCTCTTCTTTGTGAAACTTTGTCTTGTTTTTAATCAGGCTTCATGCCCTTGTCCCAAGTGCATCATTAGTTGGCAAGCTGTCAGGGAACATTCCCACTTCTTTCCCTAATCAATTGCCTCTCTCACAGATGCGTCATGCAGGAATCCCAGTCCAGCACTAAGTAAGACATTTGTCCTTCCACTTTCACCCTGTTTGTTTTAAATGTACAGACAACATCCACAAAAACCTGTTAAAATGGTTGCATTGTGTTCACCCCATCCATTATCCCATTCATCTATACAATATGTTCTGCGTTCATGTGATGTATGTCTGACAAATATTGTATCTTTGTTATGATGCATCCATTTTTTTTTTTTTAGCACTTTCATGCCCTCATCTGTCATACAAACCACCATGTGCACATGTGTAACTCTTGTAATTTCAGGCATTTTAAAGGAATACTCCACCTTTTCATGAAAATGGGTTATTCAACCCCTCACCTTGAGTTACATACTGTAAGTGGGTAAAAGCTTTTTGGTCTGATTGCATGCATTTCCCTAGTCTGCCAACCACAATTTTACCTTTTTCTTACCTTTAGCTTAGCATAGGCGCTGGAATGTAAAGTAGCCAGAAAGCAACTCTTTGGCAACATTACATTCCAGTGCCTATGCTAAGCTAAAGCTAAAATTCGAGTTGTCAGAAAAGGAAAACACATGCACCTGCATGAGACCAAAATGCTTTTACCCATATATGTAATTCTAGGTAAGACTGTGAATAACCTAATTTCATGAAGAGGTGGAATATTCCTTTAACCTGCAGCTATAATGGCTTTAAACATTTTCCAATCTGTGAACCTGTCTGGCCCAGAACTTGCCTTAATGCTTTAGCGTGTAGCCTAACACTGACACTGCATCTCTTATTGCCTTCAGCGATGAAAGCAGCTGTTCTGATCCAACGTTGGTACAGACGCTACATGGCGCGTCTAGAGATGAGGCGGCGGTACACATGGAACATCTTTCAGTCCATTGAGTATGCAGGGGAGCAAGACCAACTACAGGTAGTACACTGTAGTCTACTGCATCAGAATATTATCATTATCATCAGGATATTATTTCCTTAACTCTATGAAAATATGGCATCAGATTAAAATGATTTAAAATGAAGAACAAACGTGTATTAATGGTCAAAGTAAAACTCTGCTCCTAAATAATTCAAATTGTTTTCTCCCACAGCTCTCCAGCTTTTTCACTTTCATGTTGGACAGCTTCACACATCTCAGTGGAAACGGTCCTGGTAACTACTGTATGCCATTGTGATATGCTAAGTGTGACACTGAATAGGCTTTAATATATTATACCAGTCTAATCAAGGTGATGTTTAGATCAATATCACCATTTTGGTGTGTTTTTATTGTCTTTTATTTTGTTGTTGTTATAATCATATCACCCATCCTTTACAGCGACTCAAAAAATATACATATGGAAATGCACAGTTGCTTAGCAACCTGTTGAGATCCCATTTTCTACCCCAGTGATGTGCAACACTGCGTGCAGGCTGATGCAGTTCGGGCAGCCCCCTGTGTGTATGTGTGTGTGTGTGTGTGTGTGTGTGTGTGCAAGCCAAAGCACCATAGCTCACAATTAGCTACCTTTTGTTTTGAATGGCAAGCCGGGTGGAAACCAGGCTGAACTGAGCCTGGAATCAGGCAGCACTGACGTGATCATGTGACTGATGCCGCCACGGTCTAATTATTTCAGTGTGATTAGAACTGACTGTTTTTTCTCCCCCGTGTGTTGTTTTTTTTATTATTATTATTTTAGACCTCAGTGCATTGTCAGGAGCTTGTTTCTGATGCATGTTACGTAGTGAGCAGTTGGTATGTTTTGTCTGAGGTTACTGCTTTCAGTAGTTAGAATGACAGCAACCAAAAGCTCTTGCAGCATGCATTCTCGATTCTAAATTTGACCGCAAGGTGAATCTTTGCCGTCTGAGCTGAACCACAAGTGTAAATCCTCAAATGGTGTCTGGGCCCTTTTAAGTTGATTAAATGCATCCATGTAATGACTGTTTGCCAAGCAGCTGTTTGGTATATTGGCTTAAGGTAACAGGATCCACTTTTAGAGGTCAGAGACAAGAGACTTGCCAAGGCCTCTGCGCACCAACACAAACATCTGTTTGCAATGCTCTCAGTCCCCCACGTATGCATAAATTAAAGGCCATCACTCGGAATTAACATTTTCAAGTGCCGCTCGATGGCATAGCTCTCCAGAAATCTCTCTGCATCGCCGCATGTGCTACGCAAATGAGGCGTTTATCATTGTACTGATTAATTACATCTTCAGATTAGAGACCTCCAGATTAGAGACCAACATGACCCTCAGGTGAGGCAAACTCATTTAGACATGTGGACATTGAACTGAGGTGTCCATTTGTGTGAATGATGTATTATTGTCAAAAATATGACAAAGACTTCATGGGAAAACAGATGACAGAAGACAGAGGATGAGGAAGCATCAATGCTGAAGCTATAGGTTTGATATGTTGAAGCTAGTCTGCACCATTGTTAGGACTCTTTAGGACTAGGGTCACTTCAATTATGTCTGACTGGTTTGATAGCCATTGTGCTACACTACATTATGTCCTTGTTCCACTGTCCCCCCACTGTGGTTATATTGCCCTGCGCAGCCATGTGGCCTAGTGTTACAGAGATGAAGATGGGTAGACCACCGCCCACCACAGGAACAAATTAACTTAACTTAAGAAATAATTGCACCTCAGTGGCTAGCTGCCATTGCCCACAAAAGCAGCATAGTAATCATAAAATATAGCTGTGGTAACATCATGGTGTAGAAATATTTATAATTTACAAGAACAGGCAAATATGTTGGAATTGAATGGGGAATGAAGACCTGTTGCAGTCTATTGAAACATTTAAGTCTTGGGGCAAGAGAGTCAACTTGGCAATTTTGTACTTTCAATGAACAATGTGCTGTATTTTCTTTTTTTTTAACCAACATCTGTTTCCAGATTTGATTTCTCACCTCCTGGATTCTGTGGTTGAACCCTGGACTGAGGAGGGAAGGCAAGCGAAATATGAGCAAATCACAGTGCCAGACTCGTATGCAGGACCACGCCTGGCTTTTCCCCTCAGTGTTGCTGAAACCAACAGCCTACTCAGTGCCTTCAAGGAGCAGCAGGTACAGAGACAAATTTCACGTCCAATTTTAAGCAACTCTGGCCAAAGTGGCCATGTAAAGCTTTTATGTGACTCTTTTACATAAAACACTTTTGGTTTTGTCTTGAACGCTTTGTATATATTTAAATAAACTTTTACAGTCTCTCTCTCTCTCTCTCTCTCTCTCTCTCTCTCTCTCTCTCTCTCTCTCTCTCTCTCTCTCTCATATAGAGCAGAAACTGTACATGAATTGTATTTTATGGGTAGCCACATGTGGATAAAATGTACAATATGGGATATACAGTAGTTGTTGGGAAGCTGGCCTCATGCAACTTGGTTTGTGGACAACAGTGTTTAGGTGTTTTGACATTATATCAATATGCTTTGTTTCTTCAAATTCTGTTGTCGTTTCTAGGTCTAGGTCATTTTTGGATGTTTTGGTCTACAAATACTCCCCTTGGCAGCTCTA
Source organism: Sardinella longiceps (assembly GCA_027497455.2). Classification (NCBI taxonomy): domain Eukaryota; kingdom Metazoa; phylum Chordata; class Actinopteri; order Clupeiformes; family Clupeidae; genus Sardinella; species Sardinella longiceps. The sequence goes on from JAODXP020000031.1 coordinate 4,755,096, forward strand.
TAGACAAATGGCAGGATCTACTATAGTTACAGATGAAAAGGAGCAAGTTAATGATTCTTTATTTTGTTATTCTGTCTTTCAGACTTTACATGCCAGATATGTCTTACAACTACTGCATGAGACCAAGAAGTTTCTGAAGCAGATGCCAAATGTTATTTACTTGTCCACCTCTTATGCCAAGGAGATCACAATCTGTGGTATGGTTGTGTTGTATATGAACATTGATACACCGTGTGTGTGTGTGTGTGTGTGTGTGTGTGTGTGATTGTTTGTTTGTTTGTTTGTTTGTTTGTTTGTTTGTTTATAAGCAACAGAAGGCTGTTTATTTGCTCCTAGTCAAGGCTCTTTAGTTCTCTTCTGATGAGCTTCTTGTCACAGAGGAAATTGCATCTTATCAAGGCTTAAGAATGCTTGAGTTGGCAACGGATCAAACAGACACCTTTTATGAGGCAGATCCACATGAAATCTCTATCAGGTGCATCTTTCTAATATGACCAAGGCCGAAACAGATGAGATTTACTGTTCCGTGGCCAGAGACAAGTGCTGATAATGAAGGGCATTGAAGAGAAGTTGCTTGATGATGAAAATGGATTGGTTGTCGTTTATTTGGTATGTTTGCATTTGTTGCAGGTGATTTACATGGAAGATTAGATGATTTATTGCTTATATTCTACAAGGTTGGGCTGCCTGTTTTGTAATCTTGTATCATATTGCATTATATCATTATCAGTAGTAAAGAAAATCATCATTTGCTGTACAGTGTCAAATATATAAAATAAAACATGCACTTAAAATTCCTTACATTTCTATGGATGATATTAAATTATATATTTATTTTTTTTCTTTTCTTTTCATCATAGAATGGTCTCCCATCAGCTGAAAATCCCTATGTATTTAATGGCGACTTTGTAGACAGAGGCAAAAAATCCATGGAAATCATTATTATACTGTTTGCGTTTTTACTTTTGTATCCTGACCATATGCACCTAAATCGAGGAAATCATGAGGACCATATTATGAACCTGAGGTAAGATTCTGCACTTGTTTCACATTCAAGTCACTGACAAGACAGTTCTATAACGACCACTATTATCTGGCATGTTTTAGATATGGATTTACAAAGGAGGTGATGCAGAAGTACAAGGTAATTTAACATTTCCAAGCCTTGTTGTACAAGCGTTTTAGCATTCTGCCTAATGACTAATTAAAATGTGAAGAGCTAATCACACATCTGCAATTGATGAGTAGTGATTTAATTATAGAAAATGTCATCAGACCAACTAGGCTGACGTTGACCATAATGTCAGGATTGAACATTAGCACCACCTAGTGAGAGACTGATGCCAGGACCATGAAAAGAGAGAGCAAGAGAAAGGGCAAGAAAGAGAGCTTTGAATTCTCTTCCATACAGACTCATGGGAGAGACATCTTACAACTTCTGCAAGACGTTTTCAGCCTGCTTCCCATAGCCACTGTGATTGATAATAAGGTGCTCATTGTCCATGGTGGTATTTCAGACAAGACCGACTTGGATTTTCTAAGCTCCATAGAACGGGACAAGGTTTGTATTTAATACATTAAATGAGAATTAAAGTACTTTAAGATACATCAAATATTGAGATATATTTAATAATTAGAACTGAAAAGGTCTATTCTGTCATATTGCCCAACATAGCCTTTTTATCTTGTACAATTTGTAACTTGGAGCATATTATTTACCCTATCCTTCTGCCCATACAGTTGGTCTGTTCATTCAACCAAGGTAAATTCCTACAGGTACTTGTCCTCAGGTGCTGTGTGTTTCCTCAGGTGAAGTCGGCCCTCAGGTTGCCTAAACGTAGCCTGGAACCCGCAGGGCAGAGGTCAGGCTCCAGAAGCAGCAGCAGACAGGGCTGGTGCCAGCTGGACAGCCCGTGCACCCAGAGTCGTGCCCGGAAGCGGAAGTGCCACCTGAGCAAGCAGGGTAGCTGCTCTTCCACGTCCTCTTCCTCCTCTTCCTCGTCACTCTGTTCACCGCGCCTCTCCTCCTCCCGGCATACTCCGCGGCGCCACGCCCCATCCCCCTGCCTACCCAGCCCCTCAGATGTCCTTCAAGTGCCCTTCCTGGACTCGTTTGTGTCCATCACCCCCCCAGAGCCCCCCAGAGAAGAGCTGGAGTGGAGACAGGTGAGCGAGTGTATACATTGATGGATGTACTGTGATGCTTGGGCGGGTGGTGTTCAAAAGATAAAACAATGAGAGAGAAATGTTGTGTATATATCATTGTCACTTTCTAGTTCTTGCTCTCTGTGTCCATAGACATCAATTCAGTTTATTGGACAGACTCTGTTCCATAAACACACAAGACAAGACTCAGAATGAAAACAGTAAAAAGAAAATTTGAAATTAAATCATACACAAATGGTTCTAGATTGTAGATATTCTTTGGAGTGATCCAAAGTGCCAGAACGGCTGCACTCCCAACAGTTTCCGGGGTGGCGGCTGTTACTTTGGGCCGGATGTGACCCGGAACCTTCTAGAGAAACATGGAATGATACTGCTGATTCGCTCACATGAGTGTAAGCAGGAAGGTTATGAACTCTGCCATGATGGACAGGTAAAAATGTTTATGTTTGTTTAAAGGTAAAACATACAGTACTGTAGTTATAACAACGAGCTATTATTCACCCCCTGTACTGTTCTGGCTGGCGTATGATTTGCTTTTAAAGGTCATTACAATTTTCTCTGCGTCAAACTACTATGAGGAGGGCAGTAATCGCGGGGCATATGTTAAACTGGGTCCTGAGCTGGTGCCACGCTTCTTTCAGTATCAGGTGAGCCGCAGTACTAGGAAGCTCACCTTGCAGCAAAGGTAAGACTGCACACCGTTACTATCAAATAGTTAATAGACTACATTTATATAGCGCATTTTTACTCCTACGGGCACTCAAAGTGATTTACAATGTATGTATGCCTTACCTTTGCCTTCACCCACTGGTGGAGATGGCTGCCATGCAAGGCACTCACTGGGAACAATTTGGGGTTCAGTATCTTAGACACTTCGATGGGGTCTGGGGGAGCAGGGCGTGAACCTGCAACCCTCTGGTTGACGAACGGCACTGCCTGAGGAAGACCTGTGCATTTCAACTAATTTCTCTGTTTTTTGAAGTTGCTTGACGCTGTTTGTTGGAAAAAGAAAATGAAATTCTGGTACAAAAATACTTGTAGATTGAATAGCAAGCCATAAAATGAAGCTACGTAACTAATGGGGTAACAAGAGTGAAACTAGAAATAGCATTTCCTTGCCCCCACTGGTAAGCATTAGATGTTTTGCTGTTCAACATGTTGTATTAACTTGTCTTCAGCTGTGGGCTGAAATTCACTGTTTTTCCTTTAGTTGATTCTCATATTCGATATCAAACGGTCTCTGTTAGAGAAGGTGCATGTTCCATCTCTTCCACAGTGTACTAATCAGTCAGTGTTCAGCGTGTTTCACCGCACTGTACTCTTGTTTGTCTCTCCCCTGGAAAGACTTGCACAGTATTGCATGAATTCAAAAGGAATTAGCTCATCCAACAGTGGTTGTATGCTGTATTTATCTTTGTGTGTGTGTGTGTGTGTGTGTGTGTGTGTGTGTGTGTGTGTGTGTGTGTGTGTGTGTGTGTGTGTGTGTTTTAGGGTGAGTGTGGCTGAAGGATCTGCCCTGAAGGCTCTGCAAGAGAAGCTGTTTGCCCATCGCTCTGAGCTCATGGTTGCCTTTCAGCAGTATGATACAAACAACACAGGTATATAAACACAGACACACACACAGACACAGACACACAGGCACAGGCACAGGCACGCGCTCCTCCACCCACACACACACACACACACTCACACATAAACGCACAGATGCCTGGAGCACAGTCCAAGATGGAAATCCAGCAAATAGTTCCTTCGCCTTGGTACTGCTTCCTGTCTTGAATGCTGTTAAAAATCGCCTTTCAAGTAGCACTTTATGTGACTCAGGTGAGCACTTTAGAAGGGTTCAGTAAAATGCGGGGCCATACGTTTCCTGTGCACAAGTTAAATGGGAGAAACTGCCTCGACTCTAACCTCGATAGCTGTGTAGCTCTGTTCCTCTCAAGCAGACCTTGGGGCCATATTTTAACAATGCCAAAGAAGGATCGAGTGGAAAATTTGCTTTCAGGAGCACCCTTAATGTGGATATGTAGGTGTGGTGGTGATCCACTCAAAACATAACAGAGAACATTAATACTCAACATTTCTCCTGCAGAGAGCTAGAGGCATATCAGCAATGCTGCATATTATCAAAAGCCTTGTGGTGTGGACTGGAGAGGATTGAAGGATAATGCATTGCTTTAATTCTGTACATTATTCTATTCTAACTTGCATCAACAAAATGTGATTGTATCACACATTGTCTGATTTATAATGTCCTATCCTATCCTATTCTGTCCTCCTATAACTCCTAAACTTTGAACCCTCAAAGACATAACTGACAGGACTCGACTTGTGATTGGTTGATTCATGCCAGTTTAAGGAATTATCCGGAGTGAATCAACATAGGGGCTACAGGTTGATTGACTCCGAATAATTCCTTTAAGTCTTTTAAGATTCAGGCCAGGGGTGGGGTCGAGACGAGATTACGATTCAGCCATCCAGTACCATAATAGATTTTCAAATATAAGGTAACATTAAGGTACTGTAATTTCCTGATTAGTAGAAGTTAATGCATTGATTTTGCAAAATTTCTTTATCTATGAGGTTAAAACATGTTAAAACATGAGGGCCATACATGGGAATGCATTTCTTTTCATCATTTGCTTTCTAATAAAATTATGATTTGATTGTTATTCAGTTGGTAATGTTTAGTAAACTAAGCTTAATAATAAAGGGTGAGGGTACATGGTTTTGCTTCCTTAGCTTGAATAAAAAACTGGCCCTTTAGGCTTATGCGCAGTACGGTTTATATTCAGGGGAAATGACTGTAAATGCTCCCCTGAGCTTGCCTGTGTATGTGCTGGTGTTTCCTGTTTAGGCTGCCTCTCTGTCAGTGACTGGGCGCAGGTGGTTGAGTCAGTCCTGAGGCTGGATCTGCCCTGGAGGACCCTTAGGCCACGGCTGGCCCGGCTAGCGCCCGACGGCAGTGTGGAGTACAAGTCCTGCTTTGAGGACGTTAGCCCTGGACAGCCCGTTCCGCAGGTTCAATATTCAATATTCGAAAAATGTTTATTTACAATTCATTATACTAGTCTAAGAGAGTGAAACTCTCCATTGTTTGGCTCAAGATATTGCAGCAATAAGCAGCAGTAGATGAGTAATGTGTTCAGTACAAGCCTAGAACATTAATGTTGTTTTTTTAAACAGATCACAAGCCCAAAAGATTGGCAGCATGAACTGAATTTAATTTAGTTAAAAGGAATAAATATCTTGACGGTCTGACAGTAATGATAGTTTGATGCTTTGTCACAGGTTGCTCCAAACTTGGCAGAAACACTCTATAGGTATCGAACTGACCTGGAAATCATATTCAATATCATAGATAAAGATCATTCCGGTAAGTTTGACTGGTATGCTTCCAATCTTGTGGTCTGCTGTGCTAGAAACACAAATGCTGAGCCAAAAATTCAGGCCTTTAGTGCAACCACAGAGTTATACACCCCCGGAGTAAACATAGTAGAGAGACACAAGACTGCCAAAAACAGCACATCAAATCTCGGATTATGTTTTCAGATTCTGGTCAGATGTAATGTCAAAACAGTCATAAATTAAGACCAATGTATTATTATTTTAATAATAAAAAATATGTATAAATTAAGACAAATGTATCTTTATTTTGTTATTTTTAAATTAAGATAAATGTATTATTATTGTATTATTATTTTATTATTTTATTTATTCATATTTTTATTTATACAACTTGCTCAGGTCTCATTTCTATTGAAGAGTTCCGTCAGACCTGGAAGCTGTTCAGCTCTCACCTGGGCGTAGCCGTGAACGAAGAAGCCATTGCTGATATGGCGCGCAGCATCGACTTTAACAAGGACGGCAGCATTGACTTCAACGAGTTCCTGGAGGCCTTCCGTGTGGTGCACAAACTGGATGTGAAGGAGCAGCAGCAGGGTTAAAGCAGCCATATTGTGCCCCCTTGTCTGTCTGTCTGGAGATGGCAGCCTTCAGTCTGCCTGCACTACCTTATTGCGTTTTGGTCTGGGGTGGAGATGAGGTAAATTTGTGGGCCATTGAGTGGAGCTGCAGACCCAGCTGGACCCCAGTCACAGCTTAAACATGAACTTGCTCAACAGTGGAGGCATAACTTGAATACTACAGACGTTTTGTAGCATTTTCTTTGAATTTAAGAACTCTGCCAGGCTGGCCGATCTTATTTTCGTTACACCATCTATATTTGGGTTTGTTCCCAAAGAGAAACAGAAATATATGATTGGTGTTATTCAACAATGCCTAAAAAGTGTTTAGATATCCTCCTTTAAAATATCACACCTTATTTTAGTAACCTTATTTAAGGTAACGTATGTATTTTTGCACTTGTAATGCTGCTGATAATTTATAAACCAGTGTGTGTTGGATAGGCCCTATAATCCCAGGGGCTCCCGGTGGGAAAAGTTCCTTTTCTGGTAGTATTCCATTGGAGTGGTCAGCTACGGGGGTAGGACTAAGGGGGAGCTTACACAAGTAGCAAAAGGTGACATGTGGGATAGACAGGAAATCAAACACATTGTTTTTTTTTCTCATTGCAACATTAGCTTTGAGTCTCTGAAATGAGTTTCAAATGTCTGAAGAAAATCAGATTTTGTTTTGCATCATGTTCAAGAGGGTAATTTCTCTCTTGAGGTTTTGTCTACTTCAGCTGTTTGATCCGCCAAATGTCAGATGTGCTATTATGTCTAAGTGCACTTGTTTACCATTTGTTTACCATAAGCATCATCTGTGGAAGACGGCTCTTTGCACTGATTTATCTGAAAGCATTGCAGTTTCTTAGCTACCAAGTTCGCCCCAGCAATCTTTCCATTCTTGTTATTACTCTTCAGTTTTAGGGGAGAAGGAGGCGTGTTCTCCATAGTCAACATAGTGAATGATCCCGCCCCCATTCTCCCTCCTTTTTGTCGCTCCCTCTGCTCACAGGCAAGCCCTTAACTCTCAGTGTGTTCTTAGATCTTCCTTGGCTCCGCACACACACAAACACACACTCACACACACACGCCTTCTGTCCTCATCGCTCGACATCTCCATGGGGGCACTTACAAGGCTGCTGACAATCATGACGGTCCTCTCGGCTCTGCAGTCAGGTAAGAGGAAATTTCAGAGTCAGGCCCCACAATTGCATGTTAATAAGAATTTGAATGCTGAAATAAACTCTGTGTCCATTTCACCCATTGATGTTTAGAAAAGTTATGTGGGAAGGGTTTAGAACAGGGATGATCAAACTCTTGCTTTTGCTTGCTGGTCACATTCTGAATATTTAAAGCTGCCAATGGAAAATTAAGAGCACTTTTAGGTTTCAGCATTTTCAACCAATTACATGTAAACTGTAGATAATTTGAATATCAAATTATTGTTTTAAGATTAACAACAGGCCCATTACTTTTAATTAGACATAATGGTGGGCTGCATGAAGGATGGCCACAATTAGGCTGCAATTGACCCCAGGGCCTTAGGTTGGCCACCACTGGTTTAGGCACTCCACTTTGAATGGTGTCCGACAACAGATGAGGTCTGGATGCTTATTGCTCAAGTCAAACCTGTTGTCCATGACTGGATCTGTTTGCAAGAGTTCTCTTTGTTTGTGTTTCTTTCACAAGGCTTTGCTGGTGAACCTTGCAGGGGATTCAAGCACTTGGAGAATGGGCGCACCTTCTTTCGATACAAAGGACTGTACGCCACGTTCACCTGCAACCCAGGATTTCGGATCCATGGGCACCACACGAGCAGCTGTGTGTCGGGACAGTGGGTGAGACAGCCCCCAGTGTGTGTCGGTAAAGTGTGCCATTTTTACTGTGCCTCGTCATTTCAAGACATGCTTACAATCAAATTAATTAAATTCTAATTAAATAGAAGCTCAATTCCATTTTAAACACACCATATTGTGGTAACTTCAAGCACTCTTCACATGACTGGATTTGATCATAGATGTCATTCTGACTAAAATAGAATCTTACAAATACAGCCAGTTGCTTGCTAGTGCCTGCCAGTTTTTAATGAACTTTGTAACCATCTATAAATCTGTTAATCAGCCTCTGGATGTCCCAGTCCTGGTGAGATTCCACATGGTCGCAGTGATGTGAATGAGGATCAGTCGTTTGCGGCCTTCAGCTGCCATGACGGCTACAGGCTCTATGGCGCTTCCCTTCTCTACTGCAAGGGCAGGACTTGGAGCGGCTCAAAACCTGTATGCAAAGGTAAATCAGTGGGCCTTGCTTTTTAGAAGCTTTCTCCTGTCCTTTGTAGAGGTTTAAATAGTGTATCTCCTTCCTGTTTCAATTTTGTAAGTGGAGTGGCACAGTATTTATTGCCTTATTGACCCTCTTAAACTTGGCCTCAACAGTTTATACTGTTCTCTTTAAAAAAAGATGTCTCTTTTTCCCCCCCAGAGTCGGATATTATGAGCTCCTTTAAACAGAAGCCTGTAGTCTTGTCCAGTTCTAATATTGAGAAGAATCTGAGAGCTCCTTTCAGTGCGGGAGGTGATTTAAAGTCTCACTACGACGCCGACTCAAAGGGTTCTTATCTGCTGAGTGCTTCCTTCCCCAAGTCCCACCTCTCTGAAAGATTACTGGTCAAGCCCAAGCTGGCACCGCTACAGAGGAAACCTGTGAAGAAGCAGTGGCTTCAGAAAAGTGCAGCATTCAGGGAACCGGCCCCTGGGCTGAAGAGTCTGGAAGCTATTGAGGCCCTCACTGGAGCTCAACAGATGCTCACCACCGTCAGCGTCCCGACACCTGACCCTGTCTTGGCCTCGATCACAATAACGCCTCCTGTTCTAACAACCGCGAGCACCAAGCTCACAGAATTCAAAATAGATGGGCAGACACCAAAGCGGTCCGACGCTGGTCCATCAACAGCTGATGCACCTCTGCTAAGTAATCATGAACAGGAGGAGGTCCCATCTCCCACACTGTCAGCTGCAAGAGACCCATCTTCGGAAACCCACACACTTGGACTCTTTGTTGTTGTTGGTTCAAAAACAGCACAGACTCAAGAATCTGATAACATCTCGAGCACAAGAAATCCAGTTGTTGTCAGTACATTAATGCCACATCTTCCTGTTAAGTCTGTGACCAGCACCTCAGCTTATGCTCAAACAACTGTGGATGCACAAGATAACAGTCAGGATGGCCTCACTGGAATAGTGGTGAGGAACAGGGTGAGTATGACTATAGATAATCTTTCTGACTCTTTGACCGACAGGCTAGAGCTTCCTCCAAAGACCAAGCAAGCACCACTCATTTTCAGGTTAGATGACCAGCCACCTGCGCTACCCATTGGAGAGAATGACACAGAAGATGCTACAAATGAGGATGCTAAAGAGGAATGGAAACTTCCACTCAGTTATACAAAGTTCTACAAAGAGAGTGACACAATCAGACCAGTTGCTGCAATCAGCACTGACAACCAAGCTCTTCAACGAGAGCAGATCTCCTCCGGAGTCGTTCATCCAGAAGCCTCCAGGCCGACCCCTGTGCTACACCCATCCCCTTCAGTGGCGACACCCAACAGCAGCACATCCTCTCTCCTCGCTGATCCAGGTGACGATGGTCTCCGAGGAGCAGGGTTTTCACCAGGTGTGGCCAGGTGGGATTCACAGTTCCTGGTTGGGATGGTAACTGAGGCCACCCACCTGGAGTTAGTCCAGACTGTGACTGAGGCAGCAGATGTGACACAGGCATCACAGCACAGACTCGCTAATGAGCAGTCACACACACAGAGCACTTCACCTCTAAGTGCGAACGTGCAAATTGCCCCGGACACAGAGCCAGGCAGCCCTGAGGGGAGCATGGAGGCTCATACGACCTTTGACCCTAAACATGACCATGAAGAATCCTCTCTACCTGACCTGGACACTGTTACTGAATCTCTCCTGGGCTCTTCTTCACAGAGAAGCCAAACACTTCCAGTAAGCAGTTCTGCCAGCCAAACAAATGGAGCCTACAGCTTGGCTTTTTCCAGCACTGGTGAGACTCCAAGTCTTGCACCCTCTTCTTACCCACAGGAGCTGGAAGCCTTCTCCGTTGAAGCCCGTCCATCGGAGCTGCCAATCAGAAAGCGGAGACCAGTGTGTCCGTACCCTCCTCTGCCCGCCCACGGAACCTTCTATTTCCGTACAATTGAGAAGCCGGCCCGGCTGCAGTACAAGCATTACATTCAGTATGCTTGTTACCCTGGTTACACGCTGGCCAATGGGGACGTGTACAGCTACTGCCAGCAGAACGGCACATGGAGTGGAATCACACCAGCATGTCTGGGTAAGATACAATTCCATAATTTATTAACATAGCCAATTCAATTGATCAGATATGGCCATGACAAAATGTTTTAACTCATCTCTCAGGAGGTGGATAAGCAGTGGTTCTCAAAGTGTGGTCCAAGGACCACTGTTGGTCCGCGAGCAAGCTCAAGAGATCCGCAAGGGGATTTAAAAAAAAAAAAAAAAGGTGAATTTAGTTTCCCACAAAAATTATTTGAAAGCCAAAGAGAAGTTGTACAATGAATACTATGAGGCAGACCTGTAATTATATTAAAACTTTTGAGCTATCTGAATTGGAAGTTCCCATAAATGCCAATTTAAAAATGCCCATTGATTTGGTCAGAGGGTAAGGGGTAGCAGAATGCAACTTGGTGAGGGGGCGCCAGGGTCCCTGAAAAACATTTTTTGTGCAAAGTGGTCCTCGGTCTGAAAAAGTTTGAGAAACACTGCTTTAAAGAATATACAGTATTATTGTGGCTGCACCAATACGAGACAGAAGTTGAGACCTATGCTGCTGCTAAAATGTTGTACTGTCTGTCACACTGTGTCAAATGTTTACACTAGGGTTATTTAAAGGGTTTATCACTGGGTTTGCACTTTCAACTATGCACTTTATTTGCTATGGAAGTGAATGTGCATGCTCCAAACGTAACTTCGTTGTACTCCTGTGACGATGACAATAAATGCTTGAATTGAATTGAATTGAATTGAATTGAATTGGTTTGCATTCCACAATACTGATGAGGCCTTTAAATTCACTTGCTATAGAGGAGATTTGTACAAGCACATAAAAATCCCCTAAGTCTGATGAAAGTCCGCCAAGCTGAACACATAAACTACGTCGACTTCCATTCCACTCCACGTGTTTGAGCAGGTGAAAAGTGGGAGGCTGTGTCTGGCCTTTTAAGTCAGCAAGGGAAGTCAGGAGAGGCCAGGGAAGTCAGGAGAGGAAGTGGCTAAGATACTCCAGACTGTCTGCAGAACGCATCAGCGGAACAGGCTGACAGAAATCTCCCAAAATGTTGCCGTGGGACTGAGACCACTGTGTCCCACTGGCGAGGAGGGAAGTTGGATGTAGGGCACATTGTGATGGGAAAACATCCTGTGCCTGGAACAAGTGTTTGTGAACTCCACTCAAACATGTACACTGTAAGCACAATGTTCAGTGTCAATGTCAAACCTATTGGTAATTGATCATCATTGATGGCCTCCACTGGGCCTTTTATTACTTTTGTCAGAGGTAACGCCATGCTCGCTGAATAACGGAGGATGCTCTCAGCTGTGCTCTGCGGGGCCGCACCACCAGGCCGTGTGCCAATGCAGACACGGCTTCATGCTGCTGGAAGACCTGCGCACCTGCAGAGGTAAGACTGACTTGGTGAGGTGACACCTGTTTCAAACTGTGCACGTCTGTGGACTGATATCATTGAGTTTGCATGGAGCTCTCAAAATTCAACTTTTCAGGCAGAAACAGGGTTGACTCCCCCAAAGTCAGCCACACCCAGTGGCTGTTTTATATTTTTGAGATATGATGTTCTTGCAACCCATTGACATCTACATGGTAGACTGAAATCCATGGCCGTGTCCAGGGATCTGACTTTAATTAACAAAAGGTCTTTTATTTAAGACGCAACACTAATGGTGACGAGAGAAGTCTTCCATCAATACTTTTTTGTTTGCGTACCATGCAGATTTTCACAGGTGAACAAGATCAAAAGTCAGTGTTGTGTTGGTTTGTGTGTGGCCACAGCTTGCCCTTTCCTAAAAATTGAATGCAACAGCTGTTTCTTGTGTCGCGGGGCTTTGCTTTAACAAACAGCCTCGAGAGATACTTAAAGGCTGTAAATTCTCGACCCTGACCATGCCGTCACTACGGTCATAAAAGTTAAAAGTTTGGGTGACGAGAGACAAGTCCAAGCGGGAAAGAGAATATCATGTGAATTTATGTCATAGGACTCTCACTGCCTACTGAGAAAACACATCTCAGGGGTCACATTCAACCTGTAGGCTATAGCTGATTGACAGCAAGACTGCTATTTTAGTATAGATATATACCATTCAGTGACATTCTTTCTTATATTGTGCAGATAACACCCTGTCCTAACTTGTTGATACAGCGTTATCCCCTAAACATTTTTTTCCCCAGGTATCACTACTACCACATGAATACAAGTAGACAAGAAGCCTGCTCTTGACTCTGGTTGATATTAGTTTAACAGCCTCTGTTTGACAGGTGAAGCCATTTTCCATGGAGACAAAGTGCTTTAGCAGGGAACAGGGGGATTCAGACTGTAAAAAGATCAGGCATGACTAGACCTGCCCTACTGGCGCCACTGAAGAATATTTAGTTCAATGCCCTTATGTCGTGCATTATGCACAATACATTCACCACCAGCAATTGACAGCAACATTTTGTGATGCATTTTATATTTTATAGTCCTACTGAAATGCAAAGTACCCCCAGTTACAAGATTGCCTGCTGTAAATGTTAACTATATTGGGTGGGCTAATGCCCAATCGTTTAATGTTAATCAGTACTAATTAGTGATTATTCCAGTGTCATATTTTTTTGTAAATGTGGTTGAATTGAGTGCTGCAGCACCTGCCACCTGTATGTGTGGTCTCTCGGTAGCTTCGGGAGTGACGTACGAAATGGGAGTCCTTTTATGACTGAAACAGATGTTTCCTGCATCATTGTCCCATGTTGTTGATGAGGACCCTCATTGCATTACATACACATAGATCCACTATCCAGACATGTGAGGGGATGCTGGCAAGCACAGTATGCAAGAACCAGGCCCGATGTCATCAAAGAGCGCCTCATCTCACCTCCACTCCCCTCTTTGACATGAAAGGCAGAGGGGTGGTGGTATCCATGGCGATTAGGTGATGCTGAACGGAGCTTTTTATTAGCAAGCAGGTGCAGGGGAGAGGGAGTTGAGGCGGGTGAGCTGGAGTTGTTTACGGCCTGTCACCTTTAATCTTTCCCTGTCTCTCTGCCAATACTGCCACAGACAGGTGGTGACACTGTAATATTTCTTTGTGTGTGTGTGTGTGTGTGTGTGTGTGTGTAGATGTAAATGAGTGTGTGGAGGAGAGCCATCAGTGCCAGCAGGCGTGTGTCAACACACTCGGCTCCTACAGGTGCAGCTGTAGAACAGGGTTCCAGCTGAATGCGGATGGAAAGACTTGCATGGGTGAGTATCTCTAAAGAGGGATGAAATATCTTAGTAATCGGTGGGGGGGGGGATGTTTTAGTCATCCACTAAATCCAGAGATCCAATTCAATTCACAGTCCACAGAAGTGCACTTTTGGTCAGATGTGAAACTGACAACTGATTTGTTATAAGTAATTATTTGTGAAAAAAAAAAAATTAGCTCTGTAAATATGCTTATAGAGATATATACACAATCCCAGCTCATTAGCTCAGTGTGTCAGGGCCAGGGGTGCTGAAGTAAGATGGAATGTCAGTTGACTTGACCTTGAATTGGGGCAGACATCTGATTTGAACTCCAGATGGCCAGCGCCATGGAAACAAATCCATGTGATTGAGAGAGTTAGTAATGGGCCCGGACAGTGATCAGCAAGCACAGAAAAGCTTTTCCATCATTTAGTGTCTGAAGGGCAAGTATCCTGCAGGCCAATGTGCATACTCAGCTAAAAAAGAAAGTTGAACTCATGGCAGCTCATAACAAGCATTACTACTACAGTAGCAACAGATGTTTCCAGTCCCATCAAAGTAGTCTGGGGGTGATCAGGGCCGTTTCAAGGTACTTTGGGGGCCCCAAGCAAACAGGGCATGGGGGCCCTTCACTTCCCATAAAGAGGCTACATGAATCACATTATCATCTTCAAGCATCTTTCATTACTATAATTATTTTTGTTGACGTCATAGTTGTCGAACTGCCACCTTAAGTCACATTTTATTGAAAAACACCACAAAATAAACTACTAATAATTACTGCAACAGACAATCTTGGGGGCCCCTTTCAGCCTGGGGCCCCAGGCAATTGCCTGGTTTGCCTGTCCTGTTGCGACAGCCCTGGGGGTGATTAATATGTGAAGTTTAGTAACATTCTGTGGCCCAGCCCTCTGAGGCTGTCTGGTCTGGTCTGGTGTGGTGTGGCTAATGCAATGGCTTCTTGGCAGACGTGAGTGAGTGTGCGGAATCGGGGCAGCCGGCGTGTGAGTGGAAGTGTGTAAATCTGTCAGGATCTCACCACTGCATCTGCCCAAGAGGGTTCAGGCGGCACACAGATGGACGCCGTTGCATGGGTAAGCCAAGAGTTTTGTGTACAAATTAAACAGCAGATCTAACTTATGCAACAGCTCATGCTGAACAGTGAAGGCATTTAACCCTATAGTGTCAAGGAGTAGACTTTCATATTTTTTGTACACAGTTGTAGTGTCTTGTAATTGTGCTGTCATTTCATATATATTTTGTTATATATTTAATATATGGTATATATTTTATATCACTACATGCTTTTAAATTCTGCAGTGAAGCAAAATGGAGTTAAGTCTTTGAAATTTCTTTCAGATATTAATGAATGCAACTACAGTAATGGAGGCTGCTCTCATGACTGCAAGAACTTACGAGGTGGCTACAAATGTGTCTGCCCTGCATCTCATCATATCTCTCCAACCAACCGGAAGAAATGTCTACTCAGAACTGAATAATGGACAAAAGGATTCAACCAAAGATCTTTCACATTGCTCCACTTCAACCTCCTGAAATCTCTGCTTCTTAAATATGTACTGTTTTGTCAAACTTATTCTCATTTCTAAAAACTGTCTTAAACTTCAGAAAAATACTGTTCAAACAATTCACTATATTATGTTCTGTAAGTAGTATTTATTGTTATTTGTGGTGTTGCATACGTGTTATAAATATTAAAATATGTCTTAAATGATGTTACATAAATCAGTTTCTAAAATTATAGATAAATAATGGTCTAACATAAAATATTACATTTGTGACAGTGGCTGATAAAAAAGCAAATATATAATGCTATGTTGAATGATAAATATTCTGAAACATATCTTTCTATCAACAGCCATAGCTCATGGCTGTTGATAACCAAGTATTCTCTTCAGTTTAGAAAATTACGGTCCCTCCATTTTATAATTAAAATAAACTAGATTCACATTTAAATAACACTTAAAACCCTTGATATACTGTGACAATGACTGAACTAATGAATAAACCTATGTTTGATAATTACTGACATAACCTAAGCTATGGGATGACCCATGTAGTGATTTCATCCCAAAACAGCAGAAACAAGTCACATGAATCCTTCGCCTTTCTGGTAGATCTACCTTTGATAATCAAAGTAGCACCATTCCATACATTGAATTGCAATCCTTCAATACAATCTGCACAGTGTTAAATAGTCGATACAGTACATTTGAGGTTTCATTGCATTTCGTATTAGTCTGGACTGGAATTAATGTAGTCTTTTCAACAGGGTCTGATACTGACACCTCTTGCTTCAGAGTTTACTGAGTATACGCACTATATTGAATCAGTAGTTAGTTCAGGAAAAGCCCTACTGTACAAGCACAGAGGAATGTTCGATGGATCAGTCTCAACTGGAGTTGCACAAGGTCATCAATGCAAGACTTAAATCAGAGGTGGCCAAACTAAAGCCCGGGGGCCAAGCTGCCCTTTTTCCATCTTTCAATTAGCCTACCATGATGTCGAAAATAATGTAATGGGCATATTGTTCTACTATCTACTATTCATATTAGGTATAGTTCACTTGTAATTGTCTGAAAATTGGAAACTTAATTTTCCATTAGCCCTCGGCCGCTTAGATTTTTCAGTGTGGACCACAAGCACAAAAGTTTGGCCACCCCCTGACTTAAGTAATGTGCAGTGGACATGTTTTCACATCAGGCACACAAAAGCTGGTTAATAGACAAATATATATCTATATATTAATCATACATTTAAAATCTCTACATGCATCAATGCATTTATGTTCCTACCTCTAGTCTATAAGACAACCTGATCAATAGGCTACTGAGTGTTTTTGATTCCCAGGCAGCATAAACTATGAAATGCATTCTTGTATTTTCACTGAAAACAAATGATTGGTTAAATTAAATGTAAACTTGATGATGGATGAAAGTGGTCCTTTCGAACAGAGTGCTGTCATCGCTGGTACTGGCCATAGTGCTTCTGCTGGTTTTGATTCCCATCCCATCTTACTGCATCAGACAGGTGGTGTTGGGTAAGAAGTCGTGGACGTAGCTCATAACAGCCTTGGACAGGTATGTCATGGTGCCGAAGCTCCCACTGGGTGCACTGTCATAGAAGAAGTTGCAGATCCCTGTGGCTGTGTCTTTCTCCAAGAAGAACTCACAGGCCCCTTGGGCAATCTGTTTCATAGCCAAAGAATTAAGAGAGGAAAGTGTACGTGAAAAAGACAGTTACAGACAGGCCTTCTAGCTATCTATCTGAAACTCCACTGCAAACACAAGGATCTGGCATTGACGCCCTTTCCTTCAAAAGGCTACTAACTGCCTGTAGAGCTGTATAATTCACACAATCTTGAGCCTATTTTCTAAGTCATAATGCAGAAGCCCATTGGACTTTTTGATCGTGCTTGTGGAGCCTTCCTAAAATAGAATAATTTCTCATTTAACCACGGTAAATTAAATTGTAGGCCTGACTTCTCAAATTTGTTGTATTCATGAAATAGAAATCCCCCCTTTTAACCCTGCATGTTAACATGACCTCTCAGGAAAGTGGGGCTACTGGTTTGAGACCGGCCAATTTACCGGCATCTACCCCCATCAACACCTGGCCCGTCAGTCAATATCTAAAATCCAATGTGGCCCTTCAGCCAAAATAATTGCCCACCCTCTGCCATAATGTATTAATCTTAGTTATCCACCTAAACACAACACAGCTGTATTAGACACAACCCATCTTTGACTCTCCCCAGCATTACCTGGTCCTGTAGGAAGAGCTCATTGGCTGAATGTACGATGCGGTCGATGTGAAGAATGCCCCCGATGCTCTGGATCTCCATGTCTGCTACCAGAGTGAGTACCATGATGGTCTCGACTAGCAGCTGCCGGTACTCCGGCTGGGGGACTCGATTCAGTACTGTCTCAACGTGCACCGCAAACTTGATCTCACCTTCAGTCATCTGTTACAAGGCATATTTTTATTACTTCATTTTCAAAAGCACCCTCTTGTCTATTTTGAACTTAAAAAGTAACAATACTGTAGGCCTACTGATAGAACTTCATCATAATTTTACAATTAACTGTGTAACTACAGTAATTTCCCGCATATAAACCGCATTGTGTATAAGCCGCAGGACAGTGTTTTATGCCAGTTAAAAAAAACAAAACCATATTAACTGCCCCCGTTTTGACCTCATAGCGGAAGAAATTTTGCAAAATCAATGTATAAGCCGCGGCTAATAGTCGGGAAATTATGGTACTGGTGGTGATTGAGAGTAGTGATTTTATACTTCAACTGCATACAATTTTCTGTACAGAGCATCAGGTAGACTGCATTCACAGAAGGGCATTACCAATCTGTTGAACTGTATTCCTCAGTCAGGTGAGTGTGAAATAAATGTGGTCATGTTGTGAAAATCTCAAACAATGACATGCTTTCAAAATACTTCTTTTTATTGAATCACTATTTACATTGCTTCAGTAACATACTACACATACAGAACTTAACACATTTCACATAAAGGAAAAACTGGAAAACATTTTTGTCAGCAATCAACAATGTGCGGTAGTATGCAAGTGCAACAATTCGGAACAGCTGCATCTCTGTCAGTCATATCCACTTCCCTGACCCTTAAAAAAGTAGGCTACAGTAGGCGAGTTTACATGGACACTTCTAATCTGATTAGAAAGATTCCATGTGCATTCTATAGAACAGTATCCAAGGAGATGCATTCATAAATGCAATCTAAAATGGAATATTGGGTTGAATAATCAGATTAGAAGTGTCCATGTAAACGGGGCTAGTGTTTCAAATGCTATAGTAAGCCTGCAATCCATTCTGTCCCATTTCCAAAAAACAAATAAAGTAAAACAATGCTCCAGACATTGTACAAACTTGTAACGCATTCAGTTTCTTCACTTTGGGCGTGAAATTAGACGCTTAAGAAACATCATGCAACTTGCGCTGAAGGAGAGCTGTCTTTATGAAACACATAAATGGGTCTCTCAAAGCCTTGTGACGAGCTTTTGGGTGTTCCAATGAGATCATAGCTTCCAAAGCCCACCTCTGCTGTTAGGTATGAGGCAAACTGATCTGGTGTGAATCGGATACTTTTGTAGTTCTTGGCAATGGCGTCTGTGAGCTTCTTTCTCCTGGCGTAGGAGCTGAAGGGTTGTGGCTCCAGAATGAAGCGCCCTCCTGGCAGAAGATGCTTGTACACCCGACGGAAAAGTCGCTTGAGACCTGCATCGCCCCAGTTTAGATGGATCCACTTGGTGACACTTAGACACAAGATCACATTATATTCCTCCCTTTGTGTGACCAGAAGCAGGTCATTGTCAAGAACATAGTTTGCTCTGACAAAGCACACATTGTCAGGGAAGTGTCCAGGAGGCTCACTAGGTGTTTGGGACAAGGGCATGGAAACCAGTGGACTTTCAGACACATGTGAGGTGGACTGGCTTTCTGGAAAGATTCCAGAGTTGTTTTCCGTTTCAGCCTCCTTGTCGTTCCCAGACGCCTCTCCTCCAGCTGTGTCTGTGTCAGCATCTTTATGCTTATCAGAATCCTCCATGGGCTGTGTATCTGTAAGGTAATTTTTTATATTTTGTCTGGCGGTGTAGATCAATCCACCATCAATGTCCATTCCAACGATCCTATTTGGCTTCCAGTGCTTGGCAATGAACAGGGTTACATGTCCAGCGTTGCAGCCAATGTCAAGCACCGTTTGTCCCTGGAACCACTCACTTCTCATAACCTTCAAGCGTGGATCATCATTTAGTCCCATGTACCGATATCCGTAATACTTGCTGTAGTTGCCATATTCGAACTTTTTTCTCTTTGCTTGTTGCTGCTTTCCTCCTTGCATCTGTCTTTGCCCATTCTGCCCGTTTTCACAACTAGTAGATTTTCGTTTTTGAGATACCACCGAGTGACTTGAGACTGGCTGAGGTGGTGTCGATGCGTCCTGGCTTGAGGGCACATCATTGCCGTTGGGTTGCTTTGAGAAAGCAGCGTCAGTGACCGGGCAACCTGAGTTTACAGTCTCCACGTGCTGACGCGGTGGAGATCCACTGTGTACCACTGATCCTACTTCCTCTAGTAATTTAACTGTTGAACTAATAATTGTCGTCTCAGTCA
Organism: Sardinella longiceps; assembly: GCA_027497455.2. Classification (NCBI taxonomy): domain Eukaryota; kingdom Metazoa; phylum Chordata; class Actinopteri; order Clupeiformes; family Clupeidae; genus Sardinella; species Sardinella longiceps. The sequence goes on from JAODXP020000031.1 coordinate 4,774,905, forward strand.
TTTTCCAGATTTGGGAATACTCAAACAAGAGTCGCTTGACAGGAAGGTCTTAGCAACGCTAACGTTACTAACTTTTAACGTTACTTTAACTGGTTCGCAGCATTTCATTCCTCGAGATGAGCAGGACGTAGTAAAGTGCGTAAATTACGATGTTGCCACTAAACTGTGTTAAAATCACAACGACACATCAATTAATATAGTCCATTGATTAACTAAATATAAACATAACGTCTCTGATAAATGCGGCAGCATGCATGTTTCTCAGTCCACTACGTCGGTGTTTCGTTTGAGCCGCGAAACCGGAAGAAAACAAAGTTTAAATACGGCAAGCCGCGAGGGGAAAAATGTTGACCGAAATCGCTACGGAAAATGGCAATCTGGTTGAGCCAGAGCGAGCATTGAAAAACATGTTACGAAGATTCTACTGCCTCGAATTTTCCATTGGAAGACTTTACCCTACTTTTTTTAGGCCTAGGCCTACTTACTTTTGCTTTATGTATGCTACATATGAGATTTCATTTTACAATGAATACGGCTTTGGGAAATAAATAAATAAATAAATAAATAAATAAATAAGGGGGATGTTATTCCACCCCCCCCCCTCCAAGAGTTGTGAATCATTTTATTCCAAACATAAAAACCTATAGCTTGAAAATTATGCTCACCCCTGCCATTGCATTGCTTACCTCTCGTGTGGTGGAGGATGGCAGGACATAGCCAGCGATGGACAAGCCATGGCACTTCTGCAGAATTTTCCAGACCTTCTGGTAGAAACCCATGGGCACACGGTTGATGGCTCCATCCAGACGTCTGCGGCGCAGCCACTGGCCCTGCCTCTCCTCCCAAGCAAGCTGAGGGTCCAGTGACCCAGTGGGTGACAGGATCCCACTGGGTGTTGAAGGGCTGCTACACCTCTGCATGTAAGTGAGTACATGAGTAAGCATGGGAGAACAGGATGTTTTATTGAATAGTTTGCTAAAGCAGTTGATAAACAACAGGTTGTCAAAACATGAGGGCAGAGAAGCGGTCATGCTGAAATCAATTTAGCAGACCAGAGCAGGAAGTGAAGCAAAGATGTGAAGGCATACTGGCCAAGACAGCACAAACATAGTACAAAAACTGTTTGAAATTTCCTCTATTTTAAAGATTTTTTGGTGTGTGTATGTGTTTCACTACCATTCATTAACTTCTGCTCAACACAATCACTGCATTTTTGAACTTGATTAAAAACTGGGAGTATGCATTAAGATTTCATTATTGTATGCAAACTCCAGGATCCCACAAAAGAAGACAGATGCATAATTGATTTGCATTAATGCATTAAGCAATGTATTAACATTTCACATCTGTAAACATACAATATATGTAAAAACATGTTTTGTTTTGCTATTATTTTTTACTTTGACATTGGCACAAGTACAGACTCTTAGCACATAATAAAAATGGTGCTCTGAGTGTTTGTGTGCACAAGATATTGTGTGTATAGCGGGGGACCACCACAGGAGACCAGGTTTACCGTGGAGCGAGGGGACGTGACATTGCTGCTGATGGAATAAGAGCTGCTAAAAATCTATGGAGATAGAAAAAAGGCACAAGGATGGTCACAGGACCGATGAAAGGCCAACAAGAGGGAAAAAAAGAAAGGAAAACAAAATTCACAACAGAGGTCTTACACTTAGACATGGCAAATCAATCTTAAAGGCACACCACGCAAAGGTTTTTATGCATTTTTAATTTACCAACTTTGTGGTTACTTTGGTGGTTAAAGAAATACTCCTCCTTTTTTTGAAATTGGGCTATAGGAGTTACATATGTGGGTAAAAGCATTTTGGTCTAAGTGCATGCATTTTCCTAGTCTGGCAACCTCAATTTTAGCTCTTTTTTAGCATTAGCTTAGCATGGGTGCTGGAATGTAAAGTCACCAGATAGCAACTCTTTGGCAACATTACATTCCAGCACCTATGCTAAGCTAAAGCTAGAATGGCTTGCCGGACAAGGAAAGTGCAAGCACTGAGACCAAAATGCTTTTACCCACATGTATAACTCCAGGTAAGATGGTGAATAACCCAATTTCATAAAAAGGTGGACTACTCCTTTAAATGGCCTATTACGAGGTGAAATGAAAGAGGTGTCCGTTTCCAAAAAACATACAGTAGTTGCTAACCAGTTGCTAACCAGTAAGCAACTTGGTTGGTTGGCAATGGGAAATTGCATTGCAACCAACAAAGGTGCTAATTTAGTTAGCAGCGATGGTTTTGGGAAACGGATCCCAGAGTCTCTGTATATAGCTCTGGAATGAAGGCTTGCTTGACTCCCACTACTAGTTCTTTAAGCAGGTACAACACTTACAGTGTTTTTCAACAGCACCGAATTAAACCAAAATTGTGTTTATAACCTTGTCAGTCAACAAAACTCTTCGAAATATTATTTTGTTTTTCACACAAATTCATACATATTTGTGAGAATTTATGATGTGATTGATTTATTTGTCTGTTTTTAATCTGCAACTGTAGTGGGAGCTCTGCAGGCCTTCCTGATATGATTGTTATAATAAGTATTTACTTTATCACTTATTAATCAATGTGATTCCATAGTTAGTTATGGATAAATGTTATGTTGTAGTTAATTATGAAGTCCAAGTGAAAGACCAACTGTTATACCACTGACACAAGACGAAAAGCAAACAAGAAAACATCTACAGTACAACCACAAGCAAACATCTCATAAGCACAACATTGCAGATTACAGACTGAGGTAACCGCAGGACATAACAAATATACAAGAGTAAAGTGTGATTATAGCGTCAGTAGAGGCTAATGGTATTTAGCAAGGATGATATGAGAGATTTTCCAAGCATCTCAAAAATGAGGACATGATCAGTCATCAAGCTGGTGGAGCCTATAGTATATGTTATGGGACTGAGTGGTTGGCTAGCACTGCGGATTAAGACTTAGCATGCCTATAAATATGGCAACAAACTCAACCCACGCTTGACGGCCTCGAGTCATCCAGCTGGAATCAGAGGGAAGCCAGGTGTTTACACCATCACTGATTTCATCAATATGCCATCTTCTTTCAAATATATTTGTTTGGAAAATAAGTATGTTTTCCCAGAGAGACTGGGCATGACATATGACAAGGCACAATAATAAAGTAGGAATTGAAAGATCAGGACCCTCCTTTTCTTTCCCCATCCGGTTACAGGGATATAGGACCTTCAAACACATCATGCTGTAAATGAATCCACATACCCTCCAAAACTCTTTCAAAACAATTATCCAATACATATAAGACAACTGTTTTTTTCTTGAATTTAAAGGTAACTGAACTTATACTACAAACTTTACTGGCATTTCAAATGAGGCATGCAATTCAAAACAGAACTTAACACTTGGCAGAATGTTGGCACTGACTGTTCAGAAAATGATAATATTATTTTCTATTTAGTGTATAATTTCATTTCACGACATTTCAATAACATTCAATATCCCCTCCCAGTGTTTAATCTGTGTACCTGTTTGATTTCACTTTTCAATTTTCTGATTCCAGTCCGCTCAGTTTTAGTAGCTCCAGTATGACCCAACTCATGTATGGAGATTGCTGGGCTGGTGGATGTGGACTCAAGTGGACGGACTAACACACACACACACACACACACACACACAGTACAGTATTTCACTTTTAGTCAAAATTCTCCATATACTATGCCATGATGTACAATTGTGAAAATTACCTGTAAGTGGAGTTTTTCAGGGGAGAAATATTAGAGTTGAAGCTACTCACCACTCCTCTCTACCCCAAACTCTTTCCCACTTAAGATGTGATGGAGTAGGTTCTTCATGTCTGATGGACTCAGGTTCATCAAGCTCTCAGAGGCCTCCTCACCTGAGGATGGAGAAAGAGAAAGCGGAATTGAGTAACATAGACCACGTGTATGAAGTCTGATGTAGCATTATTGTTTGTTAATTCGAAGGGAAGTGGGGTGCTTGATCTTTAAGGGGCTATGTCAGTCAAGACATCAGGAACTCCAAGTCTCCTGTGAACGTACACTACTACATCAGCAAGATAAGGTTTTTTTTACATAACAATAAAGAGCTGGATAGGATAAAAGAAGTCAAAATGAAAGGAAGGTATTCTTTGCCTTTCCCTAAAAATTATTGGGTCTAATTTTCAAATACCACCCAATATTTTCACATTTTGAATAAATAAAGAGCAGGCAAACATACTGAATTCTAATCACCAGAGGTGTGTCCCACTAAAAGCTTCAAGGGTCCATTGTCACAAATAATCTCAAGGCTAAAAGTGGCCCCTAACCAGTGAATTGAAGAGAAATTCCTAAAAATACTAGGCATGTCAGTCATAATTGTAGGACTTCTGATTTTTTTTTTTACTAAGTAATTCACAAAGAAAGTTAGCAGCCTTTACCCAGGACCCAGGTCTCTGTGTGAAAATAACATCAGTACAGGGACCTGCTGAAGACCTGCAGTGTTCGTCGTGGTTTAGGAACTCAGTGTCTGTACACTTACCGGAACAGTGGAGGCTGCGGGCCAACTCAGTGGCCATCACCTGCATGATGAGGCCGATGCGCAGTCGCAGCATGTCCCCAAACAGGGCTGGCTGCGAGCGGACGTACATGGCCAGGTACACCATGATCTCCTGAGAGGAAGAGAGAAGAAGAGAAGAGAGGGAAATTAACGACAGGAAGAACAAAAGTCCGTCCAAAAGATGGAACGATGTCCTGTCCAGGTGCTTGACAGCGCTGTTTATCATCCGCTTTCTAGTCAAGCACTCCATCAGATGCAAGGGATCTTATTTGCTGGCATCTGTGAGTTGTTTTGTTTTTGTTCTTTCATTGCCTAATTTATTATTTTATGAATCTGACCTGGGTAAGGACTGCAATGCTGATGTCTTGTCCACTGGCCTCGTAGATCAATTTGTTTAGTTCCTCGGGTGGTAGTGGACTGCAGTTGTAGAGGAATTAATGATATTAGGTTCCATATGCATTGCTTTGCAAAAAAAAAAAACCATTGCAGCGCATTACTAAATTACACAATGGACACAGTCAGCACAATTTCACTTGGCTCAATCCCAATTCCCACCCTACCCACCCCTGAGTCCTGACACCTCAAAGATCTATCAAGTATACTGTAAATCAGCTAAACATAGGGCCAATTCACAACAGTCAAGTCTTTGAGGGTTCAGGGTTTAGTCCTTAAGAGGGACATTAAGATTAAGCCACTGTGAGTGTGCGACACTTACGCGGAGATGACTTTCTCCCTTGGCTCTGGGGGAAGACCCACGGTCAGCTGCTTCTGGTGGGATATGAGGTCAGTGCAGGCCTGGATTGCCACAACAGACAGAATAAGAAAATGTTTTTATTGTCACAATTAATATGGTAATACATAATTACATGATAATAAAGGTAACAAAGAATTTTATTTATGGGTATTGTACACTGGTCATTGTTATATTGTAATATGCAATGATCTATCCCAATTCTTTAGCTAACTGTTTTATTTTTAACTTTTATTTTGAACCGTTTGTAACTATTTTCATAAATAATTACTTTGTCATTCCATAGCTCCTTTCATCCTAAGGTGCTGAGCAATAGCTCACCCCTATAGAATGCATATAACAAGAAATGTAAAAAAAAATGTAAACAAACAAGAAAATCTGAAGTCATACTAGTCAATGCACTGACCTCAGCAAGAACCTCTACCCTCTTATGGAGGATGCCAGATATGTAACGGATGAGACCCCACTCCTTGCTCGCACCAGCCTTGACATAGAGCTCCTCAATCAGGCAACGCACAGAGACGCCACCACTGGACCCTGACAAGTTCACAATCCAGTCTGGTCCCCTGTGAATGCAGACACACACACACACACACACACACACACACACACAACAACAGTGTCAAGATGAAGAAGCCCTTTCAAGCTCGAGAAGCCCTTTCAACATCAAGCTGTTGGTGTCAGCCTATGGTGCGAGGATTTCTAAGAGCTCACTTCATGGCGTAGAGGACGTAGAGGATATCAGCCTGGTCCTGCAGTGTTGGACATTCTTTCAGCTGCCTGACCAGGGAGGCAAAGTCTGTGTTGCCCTGAGCATCACGGGGCAAGTGCAGATCAGCGCTGTGAGCCTGGGGCTGTATTCACACACACAGACAGTCAGATACACCGTCATTCATATTACAACTGTTCAGTACATATCTCCCTCTCTTGGTTATGTTTTACATGAAATAGCCACATATACAAAACCATAGGGCAGGATCCAACATAAGATCACGTTTCGGCGTTCTGCCTTCCTCAATGTGTAACTCAGAGGAAGGCAGAATGTGAATAGATAATGTATATGCATAGTGGGGCCTCCTTTCCTGTCTTTCAATTAAGCTAATGTTTGGTCAGCACTCTGAAAAGCAAGAAAAAGGGTCTGAATGAAGCATGCTCCTACCCTTCTGACACTACTGTGTCCTTATCAGGATGATCGGGGTAGAAAACTGATACTAACTCAACCATATCTGACATATTTACTCTAGAAAAGTAGGCCATTTTTTATGTTGAACCCTGCACTGAGGTTTCTCTGCATCTTTACCACACAAGATGACTTGCCTTAGGTGCTGGTGTGGGGTGGAGATGAGGCTGAGGAACTACCAGCAGGTTCAAAGATTTGCGGTGCTTGTTCATGACAGATGTAACAGGCAAAAACATTGACGCTTCTGTATCCCAAAAGACATTTACAAAGAGAGGAAACAGAGTGTCTCACTTTTGCAACAGCTTGCAACATCTCTTGTTTTACTTAGATTACACCACACAATCAAATGATGCAATAAACTAAAATGGTTTAGTGTTACAAGTGTAATATCTCTGATAGAGCAAAACTAATCTAGGCCTAGGTCTTGGCCCACACACTTACTGGGTACGTTGAGGCCCTGAACCTGTGCCATGAAGGACAGGATGTCTCTGGTGGTGTGCTCTGCACTGAACACGTGATGCTGCCCCCTTTGGATTGGAGGGAGATGGCTTTTGGCCTCAGTGCTCTGCAGGAGCTGCGTGAGGTACTGATCAAACGGATTCTTCCTGGTGCTGCTGACTGAAACTGTCAAATGAATAAACATATATTTATAACTAACAACAACATGACACAAGAATTGTACAGTTAATGACAGTAACATATTCTTATGTTAAAGGGGCACCAATGTCATGCTGTAACTAGGTTTTCTTTTATTTTGAGGTGGTTTCCTACAACCCACTCAAAACTGTACAGTGCATATCCTGGATGGCTTTTGGGAATAAAACTTATAGTTATCCACCTTTTTTAATCCTTAAATGTCGTCCAAATTAAATTGGAGATGGTGGCAAAACAAATTCTCTGGTAAATGGGATACCTAAAACAGCAACATAACTACGATCCTTCAAAAAAAAAAAAAGAAAAGAAAGAAAAAAAAACTGATACATAGAATATGATCATTTTACAAGTCCATAATTTTACAAATCAGATGGCCTGTTTTGGCTAAATGGCACCCTCTGTGAATTCAAAGGTGAAAATGTTTTTCCATCTTCTGACCACTTTTTGATAATGGATTTATTATTGAATACCGATTATTCAACATAATGATATGCCGGAATTGACATGATCCGTGTACCTCCTGTCATCAGGTATTAGACTGTGTTCATGTTCTGAGCAGTTATTTACTTCAAATCTGTTTTGCAGACATCAGGTTCACATTAATGACAACAACAGAATTGTTTCTATTATGTAATGTGCTGTTCAGAGGGATTTGTGTGAGGCAAGGACAAATATCCATGGTGAAAAAGACAGAATGTGTACACCCAAAGCACACATTACAAGCCTTGTCTATTCCTTTGCAAATGACTAATAAGACTGCAACATGAATGATTCTACATTTCAGATAGATAGACTGACAGATAGATAGATAGATATTGGCCCTTGTTACATAGGATGGTGAGGAGATGAGAAGAAAAGAGAGAGGGAGAAAGAGATAGGCAATGGTCACAGGCAATGACCTCACAAAACTGTGACCTGGGAACTTTGACCCCGATGTGTAACCGGGGCTGTCAATTGTGCACCAGCTCCCCCTATCTATGATAGATCATTCTGAAAATAAAAGTCATAAGTAGGTACTGTACCTGCAGTGGCATAACTTTCTTCTTCTTCATCATCCTCATCTTCATCCTCCTCCTCCTCCTCCTCATCATCATCCAGGAGGTCTGCGTCTGCATCCATGAAGCTGAGTTGGGTGTGGAATGAGGTGGTAAGGAAGCTGGAGAGAGTTCCCATCTGGACCCTAGAGAGGAAAACACCATGGCGTCAGTACCAGTGTCCGCCGACAGTACACACTCCCACAATCAACCTTCACAAATGGTATGGCTATACATGGCCACTGTCAAAGAGGAACTATGCAAGACCGGCTTTTACTTTCGATTTGTGCTAGATTATGCTCAGATATTTTGCCAACGAGCTCCTCCATGTAGGTGTCCTTTTGCCAAAGCTTCTGAAAAGCATTGCTTTTTTCAACTATGCACTTCATCTGACATGGAAGTGAATGTCGGTGCTCCAAACGTAATTTCATTGTACTCCTGTTACAATGACAATAAATACTTGAATTGCAAACCAGTTAACAACTTCGTTGTTTACAATGCAATGGCCCATTACCAACCAAGTTATCATATATATGTTTGGAGAAAAGACCCAAGGACGAGCCGTTACCATGTTTTCTCGGTTTGTGTTTGCATTTTTACCGACAGAGCTCCCCCAAAAGCTCCTAAAGTCTGTGTCACCGGAGTGGGGCACCAGTCTTGCATATTCCATTTATCCTCCTAGAGGAGCTATAGCGAGGCGAAACGGTAATCAATCGACCAAAAAAGTAGATCCATCGCAATGACTCTTAACCTGCTGAACACAGGTAAATTAAACTAAAATAGTTGCACAGTTCCTCTTTAAGTGATTGCAATAATGAACAAAATGCCATAAATTTGAAAAAGTGCAATTCATTTAAGTTCACACGGTGAATGACCAGAGTATTATCCATTTCTGATAGACAATTAATTGGCAAATAAGCATGTGGCTCACACAGCACAAAGTCTGTTTGAGTTCAGCTGCATCATCTTTCAGATGAAGAGTGATCTTTCCCCATACAGATATTCTTACCTTGCCCCTCCAAAGTATCCATCTTGCAACTTCCTCAGGGTGGACAGAATGCATGGATCAACGCTTTCGCCTTCATCCACTGAGGGAGAACAAAGCTAAGTTAAGCACAGTTAAAGCATAATCAAGGTAAACAGGGCAAAAGAGAACAGTGGAAAGATTACCCAGCATGCTTTTGGTGATGGGAAAGGTTAGGGTGGGCCTCCCGGTCATTCTCCATCGGCTGGAAAGGTAGGCTAGCTCGTTACGTAACATCTCCACAATCATCTGATTATCCAGGGCCAGATAGAAGTGGTGCTGATCAATAAACTGTAAGACAGTATAGTGAAGCAGAGATTACACAACTGCATTCAAAGAGAGGACTAGAATGAAGATGCTGTGGATGTAGATTTTCAAAAGCAGCCTTCACCTGAGGTGTGAAAGCATAGGTACGATTTCTGAGTTCGTAAAACTTTGAAGTTCCCAAAACACCAATGTGCCTGTAAGGACGTCCGCTCAGATTCAGCTTCTTGCAGTTCCCTGCAATAGAAAAATTGATTTACTAAAAAAAAAAACTGATTGCATTAAGAATGAGTGTCTTCTTTGTTTAAGACATTTTACATTGAAAACTGGGTGGATTAAGCACAGATGTTACCACCATCTCCCATCTCAACCACAGCAGATTAAAAAAAACTGACAGCCATAATGCTCTTTGGTCTTTTTTGCCCTCAAAGGTGCCTTCTAGGCAGTGAGTGCTGCCTTCACAGACCCCACCTCCAAATCTAGGGTTAAGGTGAAGGTTAAAGGAGTCATGGTTAATCCCTAAACACACCTCAGACACCAGTCTACAGCCTTTGGATTAGTTTCATTAGTGGCTTCCAGGCAGTGCTGCCTTGAAGGTGCCGTTGAGGGACAAAAATACCATTGAGCAGTCATAACATCGGTAGCAGGCATAAGGCCTTACCCAGTTTAGCATAGATGTGGCTGAGGATGCGGGCTGGCATGATCCGGATGGGGTGGACGGCAGACACTGTCTCCACATCGATGCCATGGTTTTGCAACAGCTCCTGAATGTGGTCTGTCTCTGCCACAACACTCACTAGGAGACAAGCAGGACTAAGTTTCTCATTTCAATTTCTCATGTATTTAGTCCAACCAAATGTCACAAGGCTCTAATGGACACACCAATTACACACAAATTGCAAGTGGCAAGTGAATGTATATGGCGGACTATGAAAGGCTAGGCAAATTTATACAGAACATTCCATGTTGTACACACATTCTGTTTCAATTTAATCAATATAATGGCTTCAAAATTAAAAAAAATAAAAAAAATTTTTTACCCTGGACAACAACGTCAGGTTTGAAAGAGGTTGAGAATCTCCTGTTGAGTGGATCAATCTCTCCAGGAGCTAAAAATCCCTTGATAGAGAAAGGACACGGATGAAGAGTTCAGATGAAAAACCCTCTAGGTCCAGTTGATTCTACAAAAATATATTTATACGGCCATTTTGATAAACTTTTCTAACATACTACATCTTGTATGACTATCCAAAAACAATCCCAGATACCTGTTTTTTTTTTTAGACGAAATGTTAAACTCTGCTAGACAAACTGCTAGGCAAGTTGAACTACTTAATAGTAAGGTATACATTCCTTACGTGTGGTATAATTCTATACCTCAGATCAAATTCTAAAATTAAAAAGGCAATTGATGTTTCTACAGATGATTACCTCTGCTAGCAGACAACTTATAATGTAAAGGGACTGTCCCCAAAGGTGAGGTAGTTGTCCAGCTGCGACACGGTCCACGCTGTGAGGATTTCTGTACTCTTCTTCCACCTGAGGCACACACAGAGAAAGTGAATTGCCTCCAGCGATTTTACAGCTTTAGTAGCTCTTGGTGTGAACGTACAGTTAAACACGTATTAGATTCATGTAAGATTCAGGCCCATTCACTTTTTTTAAGACATCATGGCAGGCTGCATGAAAGAGTATTCATTTTATATATCTATCTGACTATGTTAAACTGATGAGATCAAGGGTTGCTTGCCACAGTATAGGCCAAATACAAAACTACTCCATGCCTGACATTTAAGGATAAAATAGGCATAAGAATAGGTTCCTGCATTTGGCCCCTGGGCCTTAATTCGACCACCCCAGATTTACCTTCTCTGCAGGTACGGCATAGAGCTCTGGCATCAGTCGGATCCCGTTCTTCCCACGGATCAGGACTTCATCAAGAGCCTCTCTGTACTCCTGAACCTGTTCAATAAATGTGTTATTACTCCCTGGGACACAACGCCTCCTTGTGGACAAGCACAAGTATAATCTTTGGCACACTATGCACCCTGTCCTGGCAGAGAACCGCTCCCAGTCGTTTAAGGTGAAGCAAAGCTCAAGAGAAAAACAAAGAAGCAAAGAAATTGTAGCGTCAACAAACCCTGTGAAAGGAAAATAGGTCATGGACATGGCAACCCTACACAAAATGGTGGTTAGGGCTTATCCAAATACATAAGGGCTTGCCTGCATTAAACATGTTGGGCATATGACAATTATGGCTATATATTTTTTCAACAGAATTTTTTTTATATATTATGGGACAGTTGAGAGAAAAGAGGAGTCCTACCTGCACATGGTCCTCATTGAAAAGCCCATCTAGAATGAGGTAGGTCCAAAACACTGGCCACTCACACTCAATGTTCTCAAAAAGCTTCAGCTCTGCTGGATCATAATGGAGGCGGTTGGGGTCCTGCAAGGATGGACATGATGATTTTCAATAAAATGAGTTTTACAACAAGTTGAGGTTTAATCAATTAATATGAGTTTTATAACAATCCTAATGCAGTCAGCAATTGGTCACAAACAGGTTTGAGAGACAGGAAATGAGTGGGAGGGAGAGATATGGGGGTGGGATCAGGAAGTGACCACAAGTCAGATGCAAACTTGGGTTCCCATGGGCACCTCTGACCTCTCCATTTATGGTACAAGTTCTGTAGCAAGATACTGTACATCACAAGGCCTTCTGTTGATAAAGACTTTTTCTCACAGATATTAATTTCCCATCACAAATACACTTACCTCCTTAGGAGTTCTGTATCCATCTCTAATAAATCGGCAACACCCATACCGGCCCTGTATGTAAATATATACTGTATATGAGAACATGTGAATGTGTAAACATGCAAGCAATGTGCAAGAGAATTCATTCATTCGTTTATTCATTCATTCTGCCATTAATTAATTCATTCATTTATTCATTCACACACATGCTAAAATTTATAAACACATTTTCTGAGACTTTCTGTAAGAAGGAAATACCTGGAGCTTGGAGATTATCTCCCCCTTTGTCATATTCACCAGGTCTGCATCCTCCACCGCAAAAGCAGGGAAAGAAATGACTGACAGAGTCCCAGCATCAATTTCCTTTGATGTGGATGCCCTCGGAAGCATGGAGCACAGAATCGACTGAGGGGAATGACATTTTGGATAAGGTTAGGGCACAACAACAGAAATGTCCCCCCTGCAGACTTTACATGGGTATCCATTTCTCATTAAGGTGGAACATAATCCCTTTAATACGAACTAAAAGGGTCAGTTTCCTCCAGTCAAGGGCAACAGTGTTGCATGGTGCAGTAGCAGAAAAACATTGCCTTGTCAAAGACTCCATTCTGTATATTTTAAGTCAGCACTGTGCAACATTAAAAGGAGTTTGAAGACATCATTTTAAGGCAAAGGAACTACACTATATTACTTTCAAGCCACATTGGGTCTTTACCAGCTAACACAATTGATAAACAGGATTTAAACTGTACCTGGCAGTGTTCCACCTCGTCTGGAAGAACATGAATCACTGATTTGGGCCCGCCGTAGGAACCAAATAAATCCAGCTCATCAATGGCTTCTAGGGCAGCCTTTAAAAAAAAGGTTAAAAAACATCTGTAATACCTCTCTCTCTCTCTCTCTCTCTCTCTCTCTCTCTCTCTCTCTCTCTCTCTCACACACACACACACACACACACACACACACACGTACACAATCTGAGGCGAATATTCATCACAGTACTGCTACTACTACTATGTGAATACAGTGAAGGCCTGATCTGCTGTGTAATTGTTATCAACAACAGTATTTTCGTACCTTTGCCATTCCAACAGAACTTGCATTCAGCTCAGGGATGCCCTTGTTGGTTTTATCCCCACGTTCCCACATTCCATAGTCCTAAAAAATATATACAAACCCATGAGCGTGAGAGCAGAATTGAAAATGCACGGAGTGACATTGCATAATCTGGCCAAGAGATGTGGAAATGTCATTGTACATGAAGATCTGAACTCACAGCAACTTTATAGGCTGCTTCAATGTAGAACACCAAGTTCTGGATAAATGCCACTTCATCCAAGTTTGAAATAATGTGCAAGCCTGGTAGAGTTGTAAAACAAATGTTAGCTAATAACAAAATAACAAGACTACACAATTCATATCAAGTAACAAGTTCCCCAAAATGACCCTTCAGTTCAACCATAACTACAGTACAACCTGAACCAAGTGTTAAAGATTAGGCGCACTACAACCTTTCACTCTTTCAAGAGAAAGGTTACTAAAGGTTGGAAAGGTTACTAAACTGACTCCAAGAGGCACCCAACCTGATGCGGTCATCTGTGCGAGGTAAAGCAGGTAGAGGGAGGTGGCATCCACCTGTAGGTGTCCCCACTTATCATCCCCGACAACAGTGGCACAGGTGCCCGTGTGGTACTTGGCATGCAGACAGTCCTTAGTGCTCTGGGTGTATTTGAACTTTTCCACCTTCGCCACCTACAGCACAGCAAGACGGGTGTGCAGAGCAGGCAAACATGAATATGTGGCTTTGACATACATGCACCTAAACCAAATAAACTTTCCAGTGACACACAGAAGTATCGGTTTTTCATTTCTCACTCTCAAATTTATTTATCTGTTTATCTGAATTTGTTAACCCCTTTTGCCCTTAGCATGTATAGGCCTACTACATATAAGTAAAATTGGGACATCAATAATATGTGTGGTGGGGATGATACAGACAACAAATGTGTAAAATTCTCTGAGGAAGAACATTTATACGGCTTGCAGAAATTAATGTGAAATTTATGCACTGAGTAGAATTCATACCTGTCGCATCATACATTGCAGTAGGCCTTGCATCAGCTTGACAACACTCTGTGGACAACAGTTGAAATGTACTGAGCAATGTAATGCACTTCACAGACACTTCACAAAACTAGTCAAACAAAGCATTAGCTTGAAACCCACCTGTTCAAGTTCATAGGCCTTAGCCTTGTCTTCATCACGGTCAGCATTTTTCCGGTAGGCCATACCCAGGCCCCACACAGCCAGTATGCTGTACACGTTGTCCCTAACCCAGGCATCTTTCTGCTGTGCACTGGCTGGTAGAAGCCCAGTCACTGGATTCTAAATCAAAGACAACACCAAGCAAAATACTAATTGTTTACGGGTCCCAAGTGCACTGACCACCCTAAGTTGGCACATGTTACAACACCTCATGAATATGTGTTGAAGAGCCCAGCTTTTCATGGAAAGCATCTGCCAATGAGGCACTCAACTTAAGTGTTGAAGATAATACAAATATTTTGCATCCCCCTTGTCTATTTAAAGATGACCTTTGGTCATGTGCTGTTTATTTGAAGGGAACACCAAGAGGCAAATAGCCTCCTCCTGGAATGGGCAGTTAACAGCTTTGGTCAACGTTGTTACCATCACGTGGCCAAGGCTACTGAGAAATGAAGCAAAACATTCAAGCTTGAAAGAAATAAAGAACTGCACCCACCTGATGACACAAAATTGTCTCCTGTACAAGTCTGGCGAATCCATCCAATCGGACGCCCGAGTTACTCCGACTACGCATTCTTATGCTTGATGTTCCGCCAGCTCTGAAAACATTGTATCATTGTAACCACATTTTTGTGCAGACTGAATATAATGTTAGCCAAACAGTATGGACTGGCCACATAATCTGCAAGCACGTTAAACAAACTATCGTTGCGAAACACAATTGTTCCAATGGTTAACATCTTGCACGACCAACAAACCATATGACAGACAACGGGTACATGCAATGAAATTTCAGTAAAGTACATCTTACCGTTCGCATACCCGAACAGCTCAGCTCATGCAGTAGTAAACATCTGCAGTCATCCTCCCTGTCAAAATCTACGATCGGGAGAGCATTGCCAAATGACAACCGGAAGTTCCGCCTGGGCCTATTTTCTAGCATCCCATGTCCAAAAGCTACAGATTGTTTACATGTAAGTCGTTTCTACGGTGTGGAAATAATGATCTAAATCTTAATCGTGACAATAAAAGTCAGAACACACCAATTCAATACAAATATATCTTTTAAGCATCAACAGGGACGATCATTTTCGACCAATGGTGCATCTCCGCGATGTGACGTTCAGCCAATGACATACTGTTCTCAATCAGGTTTGTAGCGGAAAATGAAAAAAGAGAGATGAGCCACAACCATCTCAACTCTCCTACTCCACCTTGAAAGTGTGTGTGTGTAGCGGTTCAGCCTCTCTTTTGCACATGTTCTTCGAAATCTATTAAATTCGAGTGAAAAGGTAAGTGCTCATCACCTCAAAATATGAAAAAAAGTCTGTTTTATTCATCGTAAGCTACGAGGAGGTACTTTCCCCGCTAACCTATCTACTCTTTGTTTGAAGAGGTGTTTTTTACGATGTAGTTCGCATTTATCTATTGCGTTTATATCATAAACAAACTTTTAATAGGTCGCCACTTGCAATTCTGCAGCTTATCGGCTTTGTATAATTCCTACATAAACAGTAAGCCAATCACTTATTTCTGTTTTTTTTTTCTATGCCACGACGCAGCAGAGGAGTGTCATTTAATGACGGGCAGTTTTTCTTATTAGTTTACTTTGTTGAATTTCAATAATCTTTCGTGACCTAACAGTAGCTTGCTTCTGATGATAGACGTCGTTTTCACTCGTTTTTGATTCACTTTATGCATTCTCTGCGATGAGCTCTTGGCCCTACCCTGCACCGTTAACTCTACTGTCTTTCAGATGCACTTCATGTTGCTGTTCAGTCGTCAGGGCAAGCTGAGGCTCCAGAAGTGGTATGTGCCCATAGCTGATACGCAAAAAAAGAAGATCTCCCGTGAAGTTATACAAATGGTGCTGGCTCGTAAACCCAAGATGTGTAGTTTCCTGGAATGGAGAGATCTTAAAATCGTGTACAAGAGGTGAGCTAATCTACTCAATAAGTGAAGGTCATTCGACTATCATTCTCTTCACCTCACCTAGACTACTAGTGGACTGGGGCTGAATCATAGCCTCCCTAACCTGTCCTGAGCCCTCATAAACTTAAAAAGTCTGCTCTAAAATCTTTGCTACACACAATAGGCAGGCTGCCCCCAAACAATTTGGTCAGCCAAACATGATGCTGATTCAATTGTGATGCTAGGTTTTTGAGGCTTTATGGGTTTTGGCATTTGAATGGGTTTTGTCCATAACATGACTGAGTGCCCTAAACCCTTATCCCTAGACTTGACATAAAAGATTGGAGGTTTTGGAGTTGAAGCATTAAATTCAATCGGAATGTGAAGGGTTTTTTTTTTTTTTTTTTTTTTACAAAAATGTAGTAAAAAGAGACCCAGGTGTATTTTCAGATATACAGTAGCCTACCTATATACTGTACCCATCATGAATCTGTTAAATTGCTGGTTAGGGTTAGGATGACCAAACCATTTCATGGACACCCCAGGTTTTTTGTGATCTGTCCCTGGTAAAAATACAAGACAACCCACCTTGTCCCTGATTCATGAAGCTAAAGTATTACTTATTATAATGATATTGACTGTAGAAATAGGAGTGTCACCGGGAATTCAGGTAAATGTCCCTGATCATCATCTCAGAAGTCTGGTCACCTTAGCTTGGATGCGTGATTGTATTGTGAGAGTAGAGTAAAGTGCGCCTGTATTGGGATTTAGACAGTGAAATCCTTGGAAGGTCATTCTGAATTTGATGTATTGCATAATGAGACATTGTTATTCTTCTTGTGAGAGACAAATGAAAGTACCCACTTTACTTTCATTGTCTAGGGACACCAAGCTCATGTCATGACCTTGTCTTTGTAATAGATATGCAAGTTTGTACTTTTGTTGTGCTGTGGAGGACCAGGACAATGAGCTCATCACCCTTGAAATTATTCATCGCTATGTGGAGCTTCTAGACAAGTATTTTGGGAGCGTGAGTATTTTTTTAATTATTTGTTTACGTGTCAGTGAAGGACGTAGCTTTGCATATTGTAAACAATCTGAGCTCAATCTGGGGGTTTGTTTGTGTGGGTGTGGGTGTGTGTGTGCGTTGCATTAGGTTTGTGAGCTGGACATCATCTTCAACTTTGAGAAGGCCTACTACATCTTGGATGAGTTTATACTTGGTGGAGAGGCACAGGAGACCTCCAAGAAAAATGTGCTGAAGGCCATAGAACAGGCCGACATGCTACAAGAGGTGAGTAAGATTGAAATGTAAAGAGAAGTTGATGAAGCTAGGGCCGTTCTCACCGCACTCGGGACTCGAACTTACCACCCCGTCAACTACAACAAACCCATGGCAAAGCCTAGGCTTCCAACTCAGTGGTTAGAAGCACTCTTGAAGGATAGAGTTGTGAGGAGTTACATGTACATGTACTTAGCCTGATTGCCATCGACTTTCAAAGCCCTGCGAGACTTTGGTCTGACCAAGAGCCTATAGCGCTGTAATTTCTCAAAACACATGGTTGACCCGCCTCCCTCTAATGCCTCGGTTTGCTACTGCTTGATGTTAGAAAATGTTAGAAAATGCTTTCTGAGTTCCCCATTTTTGGGGTACTCAGAAATCCGTTCAGATAAGCAGTTGGCCAGACCAGCGACAGCAACGCCGAAGTTGTTACGTCACTGGGAGGGCGTGCCAGGCTAACATGTACTGCCACTGGTTAGCTGAGCTAGTTGGCATCCGTTACACTTACATTTCATAACATTTTATGTGACTTTTTCCTCCAGAGCAACTTGCAAAAACAGGATAGATATTGGGAGCTACAACACAATTAAAACTCAATAAAAAGATTATATTCTAAAGAGTGCAGCTTGCTAACAGGAAATTGGCAGGAAAGTAGGGAGTGTAGTGTTTTTTATGAAATACTGACAGCACATTCTCATACAGCTTTTCTTTGTAAGGATTGCACTATGGCACACTACACAAGTATTTGCAGTGGGTAAATAACAGGAGTTTTTGTCAAAGAATAAGACTGCATGAATAGTAATCTCTGGCTGTATGTCTCTTCTGGGGACCTCCCTCCATGTTGCCAAGGCAGGGAGACCTACAGCACCCTCATGGGTTCCAGAATAGTGCAGGCATCAATAGGCAGATTTGACATTTCCCAACTTTATCAAGCCAGTTGCAAATGACTGCAGCCAGCAGTGCATTCTGGGTAGAAAGCTATTCAGTATAACCATCTCATTGGTTATTTCTTGATGGTATTAATCCACAATGCACTGCAAGCGCTAACTGGTTTGGTAAATGTTGAATTTGCTGAGTGACAGAAATATGACTGCTGATAAATCACCATTTGGGACAGACCGCATTAAGACACTGTTTGGGTAGGAGGCGGGGTTGAAATTTGGCTGCTAGGTAAGTTATGGTGATACAGCTTTAAATAAGGCGCCTTGTGTAGAATTAGCGAATAGTAAGTGAAGCAGGGAATTGGCTGATAATTCAGCTAAATGGATTAGCTGATTCTGAGGCGTGATCTTAACTGAGTGGCCTGCCTGATCTAATACTTATCTCCTATTTGTTCTCATGCTTTGTGTGTATTAGCTTTTACACTACACATTTAGCTGAAGTCTGAAGTCTATCCCAAGTGGCCTACTGAAAGAGGACGAATAAAGTTCAACACAATTGAAAAGTTAACTAAAAGAATCACTAGCTGGTTAGTGATAGTTGTGAGCGCACTTTAAGTGTTCCAGAAAGTGTCCATAGTAGAGTGGGATGGAGTTACCTGGGAAGAAAACTTCTACACTTGATTTTATTTAAAGGGTCTGGCCATTCGGTATTTAAAAGACAGTCTGCCTTAACTGATGGCATTCTAGCTCTGAATTCACAACACACCTTCTGTTCGCTGATTGGATCTGGTAAAAATGCCTCAAGAGGCTACAAGATCAATGGGATCAAATCCAGATTAACACTAGTAAGATGGGAAGTAATTGAAGGGAAGTGTGTTGAAAGGCATGGTCAGACTCGGGTGGGGCTGGGGCCTGGTAAGGGTAGTTAAGTATTTGTAAGGACTGCTAAGTAGTTTGATGGGTCACAGCAAGAGGTGATCTTGTACACATGCATGTATGACAGTTTAAATGTTAAGTCACTGTATATAAAAAACAATTTTGGAAATCTTGGTTGTAAATATAAAGTATCTTAATTAAATGTGTTTCTGATGATGCTTTTTTCTTCTGGTTCCTTTAGGAAGCTGAAGCACCACGCAGTGTTCTGGAGGAGATTGGGCTGACATAAAGCAAATACCTCATTGTAAAAACCAGCTCATCAAATCACTCCCAATCTACAGTGTTACGTGTATTTCCGTATTTAAAAAATAGTCTGGTTTACAGTGTGAATATTTGTACAGTTTTGTCAGATGTACTTGCAGGGAACACTCACCAGACATACACCCCTGGCCCTTGGTATATAAAAGTGCTACATGTATGTCACTTAAAACTGACTGGACAACCATTCACTGCCTTAAGATATTCAATTTGTATGTTTTCTGTACGTGACACATTTCCTTTACAATTTCTGATGTGTTTTTACTTACTGTAGTCTCTCCAAAGAAGGGTGTAACTGCCGTTTAAGGTACAGACCAGAGGTATTCAATCGTATTAGGGATGACTGGGCCTGGGGTAATCTGTAGCATGACCTAAACACTGTTACATAGATTTTGAAAAAAAAAAATGTTTTCCAGGTGTCATTTAAATAGTGTGGCTTTTATGTTTACAATGTAGAAAAAGAAAACATTCCTTTTTAGATTTTGTCTCGTCACTAACCTCAGTATTAACATTAACAGTGAGGGGTATAATGGATCGGTCTTTCTGTCTGCGAATTTCAGAGTTATGATGACAATGTATTAAAAGCACTACTTAACCATTCCTGAGTTAGTCATTCTTTTAACCTTAAACTTTTCTTGTTTACAAATACTGTAATCAGGGCCAGTTCTAGCCTTTTTGGTGCCCTAGGCCAGATTTGAGTTTTGCCCCCCCTTTTCCAAAAATATAAGAGAAAAACTTAAGGAAAAAAGTAAGAAATGTATTGTGATTTATGAAATCACAATACATGATATTTGGTGCCCTAGGCGACCACCTCGTTTGTCTATGCCTAGAACCGGCCCTGACTGTAATCAACATGTATATCTTGAAAACAAACACAAGGCAAGTATTTAAGAAATATTTTATTTACATCCATCATGTACAACAGAAAATAAACTTATTTGTTGTATTACTACAAGAACTCATGTCAGACAGATTGAGTTTCACGATTCACCAAGTTAGTTCACCAGTCAGCATTTAAATGGGCTTTTAAGTCTGATCTTCTGAACACTGCTCTTGACCATCAGGGGGGGGCAGTTTGATTTGCAGGATAAGTGCCACTTGCCATTTCTTCAGTAGAATCAGCCTTCTCCTCTGGGTTTGGGGGCTGGCTGGAAACATCCCTTTCCTCTATGACAGGACACTGAACGGTGTCCTCATTCTGTACAATAAATGGTTGATCAGTGCCAGTGGGTCCCTCATCTTGTAGGGTGGGGAGCAGGTCATCGCCATCGTCCTCTGAGTCTTTTCCAGATTCAGCCGACGAGCTACCACCTGGTGATTTACTTTTCCTTTTCTTGTGCTTTTTCTTGCTTTTCTTCTTCTTGCTCTTCTTTGAGTGTTTGTGGCGCTGAGGTGTGGCAGTAGGATCTGTGGAATGCTCTTTGGCCTCTTTGTCCCTCTTGTGACTTTTCCTCAATGGCTCCTCACTTTTAGATTTGTCCTCAGATCTCGATTTTCTAGGGGACCGGTCCCTTGATCGCCTGTCTCCGTTGCGATCTCTACTCCTGGATCTGCGTCTTTCCCAGCTCTTACTCCTACTCCTGCTTCTCCTGGACCATTTACTCTGGGATGTGGTGTTGCTGTACCAGCTCTGACGTGACCTCATGCTCTCCTGACTTCTGCTTCGACTTCGCCGTCCCCTTATCCTCCTCTCTCTGCTTCGACTACGTCTTTCACGACTCCTGCTCCGACTTCGCCTCTCTCTACTGTGGCTGCGTCTTTCTCGACTTCTGCTTCGTCTCTCCCTGCTCCGGCTGCGCCTTATGGAGCGTCTCCACGATCGCCTGTCGGGACTTTGGCCTCTTTGTGACCATGACCGCTCTGAGAACCGTCCTGTGAAACTGCCGTCCCGATCTGGAGACAGATGGAGGTCCTGGTCTGCCTTGAAGAACTCTCGTGTGGGATTCCGGAATACATGGAGGAAATTGCAGTGTTTTCCTTTCGGACATTTCTTACGATCAAACAGACCTGAAGAGAAAAGAGAACCAGTCCTTAAGCACACATAATGATAATAACAACTGTACTTGGTCCCCTATGAATAAATGAAAAGAATCTACTTACCACAAATTGCTGTCTTCCATCTTGTCACTGGTGAGAACTCACACTGAAGCTGCCGACCAGCATACCAGCGTCCATTAAACTTCAAAAATGCTTGGCTACAGTCCTCTTCCCTGAAAATGTATGGGTAACATTTATATGGAATAGCAGAAGCGACATGTTCTGCTAACTGTTGTAGCTCCAAAATGTTACAACTTTCTTTGAACAGGCAACATTTCAATCCCTTTGGAGCTTAATCAGGCACTTTATGTAGAAACAGCCTTAAGACAAATTAATTTGATTTTCATGTTTTTCCACTTACGTTGCGTACTGGACATAAACGTTTCCTCTAAGATGGGGCTCAAAATTACAGCTGACCTATAGTGAGAGAGATAAAGTGTATTAAGTTTATATTGTATTTTTACTGTATGACCAACAGCAATTAGTTGGTGTAATATTTGAGGTACTATTACATCTATGATGTGGTACTACCTTAAACTGAATAACCTTCCCAACACTTTTGAATTCAGGGAGTGCATCGTCATAGAAATCTAGGAACTGCTGTTGGATCTCCTCTTCACTAAATTCTAGGTTGGCATCTGTGTCGTAGTCATCACGTCGAGACTGCTCCATGCCATAGTGGACAAACATCCCTCTGATCAACAAGGTACTACTGGATGCAGGATGCTCATGCTTTCGGGAACACCTGATAGAGACAAAGTGCGTTCTTGTTACCATTGTCACAATTCTGCCATGATGTACAACAGGAAAGGGAAAAAGACTTTTCTCACTGGCTGAATTCCAGTGGCCTTGATGGCGAACCATGGAGCCAAATTCAGTAATATTTCAGTAAGAATTTCCTTAAATTTGATCTCAAAACCTATATTGGTGAATGCAAAGCTTAAAAACTGCATAACCTATATTGAAAAACCTGTATTGATGAATGCAAATCATAAAAACAGATTTAAGAACAAATTGGTCTGTTTTGGACTTTAAGGGGACACCATGATTGAAGACATTCATTCATTCATTTTGGGGGTTGATCTACCTGTCTCCAAAACGGCAGGCACCAGTTTTAAGAAAGAAGGGGCAGTTGGCTCGGTCCTTCTCTGTGCCAAAGTCTGTCTGGGCTGGGGCCTCAGGGTTCCTCCAGGGACCTCCATTTTCCAGCTACAAGATTCAAATGACAAGACAAGGACAGAGGAGGAAAGCGCATTATAAGCACACAAGAAGGAGAAGTTAACCTAACATCAGGAGGGACAGTGTAACCATCAAATCCTACCTGATTTTCAGCTTGGTCCAGCATTTTCTGTGCTGCCTCCTATAATGGTGCAAAGACATAGTGGGGCGGATGAAAAACCTGAAGCAAACCTACAAGGTATCTGTTAATACTGGTTAAGAACATACAGCATCAAGACAGGGCCCTTGCAAAACGTGCCTGAAACTTGAATTTGCAGAGAACAGATTAAGATACAGTAGGTATTTTAATTCCGTTTGCAAACATACAAAGCTTTCTGAGGTGAGATTGGAGAGGTTAGCATTCAATGACAAAAGATACATTCTCTTCGTCTTGAAGCGGGTACCTGTGGATCTGTCACTCATTTTGTGCATCTTCAGTCAAGGAAATTTGAATTTCAATAGTTGTACAAACATGAAACAGGAGTATTGGTTTGGTTTGTTTCCATGCAGAGTGGACTTTTTCCCTGTTTATCCCAAGACTTATAAAATCTGGCCACACAACCCCAACACCCCCCCCCCCCCCCCATTTTTTTTTTCAGATGTTTCTTTTGTGAGAGGATATCTGTCTCCTTATCCGCCCAGAGCATGAGTCACCTCTCTTTCTCTCCTATCCTGCTGCTTTTGATCTCTGGATTCTTTCTCTTTCCGCAGCTGTTCTTCCCATTCTTCTTTAATTCTTCTCTGAAAATGTAAGAACAGACAAGCAGAATAACCAAAACATAACCTTCAACAACTTCAACTTCAACAAGTATGGCAACATTAGCTTGCAGTGTCCACACATCCATCTAACATTAACTGCATCCAGATGCAGCAGCTTGATGTTCACCTCCTCCTCTTCTTTCTTGCGTTTAGCTGCCTCTTCTTTTTCCTTCTGTACCCTGAATTCCTCCTGGGCAACTCTCTCTCTTTCAAGCCACTCTTCATGCAACCTCTGCCTGTGTAAGCAAGTAGATGATACAATTGTAAGGAAAGAATCCATTGTTATCCTCAAAATATTGCAGCAGAATTTGGGATTTATTTCATTAAGACATTGCATTAAAGATAAGCGTTATGTGTCAGAGTAAAGCCACAAAATAAGCAGATAGTGGCAATAAATGCAGTGATGCAATCAAATATAGCAGGTTAAAATCATATCAGCAACAATTTGGGCTCACCTCTGTTCCTCAGCTTTAGCATCCACATCGTCATCTTCGTTTCCTTCGTCCTCCTCTAGGCATTCAGGTTGTTCTACGATGGAACATGCACTTTGTGAGCAAATCTGGTTCTTTGCATTCGCCACTGGAAAGGCGTGACGATTTCATTAGTTTGTTAAATTGCAAGAAACAAGGGCGTAAAACATTCACCGACTTACCCGAAGCTCTAATTTTCGCAACTGCTTGACGTTTCTTCTTCCTTCTTTCTCTTCTCTGAGCAGCACGTCGTTGCTTCTGACTGGAAAGATTTAGAAGAGTGGGTTCAAGTAGGATACTTCAGCAGTAAAGAGGGACTGAGCACAGCAGATCATTTCAGTTCATATTCAGCATAGTTAACGTTAGCCATCAGTTAGCAGGGGTAGAGAGCTTCACTGCATGCCACATAGCAACATATTTGCATAAGGTACAAAATTATTTCAGGACATCTTAGTTTTAGAAATCTTATGAGGTTTATGATGCGCACTTTAAAATAATCCCGAGATCAACTGGGTGCTATTAATACAAACCTCAACGACGTGGTTGTTGTTGGTGGCACAAGGGCTGCCATCTTAGCGTCCAATGTATCGTTACATGAGGTCAAAGTTGAAAGTGTCCATCCCCTTTCCAGACTCTAGGATAACCCATGGTCCTATCCGATTAGAGAAGAGATTGAATACCCTTCAGTGGGTAAATTACCCTATTACATGCACAATTGTTTTATTACAGTCGCGACGAAGCTAACACTAGCTAACTGTTATCATTTACACAAGAGAGTGCGCATGAGCCGAGAGAGTGTCACGCTTAGCGCATGCGCATTCAATTGTGTCAGATGCGCGCCGGATGAAAAGAACTGTGGAGGCAAATCCACTGAATTAAAAAAACAATCTACAATCTTGGTACTGAAATTTATTGGAATTACACGATTGCTCGGCGTTTGAGCATTGTGCCTCACGCTTTCATTTTCTATTTGCCTATTCCGTCGAAATGGCAGATAAGGAGGGTAAGTTAACATAGTTAGGATCTGAATGTGCCCATGCTTTGTGCCGGTGTTGTTGCGTTGGTTGGTTGGTCTCATTGAGCTAACGCTAGCTAGAACTAGGCTAACGTTATGTGCTGCAACGACTAGCTAGTTAGCCAGGATACATTGCTAGCTGCAAGATAAAGTAAAGTAATACGTTGCCTAAAGACTTTCTTGCTCAGTTTGCGTTCTCCCATGGTCTTTACAACGAATGTATTTAACCATTTTCACAGTCGACGATGCATCTTCTCCGTAGCTGCTTTCAGATTTGCAAAATTTGCCTTAAAGCAGTCATGCTGAGGTGGTAGCTAGTTAGCATAATTAAGCTAGAATAGATTGCTAATCATATAAGTTATGCATGGATGTATGCAGAGCCCCAGACTAAAATACTCTTCTAGCGTAATACGGGGCTTGATGCATCATCAATGCGTAATGTTAGGCTTTTTGCTTGACTGAATTTCACTGGCTTATCAAACAGTGGAAATTGTTTTACTATGATATTTCATAAAATATGATGTAAATGTTTTCATAATTAAGCGTCATCTTTTTATTCGACTTCATATAAATTTGCTCTTACAACTGCAAAGGGTCTTGAAATACTCTGCCATTCATCCATTTCAATGTAGTCTATTATGAAAAATTATGAAATTGCAGTGTACGATGACGCGGTGGAGGAGAGGGTGATCAATGAAGAATACAAAATATGGAAGAAGAATACTCCTTTTCTGTATGACTTGGTTATGACACACGCTCTTGAATGGCCCAGTCTCACAGTTCAGTGGCTGCCTGATGTAAACAGGTAAGATCCCTGAAACTTGTGGCAATAAATCAGTCGACAAAATAAAGTTATCTCATAAGGACGTGTTGCACCACAGATGAAGTATTAAATTGTACAGTAAATATTTTTGAAAGGTTTTGAAAACTGGCATGTTATATGTTTCCTTTCAGACCAGAGGGAAAGGATTACGCTGTCCACAGACTGGTGCTAGGCACACATACTTCTGATGAACAAAATCACTTGGTTATTGCCAGTGTCCAAATCCCTAATGATGATGCACAGTTTGATGCTTCCCATTACGACAGTGAAAAAGGAGGTAAGTTTTTTTATGTTTGCGTGTTTTTATTTGTAGTTTTGTTAAGTAGGCTAACATACTGAAAATACATTTGATCGTTTTTTCAATATATTACATAGCGATGGGATGGGAAATCATAAGTCCCAAACCTACAACAATAAACAATGTGCTTTACCTGCTATGCTTCTCTCTTTTTTCAGCAGGTATGGTCATCTTCATTTCATTTAGGGGTGTGGAGACTTCATCCTAAGGTGGAAGGTCGAAGGTGGATGTTGCATGCTCAAAATAAACACCCCTCCAAGAGAAATCCAATCATCTTTATCATGCTGGAAAATTCTGACTCTGAAATGTCCATGTACCCATACACGGGCACCATGCGATTACATCTATGATGTTCCAGATAGTGTGGTCTCTCATTTCATTAAATGTCATTTGGTCAATTTATGGCAACATCTTTGTAAAAATTTCTGTAAACTACAATTTCAAGAATGACCTTTAGGGGCATTCTTTGCGTTATCTTTTTTTATGTTTTTTTTTATGGTGTAGTTTTTTTGTGGATGTAGATTGTGTGGTACTTTCCTCTAGTATTTACAGTGTTTAACTGTTTTCTGCAAAGCTTCTTTAACCCTGAGGTGTTTTTTGTTTCCATCTAGAATTTGGAGGGTTTGGATCTGTGAGTGGTAAGATTGAAATTGAGATCAAGATCAATCATGAGGGGGAAGTGAACCGTGCCCGTTACATGCCCCAGAATCCCTGCATTATTGCCACAAAGACGCCCACTTCAGATGTACTTGTGTTTGACTACACCAAGCACCCCTCCAAACCAGGTACATTTGCACTCAAGGAGAACTGACCTAGAACTGGTATAAACAGTATCCAATCTTAGCAATGTTTCTGTTTTGTCCTTTTTTATTATTATTTGGGGTACATACAATTGTGCATGCATACAAATGTACATGCATGCATACATACATGCATATATGCATTCATACATTCATACAAATGTGTATATACACAAAGATAATTGTGTTGATAATGATGGCAAAAATAACACTAAATATTGACTATAGAAAGTCGACTAGTATATTTGAAATTCAAGTTGACTTCAATTCTTCACACATTGTTTTGTCTTTCCTTGTGTTCTCTACCTAGACCCCAGTGGAGAGTGCAGCCCAGACCTCCGCCTGAGAGGTCACCAGAAAGAGGGCTATGGCCTCTCCTGGAACCCTAATCTCAGTGGAAACCTGCTAAGTGCATCAGACGACCACGTGAGTGTCTCAGCCAACACCCCCATGCTCTTAATACAAAACACACACATACACAGTTTCAAAATATTATATTTCTTTATTGTCAGAATTGCAATTTATTGACATCTTTGCAATTTTTATTTTTGTTTTTACAAATAACCCAGAATATTGCCTTTTTTATTGCTAATCCCCTGTCACTTGCAGAAAGGGAAATTCAGAAAGCAAAATGACTCAATTTCCAATGAATCATGAGTCATGATCGACATTGTCATCAGATTCTCATTGGTTTATTTCAACATACAGACCCAGAGATATAATAATGTAATTTTGAGTCAGTGCTCTTGCTATGTAAAGCTCTAGTTTGTAACACTGTCTGTGCTTTTCAGACCATCTGCCTGTGGGATATCAGCGCTAGCCCGAAGGAAGGGAAGATTATTGATGCGAAGACCATCTTCACCGGACACACAGCAGTGGTGGAGGATGTGTCCTGGCATCTGCTCCACGAGTCTCTCTTTGGTTCAGTGGCTGACGATCAGAAGCTAATGATGTGAGAACCCTACTTTCATTCTCGAGGGGAAAAGAGTGATGGATAGTTTTGTGGAGAAGTTGACATGCAGGGCATATTGTGAATTGGAGCATACATTTTGGAGAAGGGGTTAACATGAGTCTGCACAGAACCCAAAAGGCATCCTATGCAAAATGTTTGTCGTTATTTTGAGATGATTTCTGTTACTGTAGTGGGAGCTCTGTAGCAGGTGAAGTATTCTGTAGTTGATATCTGTGAAATACAGACCACTGGCATTTTGGCATTACTTAAGAGGGTTATATTTTGTTGCAATTTTAAGTCCATACATCTTTTTTGTTTTTGAATTAAGACTGCACATAGAAAAGCCCAATATGCAATATTGGTTGGTTTTACTGTATTGTTTCTTGACTTGAACAGCTGGGATACTCGCTCCAACAACACAGCCAAGCCCAGCCATTCAGTGGATGCTCACACAGCGGAGGTCAACTGCCTATCCTTCAACCCCTACAGCGAGTTCATACTTGCCACTGGCTCTGCTGACAAGGTCTGTATGTTTTATAAAACTAAATAAATATATAGAACGTGTATGTACAAGTTAAATAATAATGTATTAACATTAACAATAATTATAATAATAATAATGATAATGATAAAGTTTTTGTAACATTTTACATTTAGAAAAACTTCAACTGTTAATTGGTAACATAATAGGAAAATAGTGCTTAACTGTAAGTATAGGACTGAAAATGTTGTGCTGACTTCATGTTTATTCAAGTACAAGTGATCTAGCAACATCCAAGCATGCATATGTTATATTGGAGACTGTTGACATTTTGATGACTATTATGGTTTCAGTGGCTTTCTCAAGGTCCACCTCTTGGTCACCAGTCAGATTCCCCTTGCCAGTAGGCCATGTCTGCTCTAACTCATTATTCCAAGCGGCTCGGGATCAAACAGGCCACTCCTTGTAGGCCGCCAGTAGACCATGTTTGCCCCCAGTTTAGCATTGATGTGAGCTACATGCTAACACTTCCTGTCTTCCTGCAGACGGTGGCCTTGTGGGACCTTCGCAACCTGAAACTGAAGCTGCACTCATTTGAATCGCACAAGGATGAGATATTCCAGGTAATGCTCTATAAATAGTTTGTAATTTATAGTTTGTTGTTCAGCTTGGGATTCCATATTGCCGGTCCCCAGATCCTCTCTACATACGTTTTTTAAAGCAATAATCTAGAGTGAATCAACACATAGCCCTGCTGCTTTCCAGTGCAAAGTCCTACTAATAGCCTCATGCCCTAATAGGGCATGTCGAAATGAAACCAAATCGATTTGTGGACATGCCCTATTTTGTTAGCGTTAGCTGGCGCCTCGCCAACTTGGTCTGCGTTGCACGAAATTCGGTCATTGTGGTGACTGTCGATAGCACTTAGCACCATAAAACAGCAGGGCTACGTGTTGATTCACTCCGGATAATTCCTTTAACAGTTCTTTTTTTTTTTTTTTTTGTTCTCTTCATTCTTCTTTTTATTTTCTTCCAAAAATGTCCAGTTGAAAGCATATGCTGGCCAGGGGTTTATTGCACTGACAGTGATGTTTTACTGACTTCTCCGGCAGGTACAATGGTCCCCTCATAACGAGACCATCCTGGCATCCAGTGGTACTGACCGAAGGCTCAACGTGTGGGACTTGAGGTAGCATAGAATCCCCAGCTGTTTTTAAAATAAGCAGTTCTTATCCCCCCCATCAGCTCAGGAAACCAGAATAACTGGTTCTAGTTGACATTTGATGGTGGTGGGGAAAGAAAAGACTCATTTTCTGTTTTTGTCTTAAGTCGATTGATTTTAAATTGGGTTTGCACAGTGGCACAGTTTTCCCACAAGTACAGTAACCAGAATAACTGGCTGTAGTTGACATTCTGATGGTGGTGGGAAAAGAAAAGTCTCTCATTTTCTATTTTTATACAAGTCGATGGATATTAAATTAGGTTGGCACAGTTATCCCAATTGTACAGTAATCCTGCTTAACGAGTCCTCCGCCCCCCGAACACACACACACACACACACACACACACACACACACCCTTCACCTTCCAGAGGGACAACAGGCTGAGGACATTGTTGGGTGGTGGTTAATGATGAGCAATGTCTGATTGATGGCCTGTGTTTTTCAGTAAAATCGGAGAGGAACAGTCTGCTGAGGATGCAGAGGATGGACCACCTGAGCTCTTGGTGAGTTCAGCAGTGTGCCGATCTGGTGTGTTTCCCAAAAGTACAGTTGCTAACCTGTTGGCAGCCAGTTGGGAAATTGCACTGCAACCAACAAACTGCAACTATGCTTTTGGGAGATGGACCCCAGTTAGGCAACTTGGGTCTTGGGTTTGATTTCTGTCAATGAGCATGATTAGTATTATTTTTTCATTTGGTTCTGTGAGTTACAAAATATTTAATGTTCAGTTATATGTCCACATATTTAGCTATAATGGCAATTTAAACAACACATGAAAAATATATATCAAGCAAAAAACGGTGACTATTTATTCCATGCCTTCCCCATCCACTTCTAGTCACCTTGCTACCTTAACGTAAGAATTGCGGATTCCCCGCCCTGCCCATCTATTGATCTCTTTTACTGTGATCTGTGTTTCAAATATACTTGATTTATAACACTTCTGTGGTGGTGATATTATTTTTGTCATCCCCATAGTTTATTCATGGCGGACATACAGCCAAGATCTCCGACTTTTCCTGGAACCCCAATGAGCCGTGGGTGATATGCTCTGTGTCTGAGGATAACATCATGCAGGTCTGGCAGATGGTGAGTGTCAGGGGGATCCGCTGCTCCTGCAGGAGATCCATTGCTTCAAGCCTTTCTTGCTCTTTCAAGAGGGGGAAGGACTGCATTTCTGTACCTTAATATGACTGGGCTTATGAATGGCTTTCGCGGAAACATGTCATGTTATGATGGGTAAACTTCCTCTGCAGTACAGAGTTTTGTTTTTGTAAAACTAGTGAACTAGCTACCTAAAAGGCACACAAAATCTTCCAAACAGTCTTAGTGGCACTGCTTGAACAAGCTATTGATGTTTGATGGTAACAGAGTCAGCAATGTCATGCTATAACTGGGTCCTCTTCTGGGCCTCCCCCCTCCCTCCATAGTGTCCCTTTAAAGGCTAAAACAGTTTCTGTGTTTTTGTTTTTCCCCACAGGCTGAAAATATTTACAATGATGAGGAACAAGACACCCCCGCCTCAGAGCTGGAGGGCCAGGCGTCATAATGCTGTTGCCTGCAGGGCAGTTGAGGGGGAATTGTGGGATACTCCAGAGGCCCCTCAGTTGCAAGAAACCGGTTTTGTCTCTCAGCCTCTCGTTTCTCTTCCTCTCTGCGTTTCCACAAAAATATCTGGCACCACCTTATTCCTCCTCAACCAGCCAACAGCAGGTTGTTGATTTTGCTCCTTTACTGAAACAATCCCTTTTGTAATCAGTGTTGGATAGGTGTCGCTGGAATGGACCTCCAGTTCTCTCGC
This sequence comes from Sardinella longiceps, assembly GCA_027497455.2. Classification (NCBI taxonomy): domain Eukaryota; kingdom Metazoa; phylum Chordata; class Actinopteri; order Clupeiformes; family Clupeidae; genus Sardinella; species Sardinella longiceps. The sequence goes on from JAODXP020000031.1 coordinate 4,806,526, forward strand.
AACCAGCTTAGTTACGTCCTTCATGGTCATGCTGAACAGAGCTTTGCATTGCAGAGGCGATGACGGTGGCTGTTGTTTTGTTTCCAACAAATGCACTTGAGAAATGCAATCTAAGGTCACACCATTCTGAAATATGACCCACCATTCAAGGGCCTTATGGCAGGGTAAAATTCTCTTTTCCTCAATTTTTTTGGTTTTGTTTTTTTCCCCTTTTGTGCATAACCTGATAAGAATTGCAATAAACCTTTTTGTAATAACTTTTAAACCATTGCGCTCTACTTTATATTCTTGGATAAACTACTTAAAACTTGATACAAACTGAGCATACTGTATACTCAAGTCAGTCAGTTGGATTCTGTGAAAGCCATAAAACAGTTGCAATGAACCGGTTTGTAAAATATTCAACTGTGCAATGGAGTTCCGTTACACATGATCTGAATGAAGAAGCAAACATTCCAGAACAAATTATGTTGAATAGTTTGGAAAATTCTACAAAATGTTTATTGAAAAGCAAGACAGGACAAGAACATCTTTGTTTACAATCTTGGGGTGGGGGGACATAAGCAATTTTTTCGGGTGGGGGTGGGGTAATAAAGCTTTTCAAAGCATTGTTGACTCCCGCCTCTTTCACAGCAAGACTCACCTGCAGAGGTAGATTTCTTGCATAACCTGAGAATCAAACTGAGGCATTGCCAGAGGAACAGTTTTCAAATGTGTGTGTTTGTCAAAGTACCAATCATTTTTCCAACCACCCAAGGGCTACTTCTCAGTGAACATACCATCACACCAAGGACATGGTATGAGCATGTAATGACTTGACACTTCAAAACTGCTCAGGTGTTACTGCATGTGTTGAGGAGAAAATCTTGAGGAGGCCTACAAGTGAGTGCCCCTCCACAATCTAAAAAGCACATTCACATTTCTAATGAAGAAAGTTAATGAGGAGGATCGTTATCTACTCTGGAAGTCAGGCTGGTTTAAGTCTACTCCACATGGTTGAGGTTCACAAGAAAAGTCAAGAGGCTGGTTAAATTCTACAGATCCCAAATCCATTCTGTCATTTGGTCATTAGTTTGGCAATGTTCAGACATCCCCAGGACACTGCCACAGTCCCACATACAAAACAGTTGAGCCCTTTTGCCCTCTTTGTGCCAACTTCTTAATTTGTAAAGAGGGAGGGGGGAAAAAAGAACATGCTCACTGGCCCGAATAGCTTGCCCATTTTGTTGTGAATATGTTTTAACATAATGTTAGGGATGTTTAGGCTAATGCTCCAGGCAAGAGGATAAATCGGTAATCTCTTTACAAACAATTTTCTTTTTAAGTTTATCAAATGGTATCAAATTATTTTGTTTCAATTTTTGGCAGGGTGCAATGCGCCTACCTGGAATGTCAATGAACGGAACGCTTTGAAAAGTATTAATAAATGAATGGCTCTAGCGGCTGTTATTTTAAATCACCAAATCGTAACGTAACCAAATGTGAGAAGCCAACTCCCGACCTGAGAGCATGTTGTGATAAACCCTGTTTTCTTTCCGTTTGTTGATAGACACGAGAGGGCATTAAGGCCATTTTGGCAACAAGGGTGATTTTCTACATTCATTCAGCTCAGTATTCCACATTGTGTTTTCACATTGTCAGCAAACTCCACAATGCCTTCTGCTCCGGTGAACATCAGCATTTAGTGGTACGCATGAATTACACAATTTCATTCATGTTCATTACTGAGTACATTTTCTTGAAAAAGGAAAGAAAAAACACATTCAGGAATTTCCAGTATATAAAGTATCAAATGCATCAAGGCCCCAAATGTCAACTGAAAATCATGAATTTCAGTCAATCTGCTTCCAGTTCAAAGATAAAACGGGAAAGGAAAAGAATGTGTCCCCTTATCAGCAAGAACACAGCCACAACCGACAAAGCTGAATTAGTCCACTGATCATTAGGCATTAGACTGCAGATGATGGCATGATCCAAAATCAATCACATGAAACCATAATTCTTCAATTCATGCTAGCCAGTAGCAACAGCGCTGTCGGCTAACTCAACTCCAGCACAACAGGTGAACACTGAACAGGTGTGCATTTCCCAGAGTCGTACTAAAGTCCAGCCATTTAGATGCCACAATATACCAGTACTCAATTTACCCTTCGTCTCCCTATGTGGTTTTAACTGGAGTGTAGAATTGAAACTGACCTCAAATCCAAAACAGAAACAGAAAGTTGCAACAGCAGCATTTGAATGGAGCCCCAACATCTATCTATCCATCCAGAATGAAATATACACAGATGGGGGGAGGGGCGTGGTGGTGTTCGTAGCAGCCTGATCAAACTAGCCCTTGAACTCAAGTTAACTACAATGTGCTATCAATATGGGCAAACAGATGATGTATTTCCCCCCCAGAATGCTCAGAAATAAGTCTGTGGTCAATGCTAATTTGAAGGTGGATCACCACCTTCACAACTTTGTAACCCAATCTTTACCGTTTTGTGTGACCTTCTAAGGCCTCTCCTGCAATCTGGTTTTCTTCCATTATTTTTTTCATAATTCCCAGCCATTTATTATTAGGTGTTAGGCTGGGAACATCTGAATCAAAAAGGAGACTTTGTTAATCTGTTATGCTTGGCTAAGTCAACAAAGCAGTGTTTTTTGTTTGCATATTATGCATCTGAAAGATTTATTCTGATCCCAAAAGGTCAGAGAAAGGAGCTACATCTTTTCAGATGAAGAACAAACGTGGTCCCACAGATCAGCAGAAAGGGGAGACAGAAAAAAAAAGGGGAGAGCCGACAGAGAAGTTTGATGAAAAATAAAATTCTAACGCTGCTGCATGACAGCCAACTTTAACCACATGAGATTTCCTAGGAAAATACGTTATGTGGTAGATGGAACAAGAAACGAAGGAAGTGCTCACCACCAAGCCTAGTAATTCCCATGTACAGAGCGGATATACTTACTAACGCAAATGCAAATCTCTTCTCAAATCTTCATAACTATTACACAAAAATATATATATATACCTCCACAAAAAAAAAGAAAAGGAAAAAAAAAAAGGCAGCAGCCCTCAAAGGGCCTGGCTCAGTCGTCTAGCTGCTCAAAGGGGAGGGAAGTGGAGGAAGACTCCCCGTCTGGCTGGATTCCAGGCTCCTCTGTCCCAGACGCCGTCTCAACTGGCTCCGTGATTGCGCTCACGTTCACGTTCACGTCTGCGTCCGCTTGCGCGTCTAGCTCAGGGGCGCAGCTGTTGTGGTGGGGTTCCACTGGCTGAGGGTCGAGGGGCCCCGTTCCCTCCTCTTTCGGCTCCAACCCCTGCATGGTCTGCAGCTTTTCACTGAGCTCAGTGCGCTCCTTCTGCAGAGCCCGGCACAGCTTCTCCAGCCGCTCCACTTTGCCTTGCTGGGCTTTGTAATGTTTGTCCCGCAGGGTTTTCTGTTCCGGCAAAATGGTAGACAAATTCTTTAACAACAACATTTTCCAATGGGGATCAATTAAGTATACAGTATACACTTCTATATATTTAAACTAGAGAAGCACTCAGAGAGCGCAGACTTTCCCCAAGGCAATGTAGTCACAGGCACAATATAAATTCCAGATTGTGTTCTGGATCACCAATCACTACCAATATTTAATCAGTTGTTACTTGTCTGAAAATTTCATCCAAATCCGTGCCGTACTTTTCCAGTCATTTTGTACATAGGCACACAGACAGGCACTCACACAGACAGATGTCAGCGAAAACATAACCTCCTTGGTGAAGGTAATGACACACATCAACCTTAACATTTTTCTTACGTTACAGTTTTTCCAACTCTATTTCTTTAGTATTTTCCTGAAAATACTAGTCCTATTCTTTGGGGTCATAAGTCTGGATCTGGATTCAGGGGTGCGTTCCCAAAGCCACAGTTGCTAACCAGTTAGCAATACAGTAAGTTGGAAATGGGGAAATTGCATTGCAACCAACAAAGTAGCTACCTTAGTTGGCAACTATGCTTTTAGGGAAACAGACCCCTGATCTTAAGTTTTGGCATTCATGTTTTCATTGAACCACAGCTGACCACACCCTCACCTCCTCAGCCATCTGAAGCAGCGCTTGGTTGTTGGTCTCCCATTTGGTGCGCCACAATGTCGTCTCCTTCTCTAACTTTTTGATCTTCTTAGTCATCTGTCAAAACAATGGAATGGAATTTTCACTTTGGCTAAAAACTGCTGTCTGTTTAGATTAATACCAGAAATTAACATTAACTTATGAACTTCGCAAATACCCACCTTCTCCATCTCCTGCCTGAATGTGGAGAACACCTCATTGCTCTTCGCAAGAGTTGTCTGAAACTCTTCAAACTTGTCCATATACTGGGAAAGCTGCAAGAACGCATAAATGGTTCACAGGTAAATTACAAATTCTATTTGTCATCGAGGATCTAGGGGGAGTGGTGTGTGTGAAATACCTGCTGCTTCAGCTGAATCTCCTGCTCCTTCATCAGTTCACATTTGTGCCTCGTCTCTGTAGCGTCTTTTAAGAGCTGGCAAGTGGAGAAAAGAAGGGGAGGTCCAATGATTTAGGGGTACAAATTCAGATTGTTTAATCTACTGCAATTGTACGCCTTGGACCTTAGGAGTTCCTTAAAAAATACTGACATGTTTTTATTTAAAGTCTACTCCCTGAAAGAGTTTAAATACACACACATTGTTCACCTCATTCTAATATGCCATTATGGCCAACATGGTGAGATTCATAAGTTCATAAGGTTACTTCATAAGTTAATGTGTTGACAGTATAAGTGCACACACACACACCTAAAATAAGGTCAATGTGAGTCTTTCTTGCGTGTACTAGATGTAGCAGATGACATAACCACCCTGACCAGTATCTAAACGTGACTCACCAGCTCTCGCTCCCTCTGCTGCCTATCCTCCACCTGCTTCATCAGTTCTGCCGTCCGCTTCAGGTTAGCATCTACAAGTTGCTGCTGAAGCTCCTTGTGCTTAAACACCTTGTCGATATGCTGCAAATGCAGAATGCAAGGAAAGAAGAGGGTTAATTGGTTGCTTAAAGGAAAAATGCATGAAATTTTATCATTGAGGTGCCTTTCGATAGCACTTAGCAGTATAAAACAGCAGGGCTACGTATTGATTCACTCTGGATTATATCGACAGATACTGTCTGTGGACGATTCATATACAATATATGTAGCGAAGGGATGAACAGTGACCCCACCCGGTCTCGAACATGGGTCTCCGGGGTGCTAATCGTGAAACTTGACCGTAACGCCAAAGAGCCAGGCTTGTTGGTATGGCAGTCAGGGCATACTCCGCCGTTGTGACGGACGGTACTTCATCACAATACATGAGATGATTAGTATACTCCATTGTGACAGTGAACACTCTATAAAGCAATTGATGATTGGTCACCAATCAGCTGATGTTTAGATTATACAGATTGTCTATTGACAGACTCTTTTGTCCAAAGTGACTTCTGATATATTTGTTGCTCATCTTTCAAATGTGTAGTCATCTTTCAAATGTGTAGTCTGAAAAATTCTGAGGTATTTGCTGGGGTGTGCGCATTCACACTATTTTTAGCATTTTTTTTTCCCCCTACTCAGCAAAAATCCTGATCTAAGAATTGTTACAAGGCTTTTCAACCTCCTCTAATCTGCTCCACCACTGAACGTTAATACCCTTTATAATATACTGCTATGGCTGATTCAACTGAAGGGCCTGATTTTCACATTCCATTCCACCAAGAATGGGATCAGTGGCACAAGAAGATTTGCCCCCCGAATAAAGATACACCAATTATATAATTTCTACACAATAGACGCCCGACATCCTCTGCACAACTTAACACAACACACAACTTAAGACAACATCCTCTGTTAACTTAAGGAGACGTAGCCATGCTATGTCCACCGTACTACCTCCCTCAATACTGTATTTCACTACAGAACTATGTCAGAATCCTCTCATAAAGCTTTCCTTTCCTCAACTAGATTTTATAGGAACCAATCAGTAAACAGAACCTGAAGACAGAATGAACATGTTTAAAATTCAAGCAATTTCCTAACCATCAAAACGTAAACATCCACCTATTGAGCGGGTGCACAAATAAATATAATGAGAAGAAGTTACCAGCTACGTACTCTACAGTAAGTGTGTATCTTAGGTGACTCTGAACGGGCTTAATACTTGAACACATAACACACTTCATATCACAAAGTGACAATAGCAAGTCCACTGTGTGCTCACACTTCTGCATCACTGTCTACAGCTCACCTCTTCCCGTAGCTCGTACTGCTCGATGATCTTGTTGAGCTTGGCCGCCAGCTCCATGTTCTCCTGCCGCAACTTGCGATTGTGAAGCCGGTGCTGTTCCAGTTGGTTCTCGATCTCCTTCAGTGTCACCTGGAAATGCAGCATGGCCTCCTTCCGTTGCTCCTCATACTCACGTGAGCTCCGCGTGTTGTCCTCCTACAACAGCAAAGGAAGAACACAATATAGGCATGATCACTGTGATCTAAAACCTCGTCTTGGGGGCGCTGTGGCTCAGTGGGCTTGTGCGCCATACCATAAATACGGGGACCATATCCCGATCCTTGCCCGTCTCTCTCTCCCACCCATTTCCTGTCACTCTCACTACTATCCAATCGAATTAAAAAGGCAAAAAGGCATACTGCGTGCAGAACGATTCCAGAAAATGTTACATTCTAATGGGGCTTCTACCCAAGTCACTTGTAACTGATGCCACACTTCTTGGCCTCTGAGTCTAAATGCTTTCTGAGATTACATGAACCTGGACCAAATCCGAATTTACCGACTAAGCTCTAAGCCCTGAAATACATCACTGACATGTACACACTTCGAGACTAGTTGATTCATGTCATTTAAACAGGCGCTATCCAACTATTTTAGCTTAATTTACCTAAAATGAAACAAGGTAAGAGTGATGGTTCTATAATACTTTATGGGTCAATCAGTGGTTGTTTCGACATGCCTTAGTGCATCTGGGTGGAGACAGGGAAAATTCAAAGTTCGGCTGGTGAGCCGCAGCTCAGTGTTGCAAAGCTATAAGTCATAGGTTCCTTCCCCCACCCCTTTGGCGGCCTTCAATTCAGTGTTGGATCCCTAAATTGGCCCTCACCTATCAAAACTTTGAGAGGGCCCCTGCTATAAGTAGAGGGGGCAATTGTGCATAGGGAGCTCTGTAAGTAAAAATGCGAGCACAATCTGGGCTCACACCGAGAAGAGTGAAGGAATAACCGATCCATGATAGGGCGGAGGGGAGACCTTATGACTCAGCCTTTGAGGACTCCGAACGTAAGGTTGTTACCTTCAGCGTCTTATTATGCCGCTGTAGCTCTCTGCACAGGCTTTCAAGCTTGCTGCGGGCCAGGATGGCTTTGCTATGTTCCCCTTGAAGGTGCATCTTCTCCTTGGCAAGCTGGGACTGCTTCTTCTGTAGAACCTTCATCTGTTTCTGCATGGTACGGCTCTCTTCGAGCTAAGACAACAAGAGACAAACATACCACCAGACATATTGTGTGAGGCTGGGAACTGGTGGCGGGTCCATGTATTATTAGTGGTGTCTGGTCCATGTATTATTACTGAAGGTCTTTATTGTATGTTGAGCTAACTGCGACACTGCAACAATGAAGGTAATGCCTTTTCTAGAAGTACTGTAACACAAAGCTCTGTTGTCAGTCTATACATTGATTGCTCTACAACAGACAAAAAAATGTTTGCATTTTTAAATACCCAGACTGTCCTTTCCCACTCATGTCATGTATGAATAACCTATTAAGCACACAGCTGAAAAGAGGTAAGCAGTGTTTTGACAAATACAGTTTGTCAATGTCTTGACAAATACAGTTTACAGTACTTACCAAGTCAGCATACATCTTACACAAGGCAGCTAGTTTCTCTTCAGGAGTAGACAAGGTGTTCAAAGCTTGCATTAACAACAGTACTTCTTTGCCTACAATGACAAAACACAATCATCTTTCAATAAGTGCAATTTAAGCTATTTTCTACACTTTAACACTTGCCATCCTCAGCTTCGTTGTAAGAAATAAAGTTTAAAAACTGTCAGCACGACTGCATTATTTCAAAAACAACACGTAGGGACTTGATGGGTAGGCTACTGGAGAGGCTTACAACAACTCCAACATTTTCTTGTGTATTATTACTAACGTTACTTACCCAATCCTTTTCGGTCCAAACTTTTGTCAGAGGCCCTCTCCAGTTCACCAACGAGGGGGTCGATTTGACAGTCCTCACGTCCCGGTGTCTCACCCCTTTCTTCCTGTATACAACAGCTGCTCATCATGGCTCCAAAGTCTTCCATGTTATCGGAGATTGGTGTATCCGAATTAGGAGAGCTACTGCCTTCCACCAGTCCCCGCGCAGAAGCAACATCAATATCGCATTCCCCAGTCGTCGCCTCCATCATTCGACCACAAAACTAAAGGAAACAGTAGACATAACGGTAACTATACTGTAATTTAGGCAAACACTATACTCAGTCAAGCACAACTAACCCGAAGATGCATTTGAATTATTCGACAGAGCTGTCGCAAAACCTGTCTTGGAGTTATTACATTCACTGAAACACCTGTCTGCTGAGTAGAAATTTGTTGCTAATCAAGTTAAGACGCTCGAGAGGATTACCACGTGTTTTCAGCACACAAGTAAAACACCGACAGAGGGGCCATAACGTTAGCCACATGGGGCACTAACGTTAACATTATGATAATTCTGCACCTGCCTGTTGAATCAACTGAAGAAATCATTGAATAAGTTCATACAGAAATCAACTGAAACGAAAATGAGGCATGTTACACTTAACGTCACAAAATAACAACACACTGGAACAAAGTTGCCATCTCTGGCACGTGAAATGTACCAATGGCTGGCTGACAGTAAATAAAAGTGCTCTAACGTTACATCAACTGTAAGAAGTCATCAAACATGTCAAGTTAATGATGCATGGCAAAACAAAATACTGTAACAGGTAGCTGAGCGTCATTCCACGAGTGACCATTAAACAGGTCGAATAACAAATGCCCCCTTCTTTGACTTGATTGGCTACACCATTAAGACAATTAGCACTTGCTAGAGTAGCAGTTATTGTTATCATTTTTGTTTTATCTGAAGCACTATTCATCAAGCATATACATGTGGTCCGTTTTCGATCTTATAACGTTAAGGTTAATTTAAGCAGAGCGCTAAGCTAACTTAGCTTGCTAACGACAACTTTCCTCGCACGAAATCTGGAATAGGAAACATTGCGTTTCTATCTTTAGGTTCGATTCACCTCACAAAAAAACAACTACGCCGGTTTGAGCCTAGCATAGTACTTTAATTTAGCACAGCTATGTAAAACAGATCCGACCAATAAAGAACCTTACATTACCAAATTATTATATCCAATGTGAAACCATGCAAGTCCAAAGGCTGCCTGTATGTAAGCTAGTGATGGCTAACTATAACCTAATGTTAGCTTGTTGCTAATAACCTCTACTTCCGTCGAAAATAATGTTCCCCTAGCTTTTACAAATATTATTCAGCACACGGAGATGGCAGACCGTACAGGGACAAAACAAGCGAATTATTATGAAGATAAAATGACTTGAGCGCACTGTGTGTCCATGAGTAACCTGTGCGAAAACCCACCTGAATGTTTTCAGTGTTTAAATCGACCCTGCTATCTGAGAACGTCGCCATGTTGTGACGAAATACTGAACAAGACACACGGGAGCCCGAGGGTCCCCTAAGGACCTATCACAAGAAATTGCTAGTTCTTCTTTTTTATTTTAAAATGTACTGGGGTCACATTGATCACATTTGAGTGGGAAGTCTACTTCTAGTTAGCCTGGTTTTATAGTGGTCCTGATTTTGAGTTTAGTGGGGCATGCATGCATGCAGCCACTGATTGACCATTCCTGCACTCAGTGGTGATGCCCCATTGATCTGCTTCTATACCTTGGTGCTGCCACTGTCATATGTGTCAACTGAACTGATATAGCAGATTAGATCTATGCATGATCTTAGCATCTATGCTTTAGGTGGAAATGTTATGTTAAATAGGCTATTCCCCCATTAAATCACTGCATTCCTAAATAAAATGTGCACTGTCTGTATGGTTATATAGTAGGCTAGATAATGATAGACTGACAGTCAGATATCAAAGACAAAGTAGGCCTACTTTCAACCCACAGGAAATGCATTTAATGTATCCAGTGTGATGAGTATATTTACCAGGAATTGAACTAGAAATGCAAAGGAATTGAACTAGAAATGCAAATAAGGTATTTTCAGTACACTGTGTTTCCGTGCCATGTAGGTAGTGCAAACAGAAGACAAAGTAAATTTATCATCAGTGCCTAAATAGAAATAGCTTAAACAAAAATATAGGTTAGACATATTGTTGGGATTAAAAAAAAAAACAATCTTAAAACGTTTTAATAAAAATCATTTATTTGTATAGCATGCATCTTTCATGCAGGAGGTATAGCTCAACAATCTTACAAAGACCAAGAAGAGTGAAACAAGAAAAAAAGAAAAAATGGTGTAAAAAAAAAGGTCCACAGTAGACTGGACAAGAGTCTGTACATGCAAAGATAACAGTTTACCAATTAATCCAAAACACTTAAAAACTAAAAACAGTAGGCTATGTGATGTAGGCTAATATAGCCAGTAAATTGAGTGTTAGTTGGCACAGGGCTGGTATACAGTAGGGTGGCGGTCATTTTCCCTTCACCATCTATCTGAGGAGTTGAACAAGTTGTATGAATGATTCCTTAGCAAGCAACCGCAGCACTAAACATGCTCCTCTGTCAGATGAAAGTTATGTGTTGACAATCATTGTCCATGATTGACCACATTTGGCAGGATTCTCAGAGACAGTTAATAAATGTTTTTCAGGTTCTTTGCCACTGATGTCTCAGTAACAAGTTCAGAGTCAGCTTTCCTTTCCAGCCCTTAAAAGCTGTTTGATATTGGCTAATGTCTATGCCTATTGACTTATTGTAATAACTGAACTAACTGGTCATGTGTATGTCACCTTTTTTTAAATAGACACTTCAGAATCTCTTCAGAGTCCCTAGAACCTTGCCATGGGTCTTAAGGAAGTAAGAACAGAGAACAGACTGTAAATTCAATTCAAACATTTCATACCAAATGAATTGGGAAAAATAGGCTTTCCTGATAAGATAGAGACACATCTTGTCTTTTCCCCTTAACATCCCTAAATATTTAACCTGAGGTAAATCTGCATTTGATTCATGCAGTCTTCCGTAATGAAAATACACCTACTTTGGTCACATAGCCGTGGAGTTTTAAAACATGTATGTTACTAAAAAATCTTTTAAATGTGGAATTTGTTAAGATAACCTGTCTTCGTGAAAATCAGTAGTATGGGAAATGTAGGCTTCATTTTGTAGGCCTACAGTATATTACTTCATATCTATGAAAGAACCCTGAAATTAGGATGCTGGTGGTAAAACTATAATGCTAATTAGGTTATGGTGATACCTCAGACAAAGTAGGAAGTTGGGAATATACTCAGGCCACACACTATTCTTAATCTGTGTTTTTGAGCACCATGTGTTTACAGTGTATAGTATCCCAATCGTCAGTCTGATCTGGTCTCTCAGAGGTTAGAGGTTCCCAGATGCTAACTGTGTCCTTCCTGAGGACAATCCTCAATGTTTGTTTGTCCATCTGATGATTCATCTGGAATAATACAATACAATACAACACAATACAATATCAATACAATATCAGTCCTTCCAATTTAGTAAACAAAACAAAAACAAACAAACAATCATCATCTTTCTATCATTTCACACTCACCTTCCGCCTTCTCATTGTCTAGTACCAGCCTCATCTCCTTACGAAGGTCATCTGGATTAAGACTACATGCATCAAATGCATCACTCACAAATTCAGATATTCCTGGGCTGGTGGATAGCTCATCTTCAACCTGATGTAGAGCAATTATTGACACAAATAACACAGCAAACATTAATCAACAGATCAAGTTAAAGCAATTATGTTCTAATTTGCGTTTCACTGATAGTGAACAATAAAGACAAAAACATTGACACAAATCAGATATTGGAAAATAGTAAAGGTAATTTACCTCAGTCTTTAAGTTTGTAATTGTAATGGGAAGAGATTCAGGCTTCCTATCTAAATCAAACACAAAAGTTTTTTTGAACATCAGAAAGGAAAAATATTCCAGGTCCAGGCACTCAGTTAATCCATAGAAAAGTTTAGGGTTTTTTTTGTTTATTGCATTTTGTCTATGTACAACTTGTGGTGTCTTAAAATGGCTTAGACTTTGGACAAAGCAAATCAACCCCTTGGCTTGTAAAATAAAATGCTGTAAACAGATAGTAGTCTACCTCCAAGATGTACATCTTCTGGAGAAATCCCATCCGTTTCACTCTCTTCCTCATCAGCTGCTTTCTTTGTTGCTAGTGACTTTAGCTGGTCTGACTGCTTGATCAGGGAGACTCGGTAGAAATAATTCCTCCAGAATCTGTCCTCCTTTACTCTAAACACAAAATCACAAAAGCTAAAATGACCACTCTCATAAATAAGATTGAGAAGTCTGATATCACATCTATACATTTCATCTATACATTTGGGCAATAAAAAGTAGAAAAAAAGTCACAATAAAAGGTAGAAATAAAGCCAGCATATAAATTAAACACTGACCGTTTTGGGACAAGCGCAAAACGCATCTGGCTCAGGAGCTCATCTTCTTGAAGCATCACCAAAGCAACAGGACATATCTCTTCAAAGTCGAAATTGAACAGGATCCCGTCTGGGGGGTCACATAAGAAGTTCCTACGGTCCTGAAACACAACAAACCAGCTGCTGGGTAAAGTAAACCAACAGGTTCTGACATGCAATTTTAAACTGGAATGCTGAAAACAATCATTTACTGGGAATGTAAGTCTTAGAAAATCTACTCAAGGAACTGAAAAGATTTATATTGTAATATTGTTATTCATAAAGAATAATGTAGGGTGTCAAACTCTGTCATGACCAAATTTAAGGCCATGACATTTTAGTCCCTCTAATGTTGAAATCTCAGTTTGACAGAGGATTTCTTGAGGAGTGTACGTAATGTAATTGTCACTCACAAGTGAAAGAGCACGGATTTGTTGCTGAGCAGTTTCTTCATCATTTAAGCCCTCCCAAGGAGGTACTGCTGCCTCTGAAAATACATAGTAGAAACACAATGTAACACAGACAGAAGGCCTACTGTACCGACATTAAATTTCACACCCGTCATAAAAGTCACACCAAAAAATTGTAATAAATATCCCTAGTGTGTAGCCTTGGCCAATTAAACCAACCAACAGAAGTGGACGATCATGTTACTGGCCAGATGTTTTTAGAAAGAAACATAGGCCGAACATTTGAGATTATAACTCACCAACTGGTTTTGAGTTTTTTTCATGTAAAAACTTCTTGTGTTCTTTCTGAAAAGCTCCAATTAAACTCTGACAGAAACATAAGAAATAGTTATATGAATGTTACACAATTTTAGGAAAGGAAGGAGTCACCAAGTAGTAGCCTTGTCTTGCTAGAATCAAAGAAGTGTCACCTTGTCAATGATACCATCAATGCCACCCTGTTCTACACTCTTCCAGATGGTCTCTGCTGTTCCAGACACTGAGCCAGAGAGCTTCTTGGTGGCATTGCTTGCAAAGGTAAGGAGAAGACCTAGACAAGCGTTATAAAGAATTAGCCTTCACGCGTAATTCTATGGGAATCTGATAATGTCGGTTCCCTAAGCTACAGGTTTCACGGTAATGTTAACTTCTCGAAAAGTCTGACTACTCGTAGGAAATGTCCGAGTACATGTAGATAGGCATGTTGCAGACCTATAGAGAAATAAATAATGCTAACGTTAACGTTACCACTCAATCCTTCTTCTTGTTGGGTGAATTGGGGAAAGGATTCCTCCTCCTCCTCCTTGCTATCACCACCTCTCGCATTTACTTGTTGGATCTCTCTGTCAGGCTGGTCAACTTTGTTTTCCTCTACTTCACTTTCATTTGAATTATGCAAACCAAATAAGGAACCCAGACCTTTCAACATTCTACTACAAAATTAGACGCCAACGTTGCAATTTGCTATGCTATTTAGTTCCTCGCATTCAAACTCATCAGTTCCTTAGCCTGCACAAGATAGTGACAACGTCACTGGGATAAACAAGGAAACGTCACTTGCCCCGAACCCTATTGGCTGACAAATCTTTCAGTGTCAAGACTTACCTGTTCAACTTACTGTTCATGCAATAAGGGAATGTAAGTCTTGAGAGCAACACTGAAGGAATGTTAGGAGTCATTGGGCTTTTCGAGAACCTACACATTTTCCAGAGAATAATTGGCCTTACTAGAAGATGCTTATTGGTGGCTGATAGCACCAATGTTGTTGTAACTAATTTTGTTTGTTTGTGATGGAGGTTTCTTAACTTCTTGCTGGTCTCTCCGTTCATATGACTAGGCCTGGGCATGGCTGTATCGCACTGGTTGCTTATTCTCCCATAATTTTAATATGCAACGTTTCGACCCCCTGGGTCTTCCTCAGGCAAATGGCATTCAACAGTGACCCAGGGAGAATAGGCCTAAGCAGAGTGTGGGCATTGAATTCTTTTAAGTAGGCCTGGCTATATGCCACTGAAATTCAGTTGGAGATTATCCCAAAATGTATTGTCTCATAAATAGATTTTTGTGCTGAGAATCTTTTATTCTTGTCAACATAAAAAATAAAACAAGTAGCCAGTCACTGAGCTTACTGATAAGGAAGGTACAGTATATGCTTTGATTTCAGACATTTTGAAGAGATATCAAACAAGAAAACCAGTCAGAGAGTATCAATATAAATTCATATTTAATATTCAGAAACATGTCTGCTTTGAGAAAGCATATAGTGCAAGATTAGGTCCCTTTCCAGGAGTCACTAGAATGACAGAAAATTTGTAGGCTACCATCACACTTGTTCTTCAGGAACCTGGGGGGGGGGGAAAGGCTGAATGTTACTCAGGGCTTATTAAAACATACAATGTAAAACTGAAAACAATCACTAAAATGTGCAATGAAGCATCCATTCAAATATTTTTATGACAACTAAGAACACTCACCCTCTCATAGTCATCGACATATGTATACTTCTTGTCTCTGTAATGGTTCCGCTGGGTCATGAATGTAAGAACAATCCAGTCACAAACAACTGTCACCTGCAGATAAGAAGACATTTTTTAAAATGTGCAGAAACAATCTGAAAGGCTACAGTGACATTTTGGCATGTATACTCCATTTGCAGCATCAGTGGTCAATACTGCCACCTGCTGGTGAATGATAAACTCTACCTCATTATGTATTAGTGCTGCTGGCTTTGAGCAAGATCTGTAAAATCATTTGGTTAATTCAATAAACAAGTAATGGCTGACACAAACAAGTAAACCTTTACCTTATGGCTGTTTCTGCTGCCTACATACATATATGAAAATGTTCTTGCCAATGAGTTTCTTCCCATTCTATGGGGTTACTTCTGACTGATGAGAATAGAATTCTGTGGTTTCAACACTTACCAACCCAAGGAGGGCCAGCCCAGCCCCTATGTTGAGCAGTGTTGGAACAACGTTAAATTTTCCAGCCTGAAATGATAAGAAATTGACTGTGTTGCCAAATATCCTACAAATGAATAATCCTCAGTAATCAGGAGCTACACAACAGCAAGCCTCATACCTGTCCAAATACCATAATGTCAAAGCGAATTCCATATCCTTTGATTAGCGTTCTGGTCTCCTCATTGTTGCTGTCTTTAAAGTACTTTGCAAACCTATGAGAAGAGCAACACTTTATTCAAATGTGAAACTGTATTGTCATTGTGTTCACACATTGTGAAAACCTTACCTGAAATTATATCCTGGGGAAACAGTGTTTTCTGGGTCCTTGTTGTCAAGACGCCGGAAGTTGTATCGTGGCACACACCAGCTTTCTGGCATGTCCAGGTCACAGTCCCACCGGATTTGAACCCCCATCACTCCACCCTAAGTAGAGAAAGGTTACATGCCCGTTTTTAAAATCTGTAATATTTCCTGCAAAAAAAACTTAATTAGCATATAAAATAGCCATTGTACCTTACTCTAGAGTGCAGAACTCTGCTAAACAGACAAACACCTATCGCCCATGTCACCTATGTCCATGTTCGAATCTTAGTGACCCCAAACCCTTTATCCCTAACAGACTTATGTGTTGCTCACATTGGAAAGACTTCGGAAGACTGTCTACTACTGTCTTCTTGAGTTCTCTGTGTTGACCAGAGAAATTTGCACTCTACTGACGGATAATGGGTTGTGATCTGTGCTTGCACAAAAATACAGCTGGCTGGCAGCAGTAATTTGTCTTTCCAAAAATCCACTATTAGGCCTGTATGTAAACAAACAAGTCAGTGTATGTTGCCATCTCTCCTGGATTTGCCGTGACACATTGGCCTAAACAGGTTCAATCTCTGTTCAATCTCAAGCAAAGAATCTTGCTTTAACCAGAATGTTATTTCGAATGTGCATGTAAACATGTAGCATATCACTGTTCTCATTAGCCTACATTTTTATTTTCTGGTGTGTTTGTGGTGGATAGTATAGGAATAGGCACAATGCTTGATCTTACAAGAAATCAAGGGAGCAAGTGCTTCCCAAATCTCTCAAATATGTCACAAAGACACTCAAAGGCAGCCATTTAAAATAGTCAACGTCATGGCAGGGTGCTCTAACTCACAGTACAGGCATACCAAGCAAGTCTATGATTTTCTAACTTTGGTTTTCTCACCTATACATGTACTGTGCGTGTGGATTTGTTTGCAGACCAAGGAATAGGAATCAGCAATAGCAGACAAGGTGGTGATAGGTCATTTAAATAGGTGAATGCCTTTATTCACCATGAAATGTCGCATGAACCATTCCTCCACAAACGAAAAAAGTAACAACATAACTCCAATGGGTGTTGTCATGAGAGGTCACTCACTTCCTATCAATAATAGAATCATGACGCCAACCACCACTTTCACTTCCACCAAAAGCAGGGGTGTTAAACTCATTTTTGTCGAGGGCCACAGGAGTAATGGGGTTTTCCTCAGAGGGACGATCTGCCAAATTTACATGTGCGACCACAAACATGCAAACTTCCTCATGTTTCTGACCATCAATAACACAGTCCCAATGTGCCACCACTTAATTTTGTATCCCTTTCCTATTGGTAAGCAGGTCTAAGATGCACCTCATTGGGAGTTGCCAGAATTGTGTTGCAGAAAGTGCATCACTAGAACTGTTTTTAAACAGGCAACATACTGTACACATACAATTCTTTACACCTACAACTACCTAACTACTATTAAAATAATTCCTACATGAATTGCCATGTTCTGGAAGTCCTCGTCAGCCTCTTCCACCATGTCTTTGAGTCTGAATATGGGGCATTCTGGGTCGGTGGAACGGTTAAATACACAATTCTTCAAATAAGAGCTGTTTATGTGTGGGAGGATATTCCTTCTGAAATGACAAAGACAACACAATACATAATTTACTATTACATTCAATATTGTTTGACCAACATCCAATTGTCTGGCCAGTGGTTAAGTGATAAACCTCAGCCAGTTAAAGCTGTATTCGGCAACTCATTACAGCAAGGGAGGGGTTTGAGAGGCCTTTGAGGAGCGTAGTGGAGACTGGAGGAGGGATCAGAGAGTTGTGTGACTTTGAATTTTTTTGCCTAAGTCTCTCGTAGACTTGCCGAATACAGCTTTAAGCTAGAGGAAGTGATGCACCTCATAAGAGGGTAGCCTGTTTGCTTTGTGTAGGCGGGGCCATTCTCACCGCACTTGGGGATCAAACCTGTCACCCCTGTCAACTACAACAAACCCACGACATGGGAGTCGGAAGTTCTAACCAATGAGCTGAAAAGCCCAGGCTTCCATCTCAGCGGTTAGAAGCGTTCTTAAAGATAGGGTTGTGAGGATTTACACGTATTGCCGTCAGCTACCCCAGGCTAGTTGGAGTCTATTACGTAAAGGATAAAGCAGCTTATTATACGGCTACTTGCCAACATGACGAGAGAATATTTCATGGAAATGTTTCATGGCTTCCACGGATAAACAAATAGTTTGCAAAGTAACTTGAACTCTAAACTTTCCACTTTCTATAGAATGCAGCAGATGTCCTTTCACTTTCAAAGATGTTTCATTGTTGATCTCTATGTGCGGAATGAGAGACGTGAGTCTCAAGCAAAAAACCTGTTGCCATTGACACTGACCTGTGAATGTTGAGGAGGCCCATTCAAAGTGAATGGAGCCTTGCACAATATTCTAGCACAATATTATACCCCCTGCTTACCTTACCCAGGTTAACCACCTACTTGGAATTCAACACACTCTAAACTGTATATTGCCCTACAGCAAAAAAAAAAAAAAAAAAAGATAAATTACGTACTTGTTGAAGTTGAATTTTGGAAATCGGATGTTGTTCTTCACCAGCACTGTGAAGTTTTCTGCATCCGCTAGCATTGGAGGACTAAAACAATGTAAAAACACAACCATCAGGTTGAAAATGTGGCAATGGGAAATTGTATTGCAACCAACAAAGTGGTTAACTTAGTAAGCAGCAATGCTTTTGGGAAATGAACCCCAGACTTCCCTTCCCCTTATAGTTTTTATGGTCAGTCACAAACTCACTTTCCCTCCCTTGAGGTTACTCACTAGACAAAATAATTCACTTTTACTTGTTACTTGCGACTCACACACAGGCAGTGAATATGCAGGACACTAAAACACAAGCAGACTTACTTAGGTGGTTCAACAACTCTTTCCAAAGGACACCAAGCAAGGATCTCACATGTTTTAACTGTCTGATTGAAGTTGACACATTTACCTGTCTGCACACCTATGGATAGTGAAAGAGAAAAAAGCAAAAGGTTATGATGAATGGATGGTTGGATGGATGGATAGATGGATAGATAGATAGACAGATAGATAGATAGATAGATAGATAGATAGATAGATAGATAGACAGATAGATAGATACTTTATTGATCCCCTAGCGGAAATTCAAGGTACCAGCAGCTTTAAGACACCACACACAACATACACTGCCATGTAATACACAAGTTGAACATACAATAAGTCAGCATTACTAGGCAAAAAGGCAATAGAATCCAATACTAAAGACAATAGAATCCAATACTAAAGGCAATAGAATCCAATACTAAAGGCAATAGAATCCAATACTAAAGGCAATAGAATCCAATACTAAAGGCAATAGAATCCAATACTAAAGGCAATAGAATCCAATACTAAAGACAATAGAATCCAATACTAAAGTCAATAGAATCCAATACTAAAGACAATAGAATCCAATACTAAAGTCAATAGAATCCAATACTAAAGACAAAAGAATCCAATACTAAAGACAATAGAATCCAATACTAAAGACAATAGAATCCAATACTAAAGACAATAGAATCCAATACTAAAGACAAAAGAATCCAATGCTAAAGGCAAAAGAGATGCAGATGCACATAAGTGTGCTGGGGATTGGTAATGTCATATACACTGTAGGCTAACACATATGGTCAATATACATTCATCATAATAGTCTGCCTGATCAAAATGCACTGTATATTTTACCGTTACTACGAGGACTTCTTAATCCGACTGCACAGTCACTGTCTGAAGAGCAAATAGAAGATTCACTGGGGATCTGTGTGGAGAATAAAGGCCTTAAATGCATATAAACAATAGCCAACAATAGCCTATCTAAAACAATAATAACAGAATAAAACATATTGTAATTCAATTAAATTTTAAGTCAACTTCAAAGAGATTGCATACTCATTAATAACTACATTCATGCTCTTTGTCCAAGGCAGAATACTGGCCTAAAATGCAGAGCAGTCCACTGCAAATGACACATTACTACCAATAGCCTCAGTCTGTGAACAATATTGTTTGTCTCTCTGATAAATCCAAGTGGACATTAAATGAAGAAGTTATGATCTTTAACTGAAATGTACTTTGGACTGGCTGGGTCTGCCAATACTAGCTCATGAAGTTAGTTGGACAATGTTTGACCTAAGCAGTCTCTGCCATTACATTACCTCTGCACAATAGGTCTGCGTTTGGTTCTGGGTCATAATCAGGTTAGTCAGCACAAAGAATGAGCTCTCTTCCTGAGTAAGAAAAAAAAAGAATGAGACCTGATGTTCCATTACTAGAAATATTTCCAGATGTTTGTTTCATAAAGTGTGGAGGAAATCTGGCTTATCAAGAGATCCAAGACTTGTTTTTCATATGGCAATTCGGGAGGGTGCCCCTACAAAGTCCCCCTTCATGAGGAAAGCTAATAATTCAACACCATTAGAGCAGCTACACCCAAGACGTGACGTGAGAAACCACCATGACCGACCCAAAACGACCATTTCCCCGTGGAATTGAAAGTGAGGGGTGGCGAATCTTAATGGTGTTCATTATAGCTTATACCTCTTCGTCTTCGAAATATCTTGATGGTACCTGTGGCGGAATTATGTAGTCAGCAACGTCCCAAACCCGGGGGCCAAGGTCAGACGTGTTTGTCATGGCAATTCCTTTCACTTTGGTGATAACCGAACTGAGAATGGAGTCTGTGTCTTGGTAACCCTTCTTCAATACGCAGACATACCTGTGCGTAAAAAGACGGAAGGTAGCTGATCTACCTGGGCCTTCTCTGTCAATGTAGTTAGCGAATCTCCAAATTCAATAAATGTAAACATTTGTTAATTTAGCTTTTGTGCTAAATTTTTTACTCACCCGATTATATAGGCGATTACTAAAGCCTGAGTGAAACGGTTGATTAGTCCAACTTTCTTACTGCGTATTACCAATATTTTCGGTGTCGAATAGTCAAAGAAACATTGACATAATGATGTGCAGCAACTGTTATTTTCTTCAGCAAGTGTCATGATTCCAGCATCGTTCTTCCTCCTCTCCAAACTGAAGTGTCCAGTGTTGTGTTACCTTCCTCCTCTTCTTGTTAGCACACCCAATCACGAGTTCCTTCGCAGATGAAACTTACCCTTTTCGCTCGTGATGCTTGATGACTCCAAATCTGGCAGTATCCGACGAGGAGTCATCTCATTCATTTTATTGTATATATGTTTATTGCGTAAGTCATGAGTGTGGACAAAGGTTACTACAATATAACTTCAAATATTAATTCAAAATTCTGAAAGTAATTAGCGTGTAGGTCTGTTCAACATAAACAGAATTTCATTGTCTTCCATTGTACAGAATCAGTGCCATTGTCCATGCTATACAGATTTTAAAAAACAGAGGAAGTTGTGTGGGCGTCAACATTTCAACACAATTAGTAATAGGCTGCACAGAAACATTTTGTGCTTGGAGGGAGGACATGGCAGTCTGTATTTTGCTTTTGCTGTAGTAGTCCTTCTTTTTGCTGCTATCAGGACCAGTATTCCACAAGAAAGAGAATCAGCAAGCTTTGTAAAAATACAAATATAAAAATCCAATTAGTGGAATTAGTGTTATTTTGAGTGTTTGTTATGAGTGTTTGTTGTTGATTGTCACAAGTCTATAATTGCTTCTTTAATGTTATTTAATGTTTCACAGTTCAAGCGAGTAAAAAAAAAGTATTATTAATACATAATGGGAATTAATATGATACAAAAACATGACATAAAATAAAAGGGGTAGGTTCATGGTCTTGTCAGAGCGTGAGCCTGAAGCACAATTAGTTACATCATTTTCTGTGAAATGTTAGTACATATTTAACCAACACCTCCATGAATTATGTCAAATGCTGGATAAGATTTACAAGGCCATAGCACCATCCTGTTTTACAGCTGCTGATTCACATGAAGAGTCTAAGGATCTTGGGCCTATAGGGTTGCAGGGTGCTGCCATCCATAGCTTTCACCATGTCTTCGGCATTGAGAATTATCTGATGGGCCTCATCGAAGAGCTCTGGACCAACCACAGCACGCACTCTGTCCTTCCAGGCACTCAGCTTGGGTCTGTTCTCAAAGACGTTCAGACCAGACCCCACAGGCTGTAGAGATAGAGCAGTATTTCAGTGTCATTACCCGTCAGAAGTGTGCACTGAGCCATTTACCAATATTTAAATGAAAAAAATAAGTGAGTTTTGTTCCTCTCGGTAAGAATAAAATATATTATCAAGGGAGAAATCCGATGTGAATCAGTCAATAACCCTGTTTTTCCAGGTATCTGAATGTTGTCTTTAAGAAAAAGGAGAAAATTTGATGCTACATAGTGTTGAGAATGCACCCTTTTAATTCTCAAATTTAAGGTTAACCTTGAGCCACCAGTTCTTATTAAACATAGGTTTAATGTCCACACTAAAGCAAGCTGAAGTACGCAGAGTATTTTCTTAAATATGTAATCCTATTGTAAATCTTTTCGTTTCTTTTACTCTTTTAAACATTGCAATCATGAACTTATTGCATTCTATCATGTCATTATTGAGAAATTTAGAATCATGTTCAGAGCACAAGTTTGAGTGAGATAACATCAAGTTAAAGAACCATTGAGGAAGTTGGTGCCTACGGTACGTGCAAGTTGTCATGTTGTGCTCTTAAGTTTTGTGTGAGGAAAAGGTGAGAGAAACACATTCAAAATAGCTATACAAGGTAACCATAATGAAGTACTGTCTTAGTTTAAATAGTTTGTTGAGACTGAAGTCAAGGTCTTTTGATCCTTTTTGCTTTGGGATTGTTTCCCCTTTTTTATCGGAACATATTCTGTTTTATTTTTTATCTTTTCTTTTTAGGACTGCTATAGTCCATCATTTTTGCATGGTAGTCTTTTAATGCATTTGAAATTTATTTTTTTAATAAAACCATCTCTATCTCTGGTAGAGTTTAAAAAAGTTTTTAAGTTTTTTGTTGCCTCCTGAGTGACTTTGAGCACTTCTTTTGCTGTGGGGAATCTCTTGACATGCATCAGAAACCTTTTTCAACCAGGGAAAGGTAAGTTGGCTCAGATGTCCTAGAGACCTAGACATTCACACAGGCATAAGGCAAGGTGCAGGAGTAAAGCATCTCAATTCTGGTAACTCAAAAGTAGTTAATCTTAGGGGATATTCACGAAATGCTAGAATAGACAGAATGACAAACCGATTACTAATGCTGACTCAATGGGGCATAGTGAAATGAAACTGAAAGTAAGTCGTTATGCCCCATTCCAAGTGTTAGTTGCTGTTCGGTCTATGTTGTATCAAATTTTCTTATTCTTTTTTCTACCTACAGCACTTGGTGAGTTTGAACAACAGGGCAATGGATTGATTTACACTGGATTTCTCCTTTAAGCTAGCCTGGCGAATGCCAAACTAAAAATCACAAGTTATATTTAGTCTGGAGATGGTTGGGCGATATGGACTTAAAAATATATCACAATATTTTCTGTTTTTTATCACGATATCGATAACTGACGATAAAAAAGTATATTAGGTCTACAGTTTAACACAGGGTTCATACAGGTGCCTGAAAATGCTAGGGTTTTAAAGGTTTAGAAAGGCACTTCTTGAAAATTTTGTAAAGGTAATCGATTGTAAATTAATTGTTGACAATAAATATTCACATGACAGAGTTGTTTGTGTAGTCTATTCAGTGGAAATATAAATGCTAACAAAACATTTTCTGACTATTGCATTTCCCGATATGACAAAAATTCCTATTGTGGGATTTTTTTTTTGACGATATACAATAAGATAACGATATCACACAACCCTACTGGAGACCCACCTATTGCATTTCTTGTAGTGGAAGCATCGTTTACGATTGTCCAGAACCGTTTAGTGGGCGCTACAAATGTCTATCATTGCATCTGTACATAGCTCAGAGCCAATACCAGAGCCTCCACGTGACGTAAAATGCAATCGAGGGCCGTGCTAGTCCCTTTTTGTTCTGTGACTGGATACCGAAAGCAGGCGAGAAAATCGGCAATGGTCATCATGCTGCTTTTCAGAGTGAAATGAAATAAGCACGCAAAGGAGCATGGAAACTCCCAGGCTACCTTTAAGCAACTTTGTTGTTGCAATGCAACTGCCCGTCGCCAACCAACTTAATTCCTAACTGGTTTGCATCTATGCTTTGGGGAAATGGATCCATGGAATGTGATGTAACCATTTAGTAATGTTGAGAGGACACTGCTGGGTCTACACTCAGCATAGGTTTTCAAAGTGCAGCCTGCGGAAGCATTTCTGGCAACCCGCAATAACATCTAATAATATCTGTAAAATTGTTAAAACTGGACATTCCTTTAAGAATGAATCTCCTTTTAATGGTGTTTAGTGGCATCTATAGGCATTTATTTATTGGAATAAATGTAAACTGTTAATTAAAATTACAAACTGGATTTTTTTCCCCCCAGTTTTTTCTTTGTCTCATCTTACCCCTTTGGCAGCCCTCAGTTCAATGTTGGGTCCCTAAATTGGCCTTCACCTATCAAAACATTGAGAATCCCTGGTCGACAGGCTTAGACTCTTCAGGCACATCTTACCTGCATGACCTCCACAATGGCAACAAGATCAGCCAGGGAAATTTCATCTCCAGCTATGAAAGGTCTGTCTTGGAGAAATTTCTCCTCAATGAGTTGTAGAGATCCATCAAGATCCTCCAAAGCAGCAGTCATTTTTTCTTTAGGTACCTCCTCCCCTAACATTTTGGGAATCATGAGCTAAAGACAAGGACATTGGAAAGGGAGGGGCATACAAATCATTAGCCTACAATCGATTAAGAACGTTCAACATAGTTTGGAGTGAACAAGGACCTGCGCATTACGCATGATAAAACGCAACATAATATCAAGAAGGCTAGAACATGAATTCCGTTCTTGAGGCTTGCAACATTTTCTTGGAACAATGAAGTGCCTCTAGGGAACAACTAGGCATTTGACCGCATACTCACCCTGAGCCAGAACACTTTGGAGCCCTGCATCCGCACAGCTGTGTGTTGCCAAGAGAGGTACTCATTCACCCGCGCACGCTTCTGAATGTCGGCGGGATACCAGTGGTCTGGGGTTTGAAACTTCTCTGACAAGTATGTCATGATTGCAATGCTACAAAGCATGAAAAAGACGCTTTGTTAGAGATATCATGGCCCCCTCCCTTACTTGACCTGAAATCCGAAGCTGAAAATTACATAATAGACCAAACTTGGACTCATGCAGCAGTTCTCATAAATGAAACTTTCGGTGGAAATAGTTACAACTGGACAGCGTTAAACCAAACATGACATTTGACAATTTTGTGCCTACCTTTCGGCCAGACAAAATTGTCCATCGCGCATAGCAGGGACTTTTCTGAGCATGTTGATTTTGCCAAATTCTTCTCCATATTGCTCCCCTGGTATTATATGGTATTAAAATCACATACATCTGATTAAAATGGACCAACCTCACATTAATTCCATTCAAAATAAATATGCAGCCTAGCATTTGGCTACTACAAGTAAAGAGAATGAACATCTCGCAGCAGCGCGACCGTGATTGCACTTAACATTACCTCCAAACAGCGACAGCTTTTTGAAGTCAAACTTTATATTGTTTTTCTTCGCGAAAATATACACTGATCGACAGGGCTGTGAGTAAAGGTCCAGGTAGAGTTCCAAAGCCATTTTGAACGCGTGGAAATTAGATTCAAACTCGATTAAGTAGGCTAAATTAAGTAAGTCCTGAGTTGGTGGTCCGTTCGGTTTGGCTATCCAAAACCCCTCCCAATCGCACTCAAAAAGTCTCTCTCTCTCTCTCTCTCTCTCTCTCTCTCTCTCTCTCTCTCTCTCACACACACACACACACACACACACGCACGCACACACACACGCCTTCAAAGACAACACGCTGCCAGTTTCAGTGGGTCGGACCAGTGAAATGGTGACACGGTTGTGTGACAGGCTACTTCAAAAAAATATATTGTGCAATTTTGATTAATTTGGTGTAAGAAAAACAAGAGTGCAACTGCACGTTTAACGTTATTCTGCCTTTCACCACAAGATGGTACAATTTCACTGGTAAAACAAATCGGGGATGTAACGGGACACGTATCATCAAGTACAGGACTCAAAGCACATCTGGGTTCTATGTTTATATGACATGTAGGCTAGGCTGTATAGTTTGGATTTAACATTATGCAATATGCATTAGGCCTAGGCCTACATTAACAGTCTTAATGCGTCTAGTCATAATTGGTAAGATGCATGTCATGTAAAACAGTTTACAACAGACAGAAAAACCATTCAGTCATCCTTTTATTTGCATTATAAGTTTTTAATAATCTAAACCTCAAGGAATCAATAAAGTCAAAATAATCTGAAATGTTATAGGGTATTTCTGTATGGTTTAGAATCACTAGGCTATAGACCTGCACAGGCCTATTTGTGATTTTATAATTCTGTGTTTTAAGACCTGCAAGGTCAGTACTAAAAGTAGACTATATAATCCAACATCAATAAACTGATAAAACAGTCAGTGTTGATTGTCCTTGGACAATGTAAGTCTGTAAAACGCAGGCCTAATGAGGCTTGTGGGACTTCACAAATTCTTCCTCCTCAAACCAGGAATGGCATTTTCAAGTTGACTAGCATGAAAGCAGCTTGACATCACAGAAAACTCATCACAGTTCCCTTCTTGCCCACCTGCATTGGCTCCAGGGCATAAAATCTGATGACAATCCTGTAAGAGAAACATATTTTCATGAAAAGTTGCCTTTCAGCCACACTCTGAGATGATGGTAATAATATGGGCCGTCATATGACATGCGCAAAGCTCACCGGTCTTCGCTCAAGCCCAGCTCTCCAGTAAGAAATTGGAATATCTTTGCACTGTGCTCCTTGTTCTTTTCCGCTGTGTCAGTCACGCCGATGGCGGACACGGACAGCATCACGCACGGCGAACAGGACCCGGCTATAAGCATGGGCAAACCCGCTTTAACCACCAGATTCATTCTCTAGGAGGAAAAAATGCAAGGCATCACGTTAGGCCTACGGTGAGCTACTGCCATGAATTGTCCTACTTTTCTCTAAACTAATAGTTCTACCAATTCAAATAAATTGTTTTATCTGTCGTGGTCGTACAGCAATATAATTTTGTAACTTCCTGCAACTTCGATCCAAGGTGAAATCATTCCTGCGAGTGAGTCAGATAGGGTGAGCTGTAAGAATAACCCGTGCTACCCCAACAAGACTACTCACTTCTTCCGGTTTCCCGAGAGCAGTGGCTGTGGCAGTGCATAATTTCTTCAAAAACTCCTCCGTGAATTTACTCGCAGGCAAATTCGATTCCAAATCAATGAAAGGCATGGCTACTTTGGTGTTTGCACAGCTAGGCAAGCGGTCCCGTCGACTCTGTACTCCGTGTGAAATCAAACCGGAACATGAATATAACAATCTGCCCATTGGTCAGAAAAGGCACCGCCTATTCATTACAGGATTGGATTGGCTGGGACTCTCTGTATTATCGCCCCTAGATATAGCCACTGATTTTTAAAGATGAATGATATATGAGGCTGACTTCGATGCAAAGGGCAAACCACCAGGCAACTGTCCATGTTTTTGAATAAGAAATTGTCCATGTTTTTGAATAAGAAATTGACAGTAGGCCTTTCTTCTAGTATTTCATTTGGCCTACACAAAACTTCACTTTAATAAAACATGTTCTGCTCCATATACTGTATAGCAAAAACATATAGCAAAAATATGCCACACACACACAGAGCATTATAAAAACTATGTAAAACTTGACGTTAACAGGACAAATCATGACGGAATTATTTTATTGTTTTAATGAACCTGAACACAACAGACAGCACAAGCACATAGCAGCTTTTAATTTACAATCTCATATACATAATCACAAGTCCAAAGTACATGTTACAACTACAAACTTTAATGTGTGCGTCAAGAGCAGAGTGATTCTGAAAGATGACTTGAGTTGTCCGTGAAAGTGTATTTGATTTTTTTCTGAGTTCTTGTTGGATCAGCCTTGCAGGACCACAGTCACACAAGTTGAGTCACACCTGGAGGGAAAAAAAACATAAAAATAACATTAGTATGCTTGCAATACAATCACAATGACCTGTCCCTTGACTTAATCTAATCTTGTTTAGTAAAACAGTGCCCAGTTTATCTGTGAGACTGAAACACACACCATGGTAACTTTTATTGCACCCTCTTTACTTTTAGTTGCATGCAGACAGAGTTAATATGTATAACAATGAATAGGATCAGAGACGGCTCTTTGTATTTGTGTTTATAATTAAGAGGATCCATCTCGTCATGCTCAAACAGTCATACTGTAAATGCAAACCAATGACAATATGCAACAATATGTCCTGGCTGGCTTGTTTTGGTTAACCATACTCGTAAATATTTCCCATCATTTTGTGTCCACCTGATTCAGTTTTGATGCTTTGGTCAAACTTCTACCACCAGGTTGTGCCACAAACACTATGAAAGTTTTGGTCAATACAAAGGACAACAAAAATTGCTGAAAGGTGAAATCTGGTGTAAATCAGTCAATAGCCTTGTTCTTCCAGGTACCTGAATGCTGTCTTTAAGAAAAAGGAGAAAATTTGATGCTACATACACCGGATAACAAGCTGATAATTAATGCCGACTCAATAGTGCAAAATAAAATGAAACTGAAAATAAGTCTTTAAGCCCCATTCACTTTGTGCTAGTTGCCAGTTCACTGTTCGGTCTATGTTGTATAAATTTTTCTTATTCTTTTTCCTCCTCACAGCACTTTCCGAGTTTGAACAATATGGCTATGGATTGATTTACACGGGATTTCGCATTTAAAGGCACGAAAAAAAAAGAATCCGAACCATTTTCATCACCTGTCTGTTAAGTACAGTACCAGAAAAATCACAACATAACAGTGAAACTACTTTCTATTAGCACCTTACAAATACCAGTATATATAAATATGCAATAAATGAAACGGTACTTAAAATTTACCACTGCTACCGTCAACAGTCATCATGTCAAGCTGGGAGTGACTATTTTTACCTCAAATATTAGTTTATGTGATGATAACCATCACAGTTACCATTAATGGGAAGCTATGCCTGCCATGACATCATTTGAACTCCTTTGGTGGGTCAAACTGCATCTGTGTTCACAGCGTTCTTATAAGGGAAGTCTTACCGTGTGAGAACTTGCACTGTTTGAGAGCCTCGTTGAAGCCTTCGCACAGACTGAGGTCAGTCTGTGTGGTGGCACAGTCCAGAAACTGCCTGACCTCGAAATGGCACGGGCCCTGTTGGGGGGGCATTGGCCTGGGTGGCTCCTGCGAAAGGGCGAGAATAACTCAATGATGAGTGAGTGACTGTCAGGGTCACTTGTCAGTAAACATACGCTGTTTGTCTACAACACAGATGTAAGCAATTCCTGCTTTGTGTCCATATACTGTACTATAGGCCTACAGAGTACATGTCTATCTACAGAAATATTGCATCATCAACTTTCTATCAGGCAACAGTTTTGTACATCTGTTACATCATTAGATTTTAGCTGTAAAAAATTTTAGGAAAGAATTTCACATCATTACATTTTAGCTGTCAAAAATTTTTGGAAAGAATTTTGTATCATATGTTAAAAAAAACATCCTAATCCTCCACCTCCTAGGGGACTCAAGGCATCACACCTTCTGTCTGTCACCTTTGGCAGATTAATGACTGCCTCTGACGTGTTTGGCATGGTGATGTTTGTCTTGCATACGCTTCCAGGGTTAGGATTTAGGCCTAGCTAATGATTCCTTATAGTTTAGGAATCTGTTGAAAGGTGACTTAATGACTCAGACTGCTTCGGGGATTTAAAAATTGACTCCAAACCTGGACAGGTACATGTTTACATTCCGCAGAGGATTTAATAGCCTTTTGTCCTCTAAAGTTTATTTTGGACAGTGAATGGACTCACCTGATATGCAGGCTTAGCAGGTTCAGGGGTACTGCTGCTGCTGCTGCCCCCACTGAACGCTCCTGTAAGGGCACTACCCATAACGTGCCCAACAGCGGAGCCCACTGCCACTCCAGCGGCTGTGGTTGCCATCTGGGCCATGAGTCCTGGCTGTTTAGGCTGAGCAGGAGCTGTGGCCAGGGCTGCAGGGGGTGGGGGAGCAGGTGCTGGGGCATAGGATGGGGCTGGGGCACTGGAACAAATAAGTCCGTATTAAAAGTAGCCAGGGTTTGAATTGAATTGTGGAGAGATTAAACTCTTTTTTTCCCTTCTATCCCTGACTAAATCACTGACTATGCATCTGTCAACATTTGAAAAGCAACTCGTCCAAAGTGACTTATAAGAATAGAATAAAAGAATTACAAAGGTAAAACCGCTGGTTACGTGTACCAACAATAATAATAAAAAAAAATAATTCAAAGCAACTGTTAACTTCCATTTCAAGACTAAATATGGATAGCCTACTTTATTTGCCAGAAATCGATGCTACTAATACTGTACGTCATGTCATTTCCAAGTTACATCGCATGATGCAGGCAATTTAGGCGCAGCAAGGACGAGGTTTAGATAAAAACTTTCTTTGTATAGATAGATAAAATCGCAGGAGTACGAAACTGATGTAAACTAGCCAGCTAACAATTATACCGTTATTTCAATGGGATGACGCAAGCTTCACTTTAGCAAGCTAACTACTGCTAACGTTATGTGATAAAGACGTGCGTCGTTAGTTAGATACAAGGTTAATGTTACCCTAAACCACAAAAAGCTTACCTGGCCGGTGCAGCTGGGCGACTGCGGCCTCCTCTTGCCATGTTCAAGGTAAACTGCTTGCTGTATAACACTAAATGATGTAGACGTAGACAAATTGCTACTGTTACCAGCCACACAACCAAGTCAAGTTAGTTCACAAAACTGCAACGAAGTAGCCGGCGAGTGCGTAACAGAATGACAGCCACACGTGCCAGTGACCTTGTGTGGACCATCTCCGTAGTGCGCATGTCTTAAGGACACATGGAAGCTGACTAGCTAGCCTATCATTATGACTAACTAAGCCGAATTATTATTATTGTCTACGTCTTTGCCCATAGCTCCTTTTATGCAGTCAAAGCACGTGATTTTGTCATAACTGGATGCATGAACATAAAACAACTGTTAACCTTTAATAAAAAACTGTGTTGAAATAAAACGGGTGTCTAAGAAAGTTCCAGAGCGTTCGTTCCATCATGGAATGCTTGGTGTGTACGGCCAAACATCCAGATGATTGCGCAAGAAGATTACATTGGCACCTTGGCATAGAGGCACATTCAGGTCGGGTAGGCTACGGTATATAAGAATTTGCAGTTGTATAATTTGCATTCTGTTGAATACTTCTGTTGGATTCTGTTGAATTCATCTTGAGGAATTAGACACTGCGCCTGAGCGTGTCTTGAAACCTACGCTGACGAGTAGGCCTAATGTAGCCACTTGATGGCGCCAATGACAAATGAATTAGGCTATTGTCTGGTCTGAAACGTTGATTTAAAAGTAGGCCTAGCCTATTCTGAAGAGAATAGTGGTCTCAAATTAGGAATTCCTGAAACAGA
Organism: Sardinella longiceps; assembly: GCA_027497455.2. Lineage (NCBI taxonomy): Eukaryota > Metazoa > Chordata > Actinopteri > Clupeiformes > Clupeidae > Sardinella > Sardinella longiceps. Next base: position 4,838,144 of record JAODXP020000031.1, read on the forward strand.
TCCAGGTCAGAAATAGGCTATTGGCACATCACTAAATAGGCTAATCAAAATCGTGCCTATAGTGATTGGGTGCTGAATTCTGAATTGACTGGCATGTCAAATCATGGATCTCTAAAATCCTGTTGTGACCGACGGAGGGCTGGGACTGATATACTGTATGCAAGTTTTAACTTAAAATGCAATGAAAGTAAAACTGAAACCATATATGAACATTTCCCCAGGAGTTTCTCAAAGAAAATGCAACACACCACAAGTGCAGTGCACCACACACACTTTTTGTCTCCACACATACAGTAGGCCTACCTGTGTTGTCTGATACTACCCTTTGCACTCCCAGCTTATTTGAGAAGGCTACAGTGTGAACATGATAGATGTAGAATCATCATGGAATCATTACAAGATATTATCACCAAATGCATAGGAGTTGCATCTCTGCTATTATTAGAGTAGGCTACAATATAATTGAATTCTTTAGTGTCACTGCACACCAAAATTGGTTAGCAGTCTTCCTAGAGTTTCATAAACAAATGCATACAGTAAAAGTCAACATACATAAGGCAGTTGGGTTCCTGAGCCTTGGATCTGCCCAAGGTGTCATTCTTGGGTAAGGGAGTTTTTCCTTGCCCCTGTTGCTCTTGGGGTGCTCCTTGTTGGTGTGCCCCGCCCCCGCCAAACCTCCTATCTTACCACTTTCCCACTGCACTTCTGTACTTGCACAAATAAATACAAATATTAAGCGGTCCAACTGCCCAGGCAGGCTAAAATCAAGAAAGCACAACATGCTGTCCTTGATATCTTATGATGGCAACCTTTTTGTGAAATGTGAATCTCCAAAATGTTGGCACTGAGGTGTAGCCTATGAAGTATCTTAATATTATACTGTGATCTTTATATACACATATAGGAATTTCAATCAGGTCGTACGAGAAATACGCTTCTGTGCAAGTTAAATGGGATCATCACTGTAATGATTGCTGACCTAATTTATTTAGATTAAGTGGAGTAAGCAGGCAGCAGTTTCATCCCTCATTTTTGTGGTGAAACTTTTCAGCTGCTTGCAGCAAAACATCCTGACAAATCCCTTCCTTGTGCGTCCAATCAGAGCAACAAGAGGAACAGAATAGAACAGTTTTCAGTGATGTGATCACTCCACTCCATCGTAGAGTCCAGCTGCACCCCCTGTCTCACCACCCCCTTAAATCAGTCCAGTTTCCTCACTATCCCTTTCTTGTGGTCCATGGCACAGGAGGGCACAGAAGGGGAGGCGGAGTGGTTGTGTGTGTGTGTGTGTGTGTGGGGGGGGTGCTTTAGAGGGAAATGGGCCAAAAGAGTGATTCATTTCTCCTCGGCAGGCTTTCATGTCTCGGCCCGTGTGCCTCCTAGCAGTCTCCAGGGTCTGGTTGGGAGAGGCGTTTATGTGAGGGGGTGGTGGGCCCTGAGAGGATCTGGCTTGAATTTTGAGGGAGCCCACCCCCCACTTGAGCCTAAAACAAAGGGAAAGGGGCTGACACCAGCAGAAAACACAGCGGAGCCTCTCTCACTCTCGTGCCCATCTGGCTCTCACACGCCACTTTGCTTCCTGACACACTCTCCAACTCATCAGAAACACACAAACACACTTAATTGGTCTTATTCAGTTTGCTGAGATTACGTTTTGTAGGCCCTATATAAGTTCCGTTCACATAAACACACTTCGATGGCCATGAAAACGGTGACCTTATTTTTGACTTCCTATGGCATCTTTAGTTATTCACATGGCTTTTGCATCACATTGCCAGTGGCATTTCTCTCTCATGACTTGTGGTATTTTTATACCACAACAAAGGCCTTGTGCGGAGGAGGAATTCAGCATTATTAACCTCCAATTACCTTAAATGAACCTCCCCTCTGTGTGTGTGTGTGTGTGTGTGTGTGTGCGTGCGTGTGTGTGTGTGTGTGTGTGTGTGTGTGTGTGTGTGTGTGTGTGTGTGTGTGTGTGTGCTGTATGTGTGCATTTACATCTGTGTAGGCGTTTTATTTTCTCATTACCACTCAGATTCTCTTCAAGGAAGAATGGCAAGACATTGTTCCTTGTTGGTAGAATAAAACTTCATTCATTCATAATGCCCATGCCAGAAATGTGAGAGTATTTTAAAAAATGTCTGTAGGCCTACACCTAAAGTTCATCTGGAGGGAAAAAACATAATCAACAACCATTTTTTTTACTATTCTCCAAACTATTGTTGGGAGGTTGGTAAAGTGAGCAGAATTATTGCCCTATGTTTAAACTTAAACACAGAGCATAAACAATAAACTTGTGATTTAAAAAATGGCATAGAATCAATTGTCTTAGCAGCAACTTCAGTAAATATGTTAAACTAAAAGTGAACAATAAAAGTGAGGGGCAAAAAATCCACCCCAGTGTGCCTAGTATGCCAAATGAATTTAGCGGGATGTCATTGTAATGCAAGAACTCCAAAAGAGCCATTTTTAAGAGGATTTATAAACATCTACAATATGTGAAGGTTGCAATTTCTAATAACTATTTTAAGGCAATGGTTTCTCATACTCCAAACTAAACAGTGAACAGAAAATGAAGGCTGAACCATCAGGTTAAAAGTTCAAATAAAGTGCCCGTCCACCGTGATGTACACACATATCCCTGTTAAGAGAGTCAAACTCTTTGCGCAAAGTGAAAAAGTCTGTCCCACCAGACTAAACAATATGTGTAAATACTTCAATAGTAAAGTTGTTTTTTTTCTTGGAGTCTTATTTGTGCCAGAGTAAGCAACATGTTTGTGAAATCATATGGGCTGCAGCACAAAGGCATTCTCAAAGTTTATGGTATGGAGTCACTGTTTAAGAACAGATCAAATTAATTATAGCCCTATATGTCTGCTGAAACATGCTGTGTAAGTTCCCCTACATGTCTACACTTACTTCACCCAATTTAATGAAGGCTTTGTAATCAATATCCAACACTGAGGGATGAATGCTTTTTACAGCAAAGGGTGATAAATATAGCGAGACATTAATGTCTGGCAGTGAAACATGGGGGAAATGTGAGGCTTGATTGATTGCAATGTCTGTGACACACATGTTTCACACTATACATTTCTTTGTAGCATACAATGGATTGTAGTCTGCCTGTTAAAATATGAATAAATGAAATAAAATGAAGTTATGGTGCTGTTGTCAACATTACAAGGAAGTTGAAGGGCGTACTTTTGAATGGAGCTCTTGGGAGGGGGGGCATCAAGAGGGGTCTTTTGGTCAACAAATGCAGCATTCTCTTGGAGAGCATCAGGCCAGCACACCAAAATACCCCTCTCCCTAACCCGTCGCCTGTGGCTCAAAGTAACCTGAACCAGGTCACAGCCTCTCCTAACTGTGTTTTGTGGTGGGGTGAGTGGTAGCAATTACATCTCTCTGCTGCTGATGGAAAAAGTTTGGAGCAGGCTACCCTTCTGACCCCTCTCAAGTGTGTGTGTGTGTGTGTGTGTGTGTGTGTGTGTGTGTGTGTGTTTATTGTGTAATTCATGAGGACAGTGTGACACAGGATTTAATTGTGAGGATTTATTGTGAAAATTTCTGACATTATTTTTGTAATATATATAAAACAAAAAAACTATTTTTCAAAAGCAAATAGCGAAAGTCTGAAAACACGTTATATAGGCACGTGTGCTCTGCAACTGGAAAGATGCATGCTCCCTGACACCTACAGGGTTATGAAGAATGAGGCCGCATAAGGTTATTTCATGGTACCATAAAAATTGCTCCATTCTGCCTGGTTCATATTACATAACATTAGCATGACTCGAAGACTTCTGACACCTCTACAAACTCTCCGATTCAGCAATGGTATGAAAATGACTTGTCATTTTTTTCATATTTTTTTAGGTTTTCATCCATCCTGCCACCTGGCATGCAGTTCTATGTATGAATATGTTTGAGTAACCAAAGGTCACCATAATGCTGTCCATGAAGATGATCGTCTATATTTGACATTTACATCAATCAGATTGAGACATTATGGGATAGAGGTTAGACATGCTAGATATTCCAAGACATGTCAGAGAGCAACTCACACCTAACGACTGCCAGTTGATGAGTAGGCCTACCTGTGATTTCCAAGCTGCCACCCTGACTTAGGCATCCTTTCTAAAATAGTAGGCCCTTGGTTTTAATCTTTTGTTAGAATGAGAGGTCATTCAAACTTTCACTTTCAAATACATATCTTTCTCTGAAACTAGTGTAGTTCTCATGAAATAGACTACTTGTGCTTTCAAGTGGTCTTGAACAAAGCCTAACATTCACCTGCATTCTTATGGGTACATGTGTAGAATTTGATGAAAACAGTCCCAACATTCGTTGATCTGTATGCTTGCTTATTGTGTGTTTGACATGACATCGGCATGGCTGTTCCTTCACATTTTGTTGCTGTTTCTAGGTAATTTGAGAATGTTAAAATCTAAAAGAATAACACATAGCATTATCGCAGCTGAATACAAATATAGGCTATTTGATCGGCAAACCTATTAATAGCCACCTCTTTCAGTTTCTTAATCTGCTTTGAGGAAACTACACAGCCTGAAATCTCTCACTTTTTTACACAACACCTGGAGCATCTGAAACCCCAGGAGAGGAGAAAAAGACTTGTTGTTTTCTGTTTTTCTTCCTGGTGTTTCTTTTTTTTCCCCTCCTCATTCTTTCTTTTGGTTCTCTTAATCGCTTTTATGAGCCACGCCGGTAATTTGAGATGACTCAACTCAATTGTGGTTCTCACCATTGAAGAGGGGGGGAGGGGATGAAGACCTGGTGGTTCTTTTAAATAAATGTGCCAGTTATTAAGCTGGACAGGCTACCTCTGTTTTCCCCTGGCCACTATGGCCATAATTGATCTTAAGTAGGTCCTTTGGGGAAAGAACTTGCCCGCTCGCATGGCTTTATTGTGGTTGGAAACTTTCCAAGACCATCCAGCTCTGGCTGGTCTGCAATAATAGTTTCTGGGAAGGGTTTAGAGAGGAAAGGGGAGAGTTGACTTGCACTGATGCCTACCATGATCAAACCTAAATCAACACCTGATAATAAACTACGTTTAGCGACAGGCTAAACAGCGTGACTTAGGGGTGCAGTGGAGCATCCTTTTCTATGAGGGGAAAGGGGATCTGAGGCCAGACGGGTTAGCCTGGCCATATTGCTTTCCTACACAATTCCCCTTGATTCTCATCTCCCTTTAGTACTCCGTCTGGGATTCTGGCTATTGATCTCGTTCGCTAAGGATGCATCCCATCCTGGCCAATCAGCGAACTTTGAGAATTCAGCGTGTAAATACAATAGGCTTACTGTAGATCAAGGGCTGATCCAATCCAATCTTTTTGAATTTAAATAACTCGTTTGTCACTAGCCGGAATCCCAGACCCTATGAAACAAAGCGTATAGCCAGGCTATACAGATGGATTATATTTAGTGTCAGAATCCCAATGTGACCCCTAGCTTAAGGGCCCTGAACTCTCAAAGACTTAATTGGTATTAATAAGTCAATCATCAAGTCTATTCATGCCAGTTAAGTTTTTGAGGATCACACATTTTGGGATAACCTTCAAAGCAGACAAGGATTCTGATGGAGGTTATGGGACCTACTAAGTGCCTTTGACCTAGCCTGGCTTTGGCCATCCCCTCGGTCCCCTTTGCTTCATACAAGGGTCTGGGATGTCATCTATTGCAAGCTGGAGGCGTGAACTATAGAAGCTTGAAATGATTGAATCTGATTTCACCCAGTCGTTAACGTTATGTGCCTGCTTGGTTGTGAAGTAAGCTACGCAACAACAGCAGAAACTCAACGTATTCTCTCACAAATCCCGCCTACTGCTCGCTGTCTGCCATGATCTCAAATTGGTCGCTGCAAACGAAGCCAATGGCTGGAATCTTAGACATGAGAGTCGTGGAGGGAGATGATTATCGAGCGGAAGTACAGTACATAGTAAGGCAAGGCTACCTTTGACCCCAAAAAGGTTGAGAACTACTCACCTTGTCTAATCCTCTGAACAAGTGACCTAATAATGATGCAGTCAAACCAGCCACTGGACAGATCCGGGGACACATTCAAACAAATTCCTGACACTAGTCAGACTTTGGCTAGTGTTTCCATAATTTGTGTCCAACCATCCCAATTCAATAGGTATTAATGTCAAGATATTAAAGGAAAATACCGGAGTGAATTCAAGCATAGCCTTGTTGAAAGAGCTTGCTAAATGCGCTAGTTAGCGAGTGGAACAAAATAATTTGGTACAGCATAGACCGAACGCGAATGCAGAAGCGAACAGGCACTTTACACTGAATCAATGGGACCTGACTATTGGAAACCGAAAGTAAGATCTGAGGTTACATTGGCTCAATGTAAAATGTTTCGCGTTTGCGTTAAGTCTATGCTGTTCGAAATTCTTTCATTTCATGCAAAATATATTGCTGTTGAAAGGCTTGTGCAGCAGGGCTATGCTTGAATTCACTCCGGTGCATTCCTTTAAGTGATCAATAGTTACTACATAGTTTTTCAGGATTGTGGAAAAGATGTTACCTCACTCGCGTCAGATGCAGCGCTAACCCCCCTTTCACACTGCATCCGTTCGTTGACGGATCTCATTGACTTTGAGTGGAGCTTTCGCAAAATGTATTGTGGGTCCGTCCGTTGAAACAGCTCTTTTGCGTCCGTCGAAAAGTTGAAAAATGTTCAACTTTTTATCTGCTGACGGATCTGTCAACCAATCGGAATTGAGAGAATTGACTCCCCCCTCCGTCAGACCCCTCCCCCGTCATCCGTAAACGGACATGGACAGTGTGAACGTAAGGTAAGGCGCGAACATCTGATGTCGAACGATAGCAGAGTTATTTCAGGAGCCAGAAATCCTTGAATCTAACTGGGCAAACGGCTTGTCCATCAATTTAATTGACGTGCCACTTCAGCCAATCACATCGAAACCAACCGATGACGCGCTGGTTATGTTTGTTGGATTCAAAATAGTCGCTTCTCCGCTACGTCACATCCTCTACAGCAGCCACTACACAGCCAGTGGTCCTGATTGGTTTGGTTAGAGAATATTGGGCTTGAAATCCCTCCCAATGGCTACAGCATCAGATCGTTGCGCGGGAGTGGCTTAAAGCTACGTAGTGCATCATCTACGTGAGTGAGGTAAGAAAAGATGGTTAATCCAGGGACATAAATAAATCCCAGACACGTGGGATTTTTGCTTGTGTTTCCAAGAACAGATACAGTGTTATTTAACACCAGTGATAATTTGTGAAATCTTACCATCCAGACAAAAGAAGAATGAATATCAAGATATTCAAGTAATGATGAACATGATACTATGTTATTACACATAACGTTCAGAGGTTCAAAACTAAGGAAACCTATGTTGCTCCATCATCACTTTCATGTATGAAACTGCACACACACACACACACACACATTGAAAGACACATTGGCTAAATTACAATGTCCTCCCTTATCCTGCCTTAAACACTTTCTTGGCATCTATTATACAATCAAGTCTCAACTATATGATCAAGCTACATAAAACTTTAAGGGTGTTAGATTTAGGACTTAACAAGGACATTGTGATTTATCCAATATGTCTGTTGCACTGCTTTCATTACTCCACATGCATTCTCTATTGTGACTCCAATTCCTCCAACTGTGACTCCAATTCCTGTTGACATGCCCAGTAGGCCACCACTAATTCTCTTGCCAACCAGAAGCCCATATTGGCTTGATATTGGCTTTGATATCAATATATCTATCTGTTGGTATTCCTGCTCCTGTTTCATTTTGAGCGGCCCACACAAGCCTGAGTCACAGGGGGTCTTGTTTAAAAAAAAAAAAAAAAAAAAAAGAAAGTGCAAAAGCAGGAATCAAACTTCCTCCCTCGCAGTGGTGTAGGTCTTGGTTGTTTGCAAAAAAATCTGAGATTTTCACCCCGAGCTATGCTCAAGCCAGCTGGAGAGGCCGACTGTATCTGTGTTTGAGTGTGTGTGTGTGTGTGTGTGTGTGTGTGTGTGTGTGTGTGTGTGTGTGTGTGTGTGTGTGTGTGTGTGTGTGATGGGGGGCCTCACAACAAAGTCTTCAACAGTTTACTGTTACAGCTTGCCAAGAGCAATATGAGATCAATTAGATGTCCTGTGTATCTTGGCTTTCAGCTGTCGGCAAGTGCCATACATCTCTCTTTGCTCTCCTCTGGTTGTACTGTCATCAGTTGAGATGCCATAAACCATCGAGCTCTGGGGACTTGGATCTACATCATCCACAATTAAATGAGATCTTTTGTTCAGATCGCACACAAAGATAGTGTCTATGATTAGTGATCTGGCATGCATAGGCTCCGGAGAAGAGAAAAATGGATACAATTTCATCTTCTGCCCTCTGGGTTGCTCATTAGGGCAATTTACCCGAGACACAAGAAGCTTGAGGGTTCCCAAGGAGAGGCAGAAACATCTGTTATGGTGTGAATTTGTGTCTCACTCTACATAACAGTGGTTTCACTGGCTTGACTGATTCATTGCAGCAACACATGCAACATGGGACTTTTATTTATCCTTGCCTTATGCTACCTAGGTGATTTCAATCACTAATTTTAAAAAGTGCAAGGCAGCATACATTTAAGTGCTCCTCAGGACTTTAATAGCATGACAGTAAACCACAATGATAGTATTGAAAAAGCCATATATCAAACCATGCAGACAAGGCAGAGTTTGGAGAACTATATCTCCATCACAATGTGTTTTCCCTACACATTGCAAAACCAGTGGCACTGAATCTTCGTCAGTCTGACATCTTAGGCTGCCTACAAGGCAGTTGAACAGCCAGCAAGAGGATGATGACTGCTTTAACTAGGGCTCTACAGACCTTTAGTTGACAAACCCATTCCCAAACAAGCAATTACCCTTACAAGAACCATGACAGTAATGATGCCAGTCATGCACTTAAATATATAGCCTCAACATACCTCAACTACTTCTTCTTAAACAGGAAAAAATAGTTCACGAATCATCTTATGGCAAATACTGTAACTTGTCAAACCTTTCACCATTTCACTATACAGTAGTTTGGTGTTAGACAAAATGTGATATGTTGATAGAAGACAGCCAAGGCTTAATTATAAATAAAATACTGAATGTTGTGTATAGCCTACAAGTCAATACTTCAGGCAAAAAAATATATTTTTTGTCAGGGTCAGCTGGGCTTGATGGCTCTACACACTTTTTTCAAATAAAGCTGAAAGTTTTGTTTCACACACCTGCATAACAAAAGCAAACACTAACACGGGAATGTACAAAATGACGTAGGTGCTCGTGGACATGTGTAATTTGAAGATCGAGCTCAGAAAGTCAGGGAGTATAAAAATCCCCTTGAAGACACCGCCCCGTCACTCACCGTCTAAAACGGCGCGGTTCTCCCTCCGCCCTCTCTATTTGACCCGGGAGGTGTTCATTCGCAGTGCCAGTGTGTGCGGATCCGCTTCGAGCCAAGCCAAGCCAAAGGATGATGCGCGCGCTCCAGATGATCCTCTGCGCTTTGGCGCTGCAGCTTCTGTACCACGTTCATTCCCTCCCGGTAACGGGCAAGAAAGCCAGCCACAGGTACAAAGCAACGGCGGTGAGTACAAAAGAAGGAAGTTAATTGGTTAACAGCTGTTCAACTTTCCCAAACGTATTAAATAAGCAGTGCGATATAATTCTTTTGAACCGGGGATTAGACTTTCTTTCTGAAATGCTTCTAAACAGTCTGATAAGGCAGGTTTCTCTGGAGACAGCAAATGAACACCTGATGTTTGGTCTGAATGGAAAGGTGGGCTGTGTTGCCTTAGGACAGGACAAATGTATCTCGTTCAGGAATTTCTCCTTAGGGAGCGCATTATCTTTTAGGAAAACACTTGGACTTGAACACATGACACTTTTACGGTGAGATGCCAAATAGGGAGAGAAGTGTTTTAAATCTCAACTTCCATAGGCTACTTTGATAAATGGTCCGTTAGCATGTGTGTTGTAGTGATTATGTGTGTGACAAAAATTGTGAGATGTTGTATATCAACCACTGTGCCCTATCCTGTTGTAAGAACATGGCACATGTCTCAATGGCTCACAGAGTTGCAATGATGATTACGATTCTTGATTCTGAGTTGTGTTGTGAAATAAAAAAACAAACAAACTACATGAAAGTGGCATTTTCAAAGTTCCGTTAAGCTGCACCGCTAGCCAAGAAACATGTTAAGAATGAGACAGTGGTTTTGTCTCATGCAGATGTCCATCCACAGCATGTGGCGCAGCTGTGGAGTCCTGAGGCTCTAAACTCATAATACTTGTCAGCTCTGCACATGTCAGGTGTGGGTCAGTAGGTCAGGCAGGGCAGGAACAACTTCATGCAGGTCAATCAGGTGACAGTCCCTTCTGTATCTTTCAAAGTCCTGCATTGAGTCTTTGTGCCCGCCCGGGTGCATTATGTATGGCTCAGTTAGTCTAGTCATGGACAAAGGAGTCCTTAAATATACTGAATGAATACTAGGCTGTGAGTATGACTTCGGCAAGCAGTGGCAAATGCATAGTTGTTTTTCAGCGTAATGTTTACACTCTCCTTTGTCTAAGTTTTTTTATTATTATTTCACCCCAGTTTCACCTCTGCAGTAACAACATCAGTAACAACATCAGCAGCAGCAGCAGTGGAGGACTGCGGCTCTGCACTCACTCCAAATCATGCAGGCTCATAAGTGAGATGGTTTACCACATGGATTAGAGGAGCTGAGGTTTAGTGCTGTAACTTCCAATTGATAAGTACAGGGAGTTGAGACAGCGTGTGTTAGGACACATTTTGTGTGAAAAAGCAGGCTAACAAGACCGGGAGAGATGTGTTTTTTTTTTTTTTTTTTAGCATTTGGCCCTGGTCCACATAGACCTCTGTGATATTTCATTCTGTGGTCGTATCAAACACATGTTCTTTATTTGAACACGGAGCAAAACAAAGAGCCGTTCTTTGAAAGAGAGATGAGAAATGGTTCACAGCTGGATGGTGTCACCATCGAAAACTGCTGAGTGGTCACAGAAAAAACTCCTAAAAGCCCTCAACTAGGGCTTTTAGCTACCAGACAGCAAACTGCTACGAACGCCAAAAAGACATCCTTAGACCCCCTCAGACAAACAGACTCAGAAAAGAAACAGAGATTTTCATGTGAGTTTGATTCTGAAGTTTGTACGTCAAAGCCCATGGGTCAGGCAAGCAGTCAATTTGTTCTCTGGTGTTGACAAAGCACAAAAGGGGGGAGATTATGCAGGACGGGGCAAGTCATCTGGCATGTGAGGCAGGATAACAAACTCCCTATCTGCTGACACAAGGGAAATGTAAAGAAAAAGATAGCTACCACAGTGTTTGTGGGCCTCAAGAAGCTTTTCTTTTTTTTTCAGACACAATCAGCATGACGGCTTTCACTAGCTTTGCCAAAGTGTGCCCCCCCCTCCATCCCCCTACCCTACCCCCCCCAACCCATGAAACTGGGCAGATATATTACATGCCAGTGTGAAGTTTGGGGAAGAAATTTGAGATGACTGTTATTCGACTTAATTTTTCATGTAGCCTGCCTGGTCACAGTTGTAAGCCTTAATGAAGAAAATACTGTAGCCTAGTTCACTCTCTTTACTCTGAAGTAGGAGGTGTAGACTAGCCTACATTAGCTTTCATTCATTACCCACAGAACAGGTTATTTGGGATTTGCTTAAAGTGCCTTTTTCCTGCAAAGGAACAAGGTTGAAAATTGCTACATAATTCTGTTTATAGATGGCAATCTTTTCTTACAATCAGAACTCTCTTTATTTTGCTTTCCCTTTCTACTGTAGATTTGCCTATCTGTGGAAGGCTATGCCAAAAAAGCGACCATAAATCAGATGAGTGAAAGGCTCCATTCTCTAAATGTCACAAAGACAACTGATTGTGTGCTTACTCTTTTCTGTGCTCTGTTTGATAGCTATGCGATTATTGTCGCTTTTCTGACCTACTAAAGGCCTTTAATTCAACAAGTGTCAAAAATGGCTAAATAAAAACTCTTTGAAGAGCCTGAGATAAAGGTATCAAATGAATAAAAAATACTGTAATATACAGTATTTTGAACAAACAATCAAAGATCATGGAATACTGACCCCTCTCTGAAACAATCCTAGTGATTTTTCTTACAATACCTACCAAAACTGTTTAGAGAATCAGATAGGGAGCTTGTCAAAAAGAGATAGATCAAATCTTGTTTTGGCCTCTTCATTCAAACTTGTGAAGTTGCCCATGGACTTACCAGCTTATTTAAAAAGAGAGTGTGAGAAGTGTTTGCGTTGAGCTTTGTAAAATAAGGCTGTGTTTGGATGATCAGCAATATCCAAGCATGTAGTTACCTGCAGGGATAATTGAAGCTCAGTGAGTGCTTACTAATTCACTACAGAGAGGTGTACGCTTGCAGGGGAAAAGCCTACTGTACATTCTTATGCTATCATTTTTCACAGAGGTTATAGCGTCACTCTTCATAAACATCAGTGAGCCGATCAAATGTGCTGCGCTTACTTAAGTGGAGATCAAGCTTATCTCCCTTAGATTCTGAAACTTTTATCTGAGATAACGGTTTGATCCCTCCATTCATGTCACACAATACGTAGTTTTCTTTTAGAAAACTAAAAGATGTTTTCATGCTCTGTGTTAAAAGTCGATGGATATTGCTAATAGCTTTCACAAGCTTATCTCTCACTTGTTGGTTGAGCTTCATTAGGCCTTTACTAAATAAATAACATCAGCTGTCTTGTCCTGATGGACTGGTAGGAATAAACTGCTGACATCATCACTCCTCTCAGCAACATTGTAATTTGAAAGTTTTTGCTGACTAGTGACAACCACAGTCTCATGGATTGCAGTTGATTTGAAGGCACAGCCATGGAAACAGGAAACCCCCTTAATTAGAGATAGAAATGTTTTGATTTGTACAACCCAACCGAATGGCAACCTCAACGACTGGCAGCATCGTAGTCAGCAGGAAATGATATTGCTGACGTGAGGTGCATCCAGCAATCATCACTCATCATGTTAGTGCCTTTCCTCTGTTTCCACTGAACAATTTCCCAATTCAGAGTAATCAGCACAGTTGTGTATACAACCCTTAAGACCTTGGAGATCTATCAAGCTTTCGAGTGTAAATATTTATCCTAGACGTATTTCCCCCGCTGAGTTTAGGCGTTATCATATGTGTGGGCCGTGTTTATCAGCTCGAGTGGTAGCGGGAGAAGTCTTATCACTTGCCATTTTTGTTGTTGTCGATTCACAGTTTCATGGTATAGCACGAGTAAGAGAGCGAGAGAGAGGATTGGGGGTGGGGGAGGTGGGGGGTGTCTGCAGTAAGTTGCCATGGTATCCTTTGCTGAATACTAAGGACAAGTCCACTGTTTGTCCTCAGGCGGTTCTATAGCTGAGGTAGATAAGAGAGTTCATGTTCAGGGGCAAACACAAGACATCCGTAAGACATGCATGCAGGACTTAAAGAGTTATTAATTAATAATTAATTAATAGTTATTAAGAGTTCTAAATAAAAGTCAAAAAGTCAAAGTTATGGGCACACAACAATGCATTTTGCATATTTGCCTTGTCTTTTGAAGATCTGCTCTAAGGCAAATTATTTTATTTTGAGAGGACTACTTTTGATATTGATTTTTTGATATTGAGAGGACTACTTTTTTATATATAACCATGATTCTAACCCACCAGGACCATGGTTACCCATAGTGGCAGTGACATCTGAACGGACTGATCCCTGGCTAAAAAGACATGAGATCCATGAGACTGTCAGTGAGTGTGGAGATGGCTATGCAATGGGATAGATTGTGTTTACATGTCCATGTGACACTGGGGGGGGGGGGGGGGGGTTGGGAGGGGTGTGTGTGGGGGGGCCTGAATTGGTGAGGTTGGGTAAGGGAGGGAGTTCTGACACCTGTGTCGGCACAACTGTGTTTTGGGGGTCTGCTGTGTTTGAGCGAGATTAATGGAATGAGTGACATAAGCGAAGGCCTCCTGGGTAGTCAGCGCCATGAGCGGGCTTAACCTCAGGAGCCCTGCTGGGTCGGCGAGGAGCCAAGAGCTCAGACATGTTTATCATTTCGCTCGCTCCAGCCAAGAGCAGGCACTCGCTAGGCTAGGTTGCTATGGCGGCGAAGGAGAGAAGTTCCCACAAAGGGGTCATGAAATGAAAAATGAAAAAGAAAGACAGTTGTTGAATGATGGTGGAAAGAACTTCAAGGTGTTTGTCAGTCCGATTGGATCTTTGGAGAAGACTGTTTGATTCCTAAGTTAGATGCCTATACCCGTGAGTCCCATGGTCACTTATGTGAATACATCTACCAAATAGTTAAACTAATCAAATGAATACGTAAAATGTTAAATATACTTAAAAATTAATTCTCATCCTCATGAAATCCTACAAATTCAAAAAATGAATTCTCATCCCCATGAAATCTATAGAGTAGTCTATTATAGCATAATGATTTTGGTTCCCTTGGTTCAGACTATGTGAAGATTTATGATCCTTTCCTGTCCCTGTGTTAACAGTGGCAAATAACAGGTACTCAATATTACTGTCTTTGTATTTCCTCTCAGACATTCAGGTTTTTTAGACCAGTGTTGGTCTAGGATAACATCAGTCTCCCAACTGCCCTTGCAAATTGTTATCTTAGCGCTGACTCAACTATGGGGACTGCACGGTATGGTAAAAAACATCCCCTCCTCCTAAACAGACAGTAAACTGTCTTGGCTCCATGAGGCTAACTCTTTGCGTCTGAGAGTAGCGACAAATATGGGGGTTGTTGTGGTTGCGGCTGGGGCTGGGGCTGGGGGAGGAGAAGAGGATGGATGGTCGTGACTCGTGACGCTCTAATGGGTGGCAGGTGGCCTCTCACCTCCTTTAGCCTACTTTTGTGTTTGGTGTTGTTCAGCATCAGCATGTCAGTGTCACTGCTGTAGCAGGCAGCCCTGTTATGATGGAGTTCTTTAAAGGTGCGGTCACTCACTGCTCTGTAACATTCACGTTTGTTTGTTTTTTTATGTTTAAATTTCATAGCATATGCTTTTTTTCAACACAGTCTCCATCGAAGCAAGGACCAGACAAAACATCCTAGAGAGTTAGCTCACTGCTCTCAGCTCTCCTCAAGAAACATTTCTGCTGTGCTTTGTTACTGTTTCAGTGACAGGCTGTCCCCACTTTGTTTGTTTCTACTTCATGCAGCCAAGGAATCATACCTGCCAGATTTTTTATATGGTACTTTGTATTCACATGAAAAGCATGCTTACAAATCACTTTGTATGTTGTGTCTCTAATGCATGCGGTCTCAGGTCTCCTTCATTAAATTTGGTACATATGGGTTATTTACTTATGGATACAACAGTTATTTATTGTACTGGGAAACACTACATAGATTTGAAGAATCTGTTGATGAGGACACTGGAAACAAAATAGCATGTTATTCTATTTGGGCTTGGATTAAATGAGAGAAGTTGTTTACTTTAACTGGGGAGATGTGTTTGTTCTGTTGATCAGGGCTTCGACCTCTTGGCCTGACCTGTGTTGAACCCGAGACACCCGTGTGTTATTCTTCTGTCTATGGAGCACTAAATAGAGGTCTGTCATGGCTGCTGTTGGGCCAATGGAGGTGGGCTGGGTGATTTGGTTCCTCAGCAAACACACTACCTGGTGTTGAAAGACCTTTTCACTTAGCCCATTCAGACTCTTGTGGTCCATCTCAGCGTGCTCTCTCTATACTGAAATAACATTGTGAAAATTGTTTCTTCATTCAGTTGGTCAAAATGGATAGCTAGGTTTGAGCTGCCCTTGTATCTCCACTCAATAACGTATTTTGCTATAGTATACTACATCAGGATACTTTTCTAAAGCTTTGGATTCTTCCAACTAGATTATAGAGCAACCAATCAGTGAATAGAAATCAAAGACAGAACGAAAAGGTTTCAGCTCAGTTTAGTGCAGTTCAAACGAAATGCTCACCTGCTTACAGTCGATATTACACGTTGATAGTGTTCAGGTTCTTTGCACAAAGTGAACCCGAAGTGAAAGAGTATGAACCACTATGCTGCGAAATGGAAGCCTTGTGCTTCATGAAGCTCTTCCATAGCAATGATTCGAAATGACTGAAAGTTTCTGTGAAGCAGATGGCAAATGAATGCTCATTCTGAACCTCGTTCAGAGAGCACATGGAACATGTTTAGGGAGAGCAGTGGGGGACAGACCTAATTTCTCTCGGTCATAAATGTCTAGGTTCATTTACTACCACATTTATCTAAATTATCTATTTACTCAGGACAACCCCAGGCAAACTCTTACTCTTACTTTCTATCAGAGGATTACAGCTCAAACTAATAACAACCAAGAGGTCGTAATGGACATTATATCGAAATGTCCCATGGGTATTAATCAACGTTAGATATCATAGCCCGGTAGTTTTAGCAGATTGTTGTATGCATGCTAAGATCTGGAGAGTAGACAAAGGCGAAAACAAGGGAAAGTCCCTGTGTGTACTTAAGGGCAGCAGTACTACAGTATACTGAATACCTGTGTGACAAGTGAACCATTTTCTCTCTTTGTTGGCCCTAAGGCTACCTTTTAGCACAGCAATGCTATCAAGTTCAGTGTGTCAGCATGTCTTCCCACAGGATGCATCTCTGCCTCAACTCGCCCCTAGATATCTGCCTTTTTTTCCTCCCCTCTTAGCAGGCTTGTGTTATATTGTAGTGTGTAGAGTTGAGTGGGGAAAGTAGACAATTACTGTAAGTGTTTGCAGTTCATACTTTGACTATTTACCAACATGTGAAGTGTTAGGAAATAAACACTCAACACAAGGAGGTTTTTATTATTATTTGTGAGTGCTTGAGCAGTGCTTAAAATTCTTGCTTCACTATTTCCAAGTATGTAGATAAGTTACGGATAAGTTGTTGTAGAGCGCCAAGCATTGCAAGATGCAAGATGCTGTATTTAATGTGCATGCATGCCATTTACTGCACCCATGCACCCAAACTAATGGTTTCCTACTGTCAAAGGTAATGTAGCTAATATCCGGGTAAGTTGTTGTTACGCAGAAAAGAAATGAAACCCTTCTACCTTAGGCTCCAGTTTTATGACTGCCCAAAAGAACTTTGGGGCTTAAATTACAGTTTTAAAATCACCTTGAAGCCTGCATGGCGGAAGTATTTTTAAAGGGGCAAAAAAAAAAGCAGGGGGGTTAGAATTCCATTTCCCCACATCACCTTTCTGGTCTGGTCCCACCACCAAGCTCTCTCTCAAAAAAAAAACCTTCAGGAAAAAAAATGGCTTCTGGCAAAGCAGCAAGCTGTAATAAAGCCAAACGAGCCAGGCGGGGAGATTTAAGGGCTTGGGGTAGACCAGGGCAGCAGGCTGACTAAGTCAACCCCCTTACACACACACACACACACACACACACACACACACACACACACACACACACACACACACACACACACACACACCAGTCCCCTTTAGACAGCTCCTCTCCCAGCCAATTAACTGAGCGGTTTCCTCTAAATTCTGCGGAGGAAATTGACTGTTCTAATGCTCTGGGAGATCTCCTCTGTCTAGCGGAAGCTTCATTTTTCAACGTTCCAAATTCCCCTTTGGCATTAAGTCGAAGTGTGATTAAACGGGTTAAGTCATGTTTCCTGTTGATTTTAGCCTGATTTATGATAACAAGAGGATTTTTTTATTTGCAGTGATATTTTTCACTCACCCACAGAACTCTGGGATTGACTTCACTGTGTTTGAATGAACAAGGATGGACTTGGCAGACAGATCACACTTAAAAGCTTGTTTGGGTTAAAGGTCGCCCTTATCTTGATTTATGTTTACAGACTTGGCCTGAAAAGTCTCTTCATTATGGACTCAAGAAGAGAGGCAGACTGCCCCACATCCAGGACACTCTGAAGGACCCTGAGTCAGGCGTAATCAAGGGGAGCCATGGGAAGTCTGCGGCCGTCTCCAGAAACAGCACTGACCTCTGGAAGCGCCCCCGCTGTGGGGTTCCAGACTACCCCACCCAGGCCGGGGGTACTGGGTTGGGGTTCCCCTCAGCTGCAGGAGGAACCCATGGGGCACGTCACCGGAACAAACGCTATGTTGTGTTTGGAGGACGATGGGAGAAGAACGAGCTCACTTACAAGTAAGTCTCTGATTGTTCTTGAATGTGTGGACCATAGATGGTGTCGAGATCTTCCATGACATTCTCACTCCATTTTATTTGGGCCTTCTACTTCAGTAGTCTAAATTAAATTTAGTTGTGTATTGTATTGCTATCCTGTAGTCATCCGGACTGTGCATTACAGTATTTTTACAGTCACAGTTGAGCTGAGCAACAGCAATACAGCCTGTAGCTTGATTAGGTCTTTTCATTGGGCCTCTGTCCTTGTCCCAGGATACACGAGAACAATCAATTTATTCACCGATGCATATCAGATCACTCAGAAAAGCATGTTTATGTGTCTACCGCCACTCCACTATGCGTTGTGCCTAATAACACCGTTTGTAAAACCAGCATAACCACCTTATAGTGGTTTACTTCTTGCATAATTGGATGGTTGATGCCAGTTGAGTCTTATTTGAAGGTTCAGCTCTTAGGGATTGGGGAACCTTCATGCATTTAGCAGGTGCTTTTATCCAAAGATTTGGCAGCTATCAATTTATTCAGGGCCATTTTCCCCTAGAGCAACTTGGGGTTACTGTACGTGCCTTGCTCAAGGGCACAACAGTGGCAGCCAGTGGACCCACAGTTTCTAGGCTGCTGGCTAGCTAGACAGGTTCCTTAAACACTATGCTACCACTGCCCTTGGAATTCAGGCAATAATTAGATTTTCTCTAAATGACACATATTGTAAACACGTTGATATGGGTTGTATAGCACTGGCCTAATGGGCCTGAGCAGGGCACCTCAGGCGACTGTGTCCCCTTGTGTCTACTGAGTGGGCTCCACAGAGTCCAGACTATATACTCATAATGGGGCATGTAGACTCAGACCTCCCTGGAGTGACAGGCACCAAGGACTCGTTGTTCAGACTCCCCAGGAGATCAGCTAAGCAGAGAGAGAGAGGGGGTGAGAGAGAGGGAGAGAGAGAGAGAGACGCCGGAGGAATTTTCCCAGAATGCTTTTAGTCTTGCAGTCAAAGCCACCATCACATCCTTCCAGCCTTTTTTCTCTCTCTTTTCCTCCCCCCCTTTTAATATCGAATTATGCGGACCACCCAGGAAAAAAGTAGACTAACTCTCTGATGAGTTGCACTTCCAGCCCGGGGCCATATAAAAAGGCTCAGGTGACAGAGACGTGTAATATAGCATTTGCTTAAGGACTTTGCTAATTAGAAGGTTGTAAGCTCACCGGAAATCTACACTCTGTGCGCTACAGTATGTTAATCCTCAAAGTTCCCCTGTTCAAAAGATGATCAAGTAAAGCTTGCCTCGTTTCACACACTGCTGCTATGTTTCAAAGTTCTCTCTCTCTCTCTCTCTCTCTCTCTCTCTCTCTCTCTCTCTCTCTCTCTCTCTCTTTCTCTCTGTGTGTATATATTAAGCTGTCACTGTGCTGCTACTAATCTTTTCCCTGAGCTAATTTGAATGGGCCCCAAACTAATGACAAAGAGGGGCTACCTTAAATCAACTTGGCTTTTTACTGCTTTTTAAGGACTTCTTTGGATTGGCAGGTTGACCTCCTGAGAAGGCCTGTCTGCAAAGCCTGTCTGCCCCCTCCTCAGACACACACACACACACACACACACACACACACACACACACACACACACACACACACACACACATATAAATACACACACACACGCACGCACACACACACACCTCTCACAGAGCCTGACCAATGTTTTGACTGAATCACCTCTTCCATCTCAGTCAGAGGGGTTTTTACACCGGACATTGCCCACTCCTCCTCTTCCCCTGTAATTTGAAGTCATAGGGGTCGTGACCTCTTGGCGAAGAGCAGACGGCTACATCCTGCTGCAGTGGAGTGGAGTGTGTTTGGTGTGCGATGGAGAGACGAGAGGGTCTTCATGATCCTCCTTTTTTTTTTTTTTTTTTTTAGTTCCACAGCTCTCAGCAGGAGGAGCTTCGAAAACAACCAGTCCCTAACTCCCCCCCCCCCCAATCTGCCCCCTCAAAATGACCAGCCCCTCAGATTTATGGCCACTTTGCCGAAAATCACAACTCATAAATCCCTTATTGCCCTCCCTCTCCTCAGCAATGTGGTATTTTGGGGCTTCTATTCCCCCCCTGGCCTGTGCAACCTTTACCCCTCCACCCCTGTTGCCCCCATCCCCCTCCCCCTCCCCCTCCCTGTTACCCACCCCATGGCTGTGCACCTTAGCAGAGGCCCTGCAAACTCATCACATTTTTAACCCCTGCCGCGCAGCCCGCCCCGGCTTCCAGCTGAAAGCCAGCAATCAGCTGTTGGCACTGTTGTTATTGTGCTGCTGCCTGCTCTTGCATGCATGTGCACTGGCTCAGCAGATAACGTTTACACACACCGCTGCTAAAGAGGTCGTTTACGTCCCCCGAGCGTGTCTCTGTGCTCTGTGATTTCTTGGCGACTAATGACGGGGGCAAGCTGCGGTGGCGCGGGCGAGCGAGTGACAGCCGTCATAGTGTTCTCCTCCCAAAGGCAGGGATGGCTCGGGCCATAATGAAGGTCTTTTGCTCACCCAAGGCAGGGCTCCTAGCCACGGCTCCCTGGGCGCGAGCTGGCACGCCTGGGCATGCTCACCCAAAGGTCCTGGATGGCATGGGGACAAGCTACACTTACATCACATTTATGCATCTGGCTGATGTTTTTATCCAGGGTAAATACAAGTATATAGCTTATTTAGGCCCTGCTGAGCAGATTCCTGTAATTCCTAAGGTGGGAAAAAACGTTGGGTTGTGCCACTGAGCATTAAGTTAATTTCACCAAGTGCTGGATTTGTGGTGCAAGAGAAATTGGTGGTATTATCTGCACCCCACACAAATATTTTCGTGTTGTTAATGTAACAAGTCGGTGCATGTCACCTGGGAATGCGCTAAGAAAGGGACACACACACTTGAATCCACCTGTTTTGATCTTTCCTTTATTCACAACATCTTACTGTATTGAATAATTAAATCTATTACCTTTTGGGGGGGGGGGGGGGTAGGGGGGAGGTTGTTTTTCCATCATTTCATTCCTGAGGCCTCTACAGTGTCGTCACCTGCAGTACTTTGTGATTCCCCTTTGTGAAACTCCTTGTTCTTGTATTGTGGTGGTGACTTGGCGATTTTGTTTGTTTGAGTCTGCTTTATGTGGTTGACATGCACACCCCAATCCATCACATTGTGTAGCGTTTGACCTGGTTTATGCTCTGCTAAGCCTCATTACAGACAAATATATGTAATAAAGAGAGTGTCTGCCTACACAACTTGTTATGAATGTATTTATTTTAGACAGAATGGAGCCAAAGGCTTAGACCATAACCTCCAACCCTTCTGATTTCCTATTGTGAGCCCACGCAGTTCTGTCTGGTATGAGGTATTCGTTGCGGTCGACGGTGCTTTTTTATTTTTTATGTTCATGGGAGCTGCAGCAGTGAATTTGCTTCCTGCACCTCCTCTGTGTCATAGCGAGGTCTTTAATGGATGACTTTAGCGCAGTACTAAATCCATATTTCATAAGGAGACATACTGTGAGGATTGTCGATGCAATGTGGGGAGGAATGTGTGTGTATGGGTGGTCTCATTCATCGTCTGTGTCTGTGTGTGTGTGTGTGTGTGTGTGTGTGTGTTTCAGGATCATGCGCATGCCCTGGCAGATGAATAAAGAGCAGGTTCGCCGGGTGATCCAGGAGGCACTGAAGGTCTGGAGTGATGTTGCGCCGCTCACCTTCACCGAGGTCCCCAGTGGTCGGGCCGACATCGTCATTGACTTCACCAGGTAGAATTACATCTCTCTCTCCATCCTATCTGAACATTTTCTTTCTCTATTTTCTTCTCTTCTTATCCTCCCCCTTCTTCTTAAAAGGACTGAAATATTATTCTATTTCTATTAATCAATGAATGATTTCATTGAACGATGCTTTTTGTCCACTCCTCTGTAGCAAACAGATAGGCCTAACCGTTGCCTTGTTTCCTTATTCAACCCACTTTCCCTCCCCTCTCTTTTCCTACCTGAATGTTTTTGTTTTTTGTTTTTTTTAAAGACAGAACAACCTACGCCCCTCTACACACACACACACACACACACACACACACACACACACACACACACACACACACACATCACTTTCGGCCGATCTTTCCTTCTATCTCCTTTTCTGTGTCTTCATTCTTCTTGTTCCTTTCATGAAGTCAAGAACACAGCTCTCTCCTGTTCTCATATTGGCCTTGACTCTGAAAACCCTCTAAAAAAAACCCCGGCTTCCTCATACAGAACTACCAGTTGAGCCTTGTGCACTGTGATTGGAATCTTTTTCTGCAGACAAACATCTGTTAGATAACCCACAAACCCCCCCACACACTCCACCCCCCACCTTCCACCTCCCACCCCCCACCCTCAAACAGAAATGAACGTCAGCATATCTGACACCTTGAGCGTCATCTATCACAAAAACACGCCGCAGCCCATTGTCTGGGCAAGGTCTTCGGTGTCATCCCCTCGCTCAGATATTCCCTCTTTATCGCCACCATCTGCTGGTGTTGACACTGAGTGGGAATGTTCTCGACCCACTGCACAAAGACAAGAGGGGCTCTTTTCATGCGGGGAAGAGAGGGAAGAGAACGAAACGGAGCGGTGTCCGTGTCGGTGTGCCGGTTGTGGATCATGAGCGGATGTCAGAGATGGATTAGCGTCCGTGATCTGCTGTGCCGAGTGAAGTGTCGCTCAGATCTTCCACCAACCCCCCCCCCCTCCCTTCCTCTTCCTCACCTGTGCGCCAGGTACGCCACCGCAGTGTGACCCTCTTGGGGAGGACTGTGTCGGAGCCCAGAGAGAAAGGTGATAATTCAGCCCACCTGTCAGGTGCAGTCATTCCACCCCCCCGACCCCCAAACCCT
Organism: Sardinella longiceps; assembly: GCA_027497455.2. Classification (NCBI taxonomy): domain Eukaryota; kingdom Metazoa; phylum Chordata; class Actinopteri; order Clupeiformes; family Clupeidae; genus Sardinella; species Sardinella longiceps. Next base: position 4,861,264 of record JAODXP020000031.1, read on the forward strand.
CCAACCCACCCCCCATTAGATCAACAGCCTGCACTCTGTTCAGTAATCCGACAGATTTTCCCTTCTTTTGTTAATGACTTGAATGTTTCAAAGTAGTACTTGAAAAGCTGGACTTGTTTCGCTGCTGCAGTTTAATGGCAAGACTTACCCCCTGAGGCACATTTTTTGCTCTCCCAGTGAAAGATTTTTTTTTTTTTTTTTTTTTTTTCCAGAAACACAAGTGTCTTAAATTTCCTTCTTCTAAAAAAAATGCCTTTGTTTCATTGATTCCTATTTGGTGTGGTATTTTGTTGTTCTTTTCCCCCAAAACTTTGTCTTTGTAACAAGACAGAGTCCTATAGTGTGAAAATTGGAGTTATTTAAAGCACAAACAATCTTCACAGCTGGACTGTTAAGAAAGACAGCCTCAATAAAAACTTTGCCCATTTCGTAAGACTGATTTGACCACCGAAGCAGTCTGCGGAGCCTGTTGATGTTTATACCCCTCCAGCTGTTTGTTTTTACCCACAGCTGTATACTGTTGTCCTCAATCTCAACTATGCACGCATCAAGGAACAAGGATCAAGTAGGCCTATAGAAACGTCTATAACCATTGGACGAAAGATTGAAAAAAAATAAAACATTTCTATCTGGATGTTTGGAAGAGACTGAATGAAAAAGACGTTGTTTGTATATATTGATGCTACATGCCAAAGAGATAGTTTATAGCTGAAGAAAGTTTATAGAAAGCAGGATTGTGGACATATTTACCAGTTTAGAGTCAGCATATGTACAGAATCTGTGTCTAAAGTGATGACTTACTTTTTAAACAGTAGAGAAGGAAAAATAAGCTAATCAAAGCCATGCAGAGTTTTTCTTAGTGCTTTCTGAAGGAGATCAGGGAAGTAATCTGATTTGTACAACTACAGCAGTCTGCCCTCATACGACCCTTTTCAAAAAAAAAAAAAAAAAAAACTCTTTTGTGTGCATGCTTTAGACTGCCCTAGTTCCTCCTCGACCGACCCAGATGTGTTTCCAGTTATTCACTTTGGCTCTTTCCCTATCTCTCAAACTGCGCTCTGTAAAAAGTCGTAATCTTACCCCAATGAAACTTAATACAGGAACTTTCCATAAGTTCAGATTGACCAATCATCACCCATTTTGGTTGGCATTTTTACAAAAAAAAAGGACCAATAAAGTCTGTCTCGGAGATCCCTTGATGTCTGGCAACAGCCAAATGGAATTTCGCGGGTGTGTCGTGCCAACTGACGGTTGGCACCACGGTAGCCTGAGTCTCCTATGCCTGAATGTTTACAACCCCCCTTTTTTTACGATTAAGGGAGTTGAATAATTGCCGTTGCCAAAAGCAAGCTTGTCTCCTTTACTGCTGAAAGAAAGATGCACTATTGTCGGCTGGTCTGTGGTTTTGGTTGTCTGAGTCCTTGCTTTGCTGCACAGGTACTGGCATGGCGATAACCTGCCTTTTGATGGCCCTGGAGGCATTTTGGCGCATGCCTTTTTTCCCAGAACGCACCGGCAGGGGGACATCCACTTTGACTATGATGAAACCTGGACAGTGGGTAATAACATGGGTAAGTTTATGGAGCGAGACGTGTAGAAAGATGTTGTCAAGCATAAATATTATATGTAAGGGTGTCGGGTGCAAGTCCAAGTTTGCCTCATCAGTGTGGATGTGTTTAAGGTGAGAGTGTGTTTATTGAGGAGATCCAGCTGCGTAGCAAAAAAAAACTGGGTGAGAAAAACCAGAAACTCAAAACTCCTGTGAAGTACTGGGATGGAAAGTGTCTTTATTAGCAGGAGATAACTGGGTGGTAGTCTTGAGGCCCAGAGAGAAACTAGCCACAAGAAAAAAAAAAAAAAAAAAAATGAAGTGTCTTTGAGAAGTAAATTATCCCGGGGCTTTTGATCTCCCAACAGTAAGACAGATTAACACCTCATTAGATTCTAAACTTCTTGTGAAATATTCAAGCGGCCTGTGGTGAGACACAAAAAACAGAGTCACAGGCATGTTCCAACTCAAATAGTCGCAATCTACAAGCTTGGAAAAAACAAGGTTCTATGCCAAACATTGCAAAAAGACAAGGCAATGCAAAGCAAAGCACAAAAAAGTAGAGCAAAATTTAAAACTTTTTCAGTTTTCTTGCCTTTTCTTATGTTATTGATTGGCATTGTGAGCAATACTGGTATGTTAATGATGTGTTGAACTCAAAGAGGCTCATTTTCTCTTTTAAATGGACCTCCCACAGGCCCATTGTTAAAGTTTATAAGCTCTAAGCCTTACATTGCAGGATATTTTTGTATTAAGATGCCCTAAAGATTAAACACTCAGTCAATGAACACTCAGACTGAACACTGAACAATCACGGGAACAATGAATCCCTAATAGTCCTCAAAGAAAGGCAAAATAAATAGCCTGTCAACAGAGTAGCCTACAGTATATCCATAGACCCCTGACATGATGTGAGGTCACAACCAGGCAGCAGTTTTTAATCATAATTTCAATCTAGATCAAGATATCTTTTATGTAACAATGTATTTCACTATGTTACTAGAGGCCTAACAACAACAAGGCGTGTTTGTCTGTGGTGTTAGGGGTGTCATTTTCAGTCAGACCTTGTGTCAGTTATAAATTTGCCATTCACCTCTTTTGTTGGAGGGACTATGTTCAGTCATTATAAAGAGCTTCTATGTTTTTTTCAAACTTATTTAATAACAAGGTTTCCTTTTGTAAATTAGGGCAATATCCATTAATGCACAAATAGTTTGACGTTAAATATAGTTTCACCACATTTCTTAAACCCAGTAACTATATTCACGTGACAAAAACTTTTTCCTTGTATCCCTGTATATCCCCTCTCCAATAACTCCTGGCCCTCCTCTCCTGTCCCCCTCCCAGGCACAGACCTGCTGCAGGTGGCGGCCCATGAGATGGGCCATGTCCTGGGTCTCCAGCACTCGCTGGAGCCTGGTTCCATCATGTCCCCTTTCTACAGCTTCTCCTACCCACTGCGCCTCAGTGACGATGACAAGCGTGGCATCCAGTCCCTCTACGGCTCACGCCCTACCACTCCTGCGTGGCCAGCACCCCCTGTGAGCACGGAGATCACCAATGAGATTGAGCCAACAGTGGTGAGTCACAATGCTGTCATTCTTTGCCAGTCATTGAATGTGATGTCTAAAACTTAGCCTTGGCCAACCCATTTCCTCTACTTGGATAACATGTGATATAAAGAAACAATTAAATCTAAGGTACTCTCACACTTTAAAAATATAGGTGTCCTTCTGCACAGCCTTTCAATTCCCATGTGCTGGCAACATGCAGCTTGTTAATATACAGTAATTCAAAAAAATATGGAGTTCACCGCACATCGGATTTTGCTGAGTTTATTCTATTCAGTGAACAACGCATTTCACGTACAGCTTCATCAGGTTCACCCTGACTCTACACACTACTCACACACACCTTAGTGACTTTCTCACAGAGTTAGAGAATATTCATCAACACAATGAAACAAAAAACAAATGGCACATTTGTAGTCAGTGGTTGGCAAAATGTTATATTAATTGAACATTGATTAAATGTAAATTATATCACAATAAGCAAGTGAAGTTCTAAGTGTTTGTAGAACAGACAGAAAACAAACATAAGGACATATGGAACTTATGAAAACAAGCACGAAAAAACTGATAGCTATGTCTTCGGGAATTTATGTATGTGAGAGGTTTTCTCAGTGTATAGGAATCTCTAAAGACTCCTCTTCCTCGAGCAGCTTTTCTTTCAAAAGCCTTTAAGATGTGTTCTTAAGGACTGTGAAACAAACACAGGAACCCTCAAAGTTTTTGTTGCAGATGTCATATTTGTTCTAGAGTTGAGCTCCATTCCAAATGGCAACAAGAGATAGAGGCACTCTGTTGAACTGTGTCAGAAGGTTGCTGGGGAAAATACAGTGAATGCAGCCAAAGCAAACTCCACCACAGAAGCGATGAGCTCAAGCATTTGACAAATGTGGGGTCTGTTGATAGCGAAGGCACAAATTTGGTTTTAAATGTCATCTGTAGAAGATAAGTCCCAGGCATGCTTTCTTTCTGACTTCCTCTCATCCTTCGTTTCTCACTTCCTTTCCTCTCCCCCTATTTGGTGATTCTCTTCCAACACTATTTTCTCTTAACCCTTTCCTCTCTTTCCTCCTTTTTTCTGTTCCCTCGTTTTTTTTTTTCATTTGTGTATCACTTTCTCGGTTTCCCTCCTCTCTACTGTTTATCTCTCTTCTCTCCTTTGCCTTCTTTCTCTCTCCATTTCTCTTTCTCCTACCCATTCTTCTCTCTCTTTGCTCTCACCTTTCTCTCTCTCTCTCTCTCTCTCTCTCTCTCTCTCTCTCAATTTCTCTCTTTCTCCTCACTGTTCTTCTCATCTCTTTCCCCTCAGCCTGATGCCTGTAAGACAAGCTTTGATGCCGTGTCCGTGATCCGAGGAGAACTCTTCTTCTTCAAGTCAGGCTACGTGTGGCGCATCCGCGATGGCCACCTGCAGCCCGGCTACCCGGCTCTGGCCTCGCGGCACTGGAGAGGCATTCCGGACAACATTGACGCCACCTTCGAGGACAAAGCCGGGAACATCTGGTTCTTCCAAGGTGGGTTGACAGACCTCATTCATAACCCGAAGGAAACAAACCCCCCAGACAGACTGAACCAACAAGGGGGAGAAGAGCGGAAGTGTTGGGCCGAGTTTACAGTGTGCTGTGTGGTCACAAGTGTGTTCGTCAAGGCTGCAAATGATTGTTTGTTGTTTTGGGGTCTTTGGTATTTTCCATCTGCACATTTGGTCTCCCCCTCCCAACACACACACACACACACACACACACACACACACACACACACACACACACACACACACACACACACACACACACACACACACACACACACACACACACACACACATACACTGAACTCAAACAAACAAGAACAGGCACTGCACTATAGGAACCAAAACAGCTAATAATGTGAGTCCAACAGAGGTTTTAACTCCATTTATTGAAAGAGGATTTAAAAACCCCACACACAGATAGCTCCCGTTGATGCTGTTTACTTAACGGTATGTATATGTGTTTAGACTGGACAGCGAAATAACGTAGAGCCCCCAGTGTCTGTGATGTTTATGGATTTTACAGGCTTGTTATTATTCCTTTACCTCCCAACGGCATCGTCTTTGGGTGGGCTGGCTAGAGTTCCCCCACAGCCCCTTTTTCTAAGTATGAAGCAGGAACTGTGCTTGAGGTGTGAGTCAGGGGAAGGTGAGCTCCAGGTGGACATGACCAAGTCTCCCCCTGCCAGAGTCTCACAGCTGTTTGTGTGTGTGTGCTGCACATCTGAGAAAGGAGATGAAAGCTAGGAGACCAGAGTGAGACATGAGTCAGCTCCACAGCTTGGATGACTTGGACACAAAGCCATGCTATATGAGCCCTATAGAGAGATCTTTGTCAGCATTTCTTTACTTTTGTTGTCTTTACTTACTTTAATGTCAGAGCTGACCTTGGGAGACACTGTTTTAAGATGCTAACTTGTATATACTGTAGCCAAACGTCCTGTTTTTAGTGTTGTAACAATGTCAGATGTGTATGTACCGCTAGCTTTACAACTTAAAATTAATGTTGGCAAATATTTTTGGATATCTTTTGCCTTTGAGTTTGTGCCGACTCAAAGCTTTGAACCTTGGTCTTTGAACAGCGAGATTACTGGTAAGGCAAGGGACACCCCATAATTTTTCCACTTCTTTTGTTGTGGTCTGCCTTTCCATCTCACCTCATTTGTTACAACTTGCTGTAGGCCTATCTCATCTTGCGTCTCTGTGCTTGCTTGCTTGCCGCCAGTGCCTAAGTATGGCCTAATTCACCCCGGTAATTCCTGGATTTAAGGCAGGCTTCTAGTTCTTCCTTCAGAATAAACTCAGTACTCAGAGAATTCTCATGTCTGCACACACACACACACACACACACACACACACACACACACACAGCGCACACAGAATGAAACAAGTACTCAGAGAATTATCATGTCTACCAACGCTCCCCCCCCCCACCACCCACACACACACACACACACACACACCCACACACACACACACACACACACACACACACACCATCACCACCACCACTACTTAGTCTCATTTTTCACTGTGCCCAACATTTTATGGAAACTTGCAGTGGCCCATGTACTACCAGATTTATTAACAGTGACAAGTAAAGGCCCTCTCCTCTCCCTCCACCCACTCTTTATTAAAAGTTGAGTGGCTTAAAGGCAGTGTGCAAATCTTTTTTCTTTCTTTCTCCTCTCTACCCCCCACAGGTAAAAGTTACTGGGTCTTTGATGGGGAGCGTCAGATCACGGGGCCAGACTCTGTGTACAACCTGGGGCTCCATGTGACAGACATCCAGGCCGCTCTGATGTGGGGCGAAGACAAGGCCCAGAAGATCTACTTCTTCAAGGATGGCAACTACTGGCGCTTCAACCCACAGGAGAACCGTGTGGACTCGCCTCACCCTAGAAACATGCACGACTGGAGGGGGGTTCCGAGCCACATCGATGCTGCTTTTCAGGACAGATATGGTGAGGGGGTGCTATTACTGCTGGGGCAATGCAAACTTTGATAAATACATTTACATATTACATTTACATTTGTGCATTTGACAGACACTTTTATCTAAAATAACTTTAGTTATATTTCATTATTAGCTGACTGACTGCACCTTTAAGTTACATCATTATTAGCTCTGTCTAGACAGTTTCATTATTAAAAGCAATGCCTAAATGTTCAAACCCAAACTGCTTAATTTATCATTTTGAGACTGTAAATAGAATTTCCTACGGGATGAATAAAGTCTTTAATAAGATCTTATCTTATCTTAGACATTATACATTGTGCTCATTAAGAGGGAGCCAGAGCCTGATGCTGTATGCTATTACACTGTAAATTTAACTTCACTTTAGTTCTTTATACAGACGCATTCCAGATTTGTCTAACTGCTTGATGCTATCTTTCATCTGGCTTACTAAGAAGTGCAGAGATTTAATATGCAGGTATTCAGCATGTGCATGCATGCTTGTTACAATGTAACAACTGTGTGTGTGTGTGTGTGTGTGTGACTGTCTACAATCTTCCAACAGGTTATGCACACTTCCTGAGTGGGAAGAGATACTGGAAGTTTGACCCAGTGGGAGTGCGAGCTCTGGTGGGCTACCCACGCTTCATTGGGATGGATTTCTTCGACTGCCCCGTGTCGTTGTATCGCTAACATTGAGAAGGAGGATAAGGAGAACTTTGGACTCAAGTGGAAGCCTTCTGGCGTTCTGACATTCCATGTTCATTCTTGCGGACGATGACAGGTTTCCCTCCCCTAAGACTAGCCTCAGAGTTTGGAACAATATTTATGTTGTTGTTGTTGACGCCACAAAATAGTTCAATCTGATCCTTCCACTAACCATGAAACTTTCATTTATTGCAAGAGTGTAACTGAAATGGCAACACACATTACACAGCACTGATTTCTTGTGCAAGTATTTACTGCTTTTGAATAATAGAGGGAGTGATATGTTTTTTGTTTTGTTTTGTTTTGTTTTGTTTTGTTTGTTTGTTTTTTTGTCTGGTGATTTATTTTATGTTCACTGAGCCTTTATATGAGTTCAAGTCCATGTTTTAAAGGCATCGGTCAGGACAGTTTATTACATTTTATGCTGTTGGCTGTATTGCTGGCCTTATCAAAAGTCTCACAATCTTGGAACAATAGGACAATTCCTAGACTAGAATTTTCAAAATTCAGTGTCTTGAACCATATGGATTTTCTTTAGACAAAGAGTAACACCTTAACACATTAATTTATATAATTGGTGCATTTTTCTCTCCTGGTTAAAAACACCATTTCTCTCTCTTCCACTAAGATGTCGTCTTCTCAGGAACAGCATATATGCCATATGGATAGTAACTTTTTTCACTGAATATTACTTTGATAACCTTGTTTCATTGCTTACTTTTGTTGTTTTTTGTTTGTTGCAATTGTTGTTCTCACATATCGGTGCTATGTTTGACAGGGAAGGTTACTTTGTACCTCAGCCATTACAGTTACCTCTGGCAGGACAGCACTCATCCAATAATTCTCAGCACAAAGCCGAAAGGTGCAAGAGGTGCTCCGTCCTACACAGAAGAAAAAAAAAACAATATTTGAATAGGTGCTTAGAAAATATGTAAAAATATGGTTTTGTAGCTCTGTTTTTGGAAACATAATGTTGTTCAAAGCATCTGCGATTCTCTGGAGAGGACGATACAGTGGGGGGCTCGAGCAGGAGCACCACCCAAGTTTCACCAGAGTGGCTAAATGCGGAATATTATTCCATTCAACGATCTTCAGTTTCACTGCCACAGGGGAAACCACCCGTTCAATGCAAATGTGCACCCCTTATAAATCACTGTCATGTGTTTGATTTTTCTTATGTATATGGAGGTGGAGGAGCTGTCATACTCCATTTGTGTGACTGTGCTTCAGCCTCTGGCCTCCATTCTGTCTGTTGTTGCCTTCCAGAAGGTGCAGTGCAGGACACTGATACCATGTTTCCCCTTTTTTTTAACTTGTCTCTGGCTGAATTCCAATGTACCCCCTCAGTCTTCCCCCTAATGCTTCAAAGACTTCACCGGTGTGACTCACCACCAGGCTGATTCTTTGAGGGTCCAAGGCTTAGGGTTTAAGAGGGAAGACATTGGGGTTCAGCCTGCATCTTCAGTTCATGGCAGTGGGGTGGTGTGTCCACCTGGTACCTGTGTGTCAGCACAGCATCCATTACACTGTTCATTGCAAATGAATCTTTTCACGTGTAACTTTACGTCTCTCATTACGATTTGAAGATTTAAGTAACATATTTACTGTGTAAATAAATGTGTATAAATTCTGTATTATACTTTTCCACTCCAATAAAGAAAAAAAGTTTCATATTGCACGTGCCTTTTTTTCTATTTGTTGTGCAGTGACCCCCTTCTTCTTGGGAAAATGAATAAGGTTGGACTCCCGCTGTTCTGGTAACACTAACATCTTGCAGTCCAAAAGGAACCCTGCTGAATGTTACCTTCCCGTGAACTGTTGATATTAACTCTTCTCTCTGTGCATTCCATAGGACCCTGGGTATCAGTCTAATGTATGGGACACTGCAAATTTGTGACATGGATTTTCTTTGTCTAAAAGACACCATGTTCTGATTAGTTCTCTCATCCTCCTCTCTTTATGGCAGTCTCCGCACGGCATGTTTTCATTTAAACTTGTGCAGACGTCAGGCTTTTTGTAAGACATTTAAAAAACGTATGTATGTTTATTTGAAAGGGGCTGAACAAAAGGTTTGTTGAAATGATTATACAATTACGACATAGCAGGCATGCCCAAGGCAACACACAGTATTTTCAACAAACTCTACAAAACACTGCGTTTGCTGTGCATGGCTTTCATCATGCAGGTCTTAACTCAATTCTGCACAAGAAGAGGGGAAACATACTGTAAGGCTCTGGTCTATCAAACACCGTAATTTTACAGCAGAAGGGGAGACCAGTGCTTGTTAAATGCACTTACCTCTCTATTAGATAGTGAAAAGGAAACTTAATGTATATGGGAAATCAAGAGCAGCTTCCCTCTTTTCCTGTTCCATATGCGTTTAAATGACAAATTCACCCTTTGGTGAGCTTTAATAAGAGCTCTCAAGTCTTTCATGTGGCTAGAAGCTGGACAGAGTAGCCACATGTTTCCTGCTCTCGTGAAGTTGCTCCAGGAAACGGTCCCTTGAAAGGGTGGAATGAATCCCTTCGACAAATGATAGCCTTCGTATTGCCTTCAGTGATTTTCCCCGTTCACCCTCGCTTCTAAATCTAAACATGTTAACACACTGACAAATGATCAAGGGGGCTGCAACAGTTTTGGAGGGTGTATGTGTGTATGCACTGCACTGCCCCAAGGTGTTGCACGCCATGATTTATCAAAGTGAGGCAAAACCTCTACTGTTTGAGAATTCCAATGGGTGGGAGACCATTTAGTATATTTTGCACTTTGCATTGCATTGCATTACATGCACTGAGCTGTGGGTGACATTGTTGAGGGGGGAAGATGATGTGTGGTTGTTCAACATAGACACGTGGACGCCCGCCTACAGGGGGAAAGACAAGCCAGCGCCGGTCTAGACCCAGGCAGGCTCCTGCTGCACTTGACCCTGACGACCTCAGGCATGTCAGGCTTTGGCTGTTCACTCAGTTAAAAATGTTACGCCCGTTTTGTTTTTCTTTACCAAGCCATACAGCCTCAAGTCTGTTAAGCTTCTCTCAACGTAAATGTTTTTTAATGTTATAACAAAGCTTTATTCAAGACAAACAACTTTTCTTTCCAAGATAAACTTGATATGCATCTCAGCCCTATCCAGGTTTACAATAAATATGCCTTGCTGGGCAGAAATACAGTCTGTTGCAAAATTGACTTTCTTCATGTGCCATAAAAACCACTAATTACGTGCTTTATAACAGATTGCTTCGGGAGCTGGTGGGACTTTAGATCTCTCGGTGGATGACAGCAGGGTGCTTGTGACTTTAAACCGCAAACCACCGAAAGATGCGGCAACTAGGGTTTCAAACTGCCACAGTGGAACAGTGAGCCCTCTGGGCGAGCCAGAAAGAGTGAGAGGGTGTGTTCAGTGGGCTCTGCGGCACACAAGCAGTTGTTAATGAGCTGGAACAGGGGGAAGTAAATTTGTTATGGGCCTGCATTTCACATGTTGGCCTACAGCAGTAGCTCAGGAACGTTTCAGCCTTTCATCTCCCATCATACAACACCACAAACGAATCTGCTGCTTCTTTGTTTCAAATCATTTAATGAATCAACACAAGACAAATTTGGAAAACATAACAAATAAACAAAAGACATAAGCAAAGTTTATTAGTAACAGACTCAATTTTTACACTTTAAAAAAAGGAGAGAGAGAGAAAGAGCCATGTCATATTCACGAGAAAGAAACAATGTTGAGCACCACCTTTTTTTTACATTTCAGAAAGCACAGAAATATCTGAATGTCCGGAGATAGCTTCTTGCCAAAATGATGGATCTGTTGAATGAAGAGGAGCTCGGAAGAGATTGGCCTGTGCATTCCGCTGTGCCCGTGACTGTTCGGAAAGGGAGAGGTGAGAACGGATCGGTAGGGAGGCGCAAAACTGGACTGGACTGGAACGAACCAAACATGACGGGGCTCCTTGAAGTTCCTTTAGATCCAGGGATTCTATTATATGACTCTTCTAAGGCTCTGTCGCCTACACTAATCAAGAGTTTAAGATGAGGTGCAGCGTCCTGCCTGACTGACTGACACCAGATCAGTGGGTATGGGTGCCAGAGCTGACGTGAGAAAGCAGACTGGCGGAATGTGATGCGTGGGAGGGAGGGGCCGGGGCCAGGATTGGGGGCGCGGCAATGTCCAAGAGCTTGAGGAGGATCAGCCAATCGGGAGTGCACTGGCAACACGTCAGTCAGGACATCGTGGTCCCTTACCAGGCTGGAGCTGTGTTGGCAAGTCGTCGCATGCGTCTAAAGGAGAAAACACACACACACACACACACACACACACACACACACACACACACACGTGTAAGTATTTGACAGAGAATCAGACGCATAACTTGAAAATCATCCAATACAAATAAGCATGTTTGTTTTTTTTTCCCCTAAGACTAAGAAGCATCATTTCACAACTGTACAATAATCAATCCCCCTCTTGACAACTCATGTAGCCAAAGTCTATTCTCAAGACACTGTTGAGATACTTAAGGCTTCCGCTCATTTGTCAGAAAATCTCAAGTGTGTAAATGGATTAAATGATTTTCCTGTCATCTTATTTTCTAAGATCTCACTTGCGGTTTGAAGCTTGCAGTTCATACTATAACCAATTTGCCATGCAGACTGGGAGGTTTTCAGTCTATTCATGGCTACATTGAGCTGGACCATGAAATCCAACAGACTTCACAGATATTGTGGTAAAGAATAATTTGCTGCTCACTCTGCCAGATCCACAACAGTGGGCATATGTGTACAGAGAATGGCTAACTGGGTAAACATCTCGGTGCCACAGTTTAGCCAGAGAGAATTCAAGCGGAGTTTGATGATCTTTGGTTTAGCATTCTATGCTCTGATATACTTCATTCTGTCAAACAAGAGGGAACTACAACTTATGAAGTGCCTGTATGTTTTGGGGTTAAACAGTTTCCATGTGTGCACCAGGACATTCAATGCTCCCCCTCAGGTTTTTTTTTTTGGAGAATGGAATGTTTTTTTTTTATTTATTTATTGTAGCGTGGGGTCCCAGATTTTATTTTTAAACTCTGATGGGCATCAATCTGCCATACGAACTTTAATCATCCCACAAAGTTTTTATGTTCTGTATAAGATATTTTCTTTTATCCACTGTACAATTGTATTTCTAATGCCTTACAATCTGGCTGAATCAGAATACATCCCTTAAGCCCTAACCCTAAATCAGAGTGTACCCCTAACCCTTAAATGTCGGTTAAGATTTGGGGGATTCAGACTTAGGGTTAGAGGAGTACAAATGGATTTCTCCACTTTTTCCTGAAATATTATAATTAATAAATATAATTATTTTTTTAAATCATCTACCATGAAACCATTTAATGCTCTCTAAACCATTAACACTCTTTCCGCTCCAAAACTCCTTGTGTCTCCCTCCCAAAATGGCGTCACTCAAGTAAACAAAGCAATATGCACACCGGAGCTCCCGTTTACCGTTTTATTTGTGTCAGTCAGACTGAGAGTCCGAAACGTTACACAAATAAAACGGCAAAACCGGAGTGCATATTGCTTCGTCTACTTGAGTGACACCTTTCTATGATATTGCACCCAACTTAATCCGGATGTGCGTGATGACTAAGGATTTTAGGCCCCCCAAAATGGTCCCTTTTCTCTCCAGCTTCCTCCTCCTCCACTCACCTTGTGTTTCTGTCCTGGTCCCTGATCTTCTTCTCCATCTCAGCGTCAGTGAGGGTCTCCAGCAGAGGGCACCACTGGTCAGCGTCTCCCGTGTTCCTGATGGCGATCTCCACCGTGGGCAGGGGGTTCTCACTGCAAAAGTGGAAAGGTGCGCACATCCACAACTAGAGTTACAGACAGGTGCCAGACAAGTCTAATAGATATGTTGAGGGAGTGGACTGCACATTGTACATGCTACAAAAATGTATTGATTAAAAAGGCAACGTTTCAATCCAATGGGATCATCAGGCATCCCATAGGACCCTATAAAGATCGAAACGTTGCCTTTTTCATCAATAGTTTTTTATCAATAATTTTTTTGAGTACATATAGTGTGCAGACCACTCCCTCAACAGAGGATTCTCACTGCAAATAGAGGACGCCATAGTACAGCCACATCAATCAGGGAACGCTGAAACCATGCTTTGCTTCAAAGTCACATAATTCTGGGCTTGTCCAAAAGAATCACATCAAGGCAAAGGCACCAGGGCAGAGACCACAGATAAGACTAACAAAAGACGACAGCGGCTTCACCTTCATGCTTTGAATTTCAAAATCATAGCATACAAGGGTAATCTGGCGGTTAACTTAAGAACTGCTACACATTCATACCTGTATCAACACCGGAGTGGAACCTTTCATTCAATTTCATTCATCTGAAAAGAAGCCAAAACTGGTTCCAGAACTGAGCGCATTCTGAGCTCCCAGCGCTGGCTTCCACTGCCTTACAAAGTGCTGGTACATGTTCACAAATGACTCTGGCTTAGAGCCAGACCTGCATGTCCAACTCTTTTTTTTTTTTTTTTTTTTAACAGACAGGATCTGGATATGAAGCTGATCACAGCTGGAAATAACTACCAAAAGAATCGGAGCTCTGCTCTAGTTTAATGCCTTTGATCATTCTTAACAATGCATCTGGGGTTTAATTGGAAGTTGATTATTTAAAAACTTGCTTTCTTGCCTTATCTCATGATACCTAGAATTGAAAACCACATGGAAGCCTGGAGGGTAGATTATGAGAAAAAAAATTGTGCTAATGACTCGTATCAGAAAGGTCATGTTAATCACTAGAAATATTTCCTCTAGGACACCAGAACGAAAGAAGCACTGAAGGGAAATATTGCACAAAAGTCTGACTGACTTGAGGGTAAGAGAGGAGTGTTTTATGAGGTGCTGTGTATGTATCTAATGCGCTGTACAGTATAAACTGTATAAACAAAGATCACTGAATACAGACAAAGATAAAGCTACATAATACGTTACAATAGGGACCAATCATGAGTGATTCTGGTCTACATAGATTTCATACAGTGAAATAACATCACAATATAAACTTTTTAACGATCTTCCATGTCAGCATATGAGAGTTTGACTCTGGCCTGCATAAAGGAGGGGGGATCCGTCATCCAATTGCAAAAATAGAACACGGAAGTTAACGGTCGGTTGCACCTCTGGATCCGCTTTTACAGTCTCTGGTATAAATGTAAACAAAAGCTACATCATCAAACCACAAGATGGAGGAGGGCAACAGCTGGACCATCTTTCACACACAAAACAGGAGGTGGACAAAATCTCATAAAAAATCTAATTTTCAAGCTCTAAACAGGATGTGGTCCCTCTTGCACTCTCTCTCTCTCTCTCTGTGTGTGTGTGTGTGTGTGTGTGTGTGTGTGTGTGTGTGTGTGTGTGTGTGTGTGTGTGTGTGTGTGTGGAGTCTCTCTCAAGGACACCAAGATGACCCATTCATGCTAAGTCACTTTGACACACAATAAAAGCAAAAGAATTCAATACTTTTCCATGACACAAAGTTCACGGCTTTGCATGAACCTGGATGTCACTGGTGTTGTGTGTTTTCAACTTGTGAAACAACGGGTCACAATTGTCACAAAACAGCGAGCATAACCACACACACACACACACACACACACACACACACACGACAGAAGAAAACCCCATTCATCATATGATCTAGTCTGTGGCGTGTAGAGGCAGTCATCAGTATCTGCTGAAACCACACTCGTGCATGCTCTGACACAGCTACATTGTGGCATGACCTCTGAATCTGTCTGATAAGCAGAAAAAGCTCTTTAATCTGTGCGGTGGGTACTACGCAGCAGAGCTCTCAGTACACAACACAGGCTTCATATGACTATACATGGATGCATGATATTCATCTCCAGATATAGACACTTTAATTATCACCCATGATCAGCCACAAAATGGTAAACAAATATAAGAATCATAAATCAAAGTTCCACATATCTGCATGATCAAGGCAGTCAGCACAATTCGACAATAAATTGTCACAATCATCTGTTTAGAATCAGATACCATGTTCTACAGAGTCTAAGAATGAGGGTGCCTTGTGTTCTGTGTGTGTGTGTGTGTGTCTTGTGTTCTTTGTGTGTGTTTGTGTGTGTGTGTGTGTGAGAGACTTGTGTTCTTTGTGTGTGTGTGTGTGCGCTGGCTGGCCCACCGGGATCTAATTAAATGGAGCCGTTCTAAGCTCATTTGATTGACAGCTCAGTGACTGACATCTTAACCACCTCCATTCCCTCCTCTTGCCCTGACGGCTCAAAAGCTATCGCTAGCTGCCAACCACAGCTCAAGAGCCTAAGTGTTTCAGTGTGTGCATCACCATGGCGATGCACCACCTGTATAAACAGCTGTGTGTCTCTTGTCTGTGTATTAGTATTGTGTGTTTGTGCGTGTGTGCGCGCACGCGTGCTTCTGCAAGTAATTCAAAACAAAAGGAAAAAAAAAATTAATAATAATTCAATTTTATCTGTGACCTTTCACAGAACATGAATGTTTTCCATTAATGCATGTTTTCATGTCAACAGACATACAGTATACTGTATGCATGTCACATGCATGTGTGTGGCTTTGCACACATTGTGTTTAGAGCACTTATGGGTAAGTGTGAAGTAAGTATCAATACAAGTGTCCATGTGTGTGATTAAGAGGACAGAGAATGTGTGATTGAGAGTGAGCGAGTGTAGCCGGTGGCGGTCCGCACCGCACCGCACCGCACCGCACACGGGTCTCGAACCCGTCACCCCGCAAGCTACAAACTCCCGGCGTGGGAGTGGAACGCTCTAACCAACTGAGCTAAAAGCCCGAGCTTCTAACTCAGCGTGTTAGAAGCGCCCATGGAATTGGGTGATGAGGATTTACACGTACTACCGCCGAGCTAGCCGAGCTAGCTGGCCTCCGTTACACCCACCCTCCAAATCCTCACTCCCATCCGGGTCACGGCACCACTGTAGCCGGTGGCGGTCCGCACCGCACACGGGTCTCGAACTCGTCACCTCACAAGCTACAAACTCCCGGCGTGGGAGTGGAACGCTCTAACCAACTGAGCTAAAAGCCCGAGCTTCTAACTCAGCGTGTTAGAAGTGCCCATGGAATTGGGTGATGAGGATTTACACATACTACCGCCGAGCTAGCTGGCCTCCGTTACACGAGGAAGGGAGAAAGTGTGTGTGTTTACGTGTGTGTGTGTGTGTGTGTGTGTGTGTGTGTGTGTGTGCACACGCGCGTCTTACCTGAAAGCATACGTCCTCTGGTGCCAGCTGAGTTGTCCCCTGATGCTGTAGGCGATGGTGGTGACAAACTCTCCACCCAGGCCCAGCTCAGAGCACAGTTTCAGAGCAAACTGTTCCGGAGAGTTCTCCTGCTCGCACATGTCCCACTCAAACTGGTCCACCAGAGAGATGTTCCCCACGTGGATGTTGAGCTACAGTTTGAAAACGCACACAAATGAAGTCACACTCAGAAGACACATGATTAAAAAACAAACAAAAAAAACAAAAAAAAAAACAATGTATAGTGAGTCAATAACAACAAACAATCTCTCAAACAGTCAGTACAAACACTACAAAACGGTACAAAATGCACTGCACTCTTTTTACACATTTAATACACCGGGCAACTAAGTTGGAACTCACCCAAATATATTGTTGGCGTCTCACAAATACATATACAAGGTCCATGCGACCCATATATTAATTATAGATGACTAATGTTAGTAAGTCTCTGGACACACACACACACACAAAGTAGTTACATTTCTATAGCGCTTTTCAACCCTTACTGTAGGTCCTCAAAGCACTCACAGTGGAAGGGGGACCTCACTAACCACCACACACACACACACACACACACACACACACACACACACACACACACACACACACACACACACCTTGATGATGACCCTCTGGTCTGTCTGCTCCTCCAGGAGGCTGTCGGTGGGGTAGGACTCCATCTGCTGGCGAATGGCAGAAGCGATAGCAGGAACAAAGGTCAACGGGTTCAGGTCCAGGTCGTCACACAGGATCTCTGCAAACATCTCTGGGGTCATCAGCTTTTCTGAAAGGAGTAAGGAGAGCAGGGGAAGAGCGAGAGAATAGGAAAATAAGAGAAAGAGAGGGAGAGAAGGGAGGGATGGGGGTAAAAGACAAACAAAGGGAGAGAGAAGCCATGGGGGGGGACGTGGGGGTATGAGTGGAGAAAAAGTTAGATAATACACAATTACAGACATGTGGTTTCAGCATGGCATTTATCTGCATGGCCCTGTCCAAATGACAAGAAGGTAATCATCTCTAGGGCATTTCTCTGACTGATGAGAACCGTTTCCATTACTACAGACATCTGGGATTCATATATTAATTTGGCAGTTGAGGAGAAATGACACTTTAATGAATGGAACCGGCGACTGATTTCTTACTAATCCAGTGTGTACAGACATCTCCTGATGCTTAAATTACTGTAAGAAATAATGAGTACCATTCATGTTCCAAGTGAAAGCATCCCGCAGTTTCTGCCCATCAATCTCCATATCCAGTCGGATGGGAACCAGAACTTCTGGCTGAGACGCATTCTCATGGATTACAGCAGGATCGTGGTCATCGAAACTACAGAGTGAGACAGGAGTGTGAGTCCGGCTGACTAGCATCTAGCAAAAGCAACAGTGATGAATGACTGTAATCAAACTCATTGTCTCTGGGACAGCCAGCATTAGTGCTGTGCATAAGCAGAGAGGGTTGAAGCGGAGCATGATCTTTGGCATAAGTATTTGTTTTTTGTTTGTTTAAATTATTGATTAAACAAGTAGTAACTTTAAATAAATAAGTAAATTTAATTCTATTTCTTAGAGGTCAAAAAAAAAAAAAAAAAAAATCAAAATATTTAAAAGGTGGGACCTTGGAAAATATAGTAGTAAACAAGTCTTCCTTATAAAACTGTGGCCTTTTAGTCGTGATAGCAGAACAACTAAATAAAATGTGCAAGATTGATCAGTTCATAAGTGAGTAAAGCAGTTATTTCAGTTATTTATAGACATACTCATAGACATTCATAGACATTTATCAGACACTTATAGACATACTCATAAATTTCTTTCTTTTGAAACTGGATTTTGTATTAGAGCGGTCAATGTCTGATTTGTCTAGGGCAGGGGGGGTCAAACATGCGGCCTTTTACATCATTTCATGCGGCCTGGTAGCCTGGGAGTTCCCATGCTCCTTTGCGCGCTTATTTCATTTCACTTTGGAAAGCAGCATAGTGACCATGGCTGATTTTCCCGCCTGCTTTCGGTATCCAATCGCAGAACAAAAAGGTACTAGCACGGCCCTCAATAGGTACAGACGGCAAGTCCGGTTAACGCCCTCAAAATGCGTGGGTGGAGTCAGTGTGGGGGATAACAGAGGCCAAATTAACATTATGGTGAATGGACAAGGTAGAGAAAGTTGCTTAACAATGGTAGATCGCTTAGTAAAATTGAACAAAGTCCATATTATATGTTTTGTCCAATTATGACCTGTTTGCCTGCTTGGGTTTAAACTAAAATACATTTTCCATGACTTTATTATTCCAGTAACACTGACAGAAATGTCATGACCTGTCTCTGCTCCTGTCATAAGAGAAGCAACTTTCAATCACAAGTCAGATTAGCTCTGTTTAGCAAGCTAAAGTTAGCTACATTTACTGTGGTGATGAATGAAGTTGGCTAGTTAGCAAGCTAATGAAGCTAACAAGCATCAACTAATTTGTCCTCAGTATCACGTTTGGAGGGGTGTCAAGTTCAGAATTCACATCGGACCATTTGAACATCATTACTACCTTAAGGCATTGCCCTCAAAAATGTCTCAAGCTCCTTGTGGATGGTGTGTAACTTCTAGCTTAGCATCTCATTGACTTCCACACTGATTTCAGCTTTGTTTTCCCCCAGAGGGGACACGAGGAGCTGATTTTGGGGGCATGCCCAGACTTGCCGTCTGTATCTATTGCATTTGAGGCACCCAATAAACGGCTCTGGACAATCGTAAACGATGCTTCCGCTACAAGAGATGCAATAGGTAGGTCTCCAGACTAAATATCACTTGTGATTTTTAGTTTGCCATTCCCCAGACTAGCGGCCTGGTGCAAAAACAATTGAAAAGAATTGTAGCCATGTGGCCTGTTTGAAGGGAACATGCAACGTGCAAATCACAAAAATGGAATGGATATAAATAATTCTGCTAACCAGAGAGGGAAGGTCCTCTTCTTGTCTCGGCCCAGACGGTTGCGGTTGATGGCGGTGGAGCAGGGCACAGCGTCCAAGTGGTGGGAGCTGTTGGGGAGGGTGGGCACCCACTGGCTGTTCCGCTTGGCTTTCTGCTCCCTGTAGTAATTAAGGGTGAACAACATATTAACAAACTGACCAGGGATCTGTATCCCAAAAGCACAGTTGCTAACTAAGTCAGCAACTTTGTTGGTAGCAATGCAATTTCCCATTGCCAACAAACTAAGTTCCAAACTAGTTAGCAACTTTGGTTTTGGGAAACGAACACCTGATTGCTTGACTATGAACATCAGATCTTTTTTAAATGCTTTTTTTTTTGTAGTCTGTATTACCGGAGATAGGCGGGTGGTTCAGTACTGATGGACACAGCTTTATATTTTTCATCGTTGCCTTCAAAGATCTCTTCACACTCAGAGGCCTTCAAGAGTGTAACACTGGTGGCTAAAAATGTAGACTCATTAGCAACATCAGACAGGCATTGGCATGATTAACAATGGATTCAAGTTTGAAAGGTGCAATAGATCTTCCTGCATGGTGTCAGGGACAACACAGAGGCTGTTAATGTCAAACAAACACATGGGCACAAGTTGTGTATCAAAATATAACAAAACAGGTTCAAGCCAAAGACGGTTGGGGGAAGGCTGGGAGCAAGTTCGCAACTCCCAAACATCTTGTCAATGATCGGCTGGAATATTAGGTCAGTATATTTGGCTTGTTATAACATAACAAAATAAATAACAATAACAATATAATGCTTTGTTGTTTGACAATTACAGCCCCTGTGTTATCTCCCAAGAGCAGATTTTTTCACAGAGTAACGTTATTCAGGGGGCAGGCCGCAAAATAATCAAAGGCGGATTCCTATGGTCTGAAACTGCAGGAACTCATAGTTGCAAAAGAAAATGTGATCTATTCCCCCAGGTTAGAAACTGACTGACATGACAAAGTAACAACACAAGATACCAAGGCAGAGTTTTGGATCATCTTTAAAGGTTACAACAAACAAACAAACAAACAAACAAAATATAACAATGCACATTCCAGCCAATCACTCATAAGATAGTTAGGCATCCTCTACCCAAATGCCTTTGGCTAGAACCTGGTTTGTTATCAAATTTTGGCGCTCAACCTGTGCCCATGTGTTTGATTGACTTCTACAGTCCCTGTGTTGTCTGTCGAGACCGGACTTCTTCAGTGTATTCAGATGCCACGGGGGGATGCCACGCAAGAACTCATATTTCACCTTCAAAGATCACAACACAACCGAGAAGTTTGCCGAAGTTGGAAGCATTTACTTACCATGGGATGAGGCAACTATTTTCTTTCGCTCCTCTACAGAAGCGAGCCTTCTCCACAATGATGGGTACCTTTTGTATAAGGATCCTCTAAACATGCGCAAGTAATTTCCAACCTGAAAACAATAAACAAATCACCGAGGCACATTATTTCACAAGAAGTAGGCCTAACGTTCGGATCAGATTAACGTTTTGTTGTCAATCGTTAGCTAAACCTAGCTAACGTTAGCTAACACTAGAGGGCTTCATTCAACAGGCCTAATTGGAAAAGCATTGCATTCTTTAACCAAGGTCCTTTGAAACGGAGCCAGATGGAATTAAGACAGAGCTATGTTCAACCACGACAAGAGACTGACAGATGTTGGTTCTACATTCATTTTTTTCCGAATGCAGGATTATTCATGTTAACTGCTATCAATTATCGACAGGAAACAAAGGGAATATGAGCTAGCTTGTAGAAAATGCTAGCGGACATTTCCATGTATGTGTATGTATTCCTATTTTCTTCATCATAATCCCACACAAATAAATACACATAAAGTTCATAAAGTGTTGTATACCTCTGATCCAACCATATAGAAATCCCCATCTTGCTCAAGCTGGAATTTTATCGGCTTTTGACCAAAGGTTTTACTTAGCGCCATCTTTACGGTTAGCTTGGCTTCTTGCAACTACTGCGACTGCGCAGTAGCTGACTTTGCTCTTCTTCGTTTGAGTTGCGTGCACTAAACGTGCGTGGCCCGATCCTGACACCTGTACTTGTGGAGGAGAAAAACGGTCATGAAAGCCTAAAGGATTTTTTTCTGTTCTTCAAAAAGTGAGTGATTCATAAAGAATGGTAACAATAGCAATAACAGTACAGTAACAGTAGAACATTAACAATTCAGAACAGTAATTATATTGTTTCTTCCTGTCTACAGAAAATAAAAACCCCGTAAAAACCGTATCGGCAGACTACAGTTTCACTGGTTTCATTTGCACAAGAGTTTCCCCATAGGGGGCAGTAGTTTCGGTATTGATATTTACATGCAACTAGCTATTGCCCGCCTAATCGTAGAAGAAGAAAGGAAGCGGAAGTGAGCGGGAGGTTTAAATCGTCCCGCTTGAGAGGCAAAAGGTAGACTGCCGCTGTTGCTGTTACATGTGAGAAGTTGGAGGATATACTTACAATTAAAATGTCACTGGAAAGGTAAGGATGCTTTTTATTTATATTAGATGCATATTAGTCATGGATATTTGCAATGCTGTTTGAATAGTTGAACATTTCTATGTTTTAGATAGGTGACGACCTACAAGGTGCCAAGCGGCTCAAGAGAGTGATCAGAGCAATGTTAGACCTCAGATTCTATTTGTGGTAGAAAATGTTAAACATCTATTGGTTGTATTGAATGCACCACCAGCACATCTAAATGGTAAAATGTGATTATGGGTTCTGAGTAAAATTCGAAAGGCAAATTATGTTTTACCATGCGTTCTATCCCAAAGGCTTTTGCGCGCTCAATTTGCCCGGCACCAGTCAAAGCCCATATCGGATCAGAACAGCATGCCCAACTAATGACTACTTTCTTATATTTTTTGTGCCTAGTTAATGTCGGACAAACTTCTCTAAGATTTACAATATGTTCTATTTCATATGGCAAATGGAAATGATCTTTGTAATGTGTTTATGGCGCGATTATACGATGCTATCACTTGAGCTAAGATGATGATTGCCTAGCATAACTTTAACGTTAATGGCGGGCACCACTTTTAACCTAAATTCGTGTCAATCACGCATAACTCTACTTGTTGAAATTACATAGAATTAACGTTAAAGGCTGTGGAAGGACACATGTGCAACCTTTTTATTCTCTTAATCAGATTTAGTCCCAATATTGTGATGTTTGGCGGCAAGCCATACACCAGGTTTTGCCGTCTGTTTATCATTTCTAGCCCTAGCAGATGCTAGGCTTCTCGAACATTGTTCGGGTTACCCACACTTTTTATTTGTTCACAGATATAACGTTAAGTAACCACTACTATTGTTGATTGCCCAGCCAAAGAATTTGCATTAAGTCATGATTTTCATCGTCTATACATTTAGCATCAGTGGTCATTTGACGAAGATGTAGTATCGCTTGGCGCTTAATCGCAGGCGCCACATGCCTGAACGCATTCGTGGCACGCGTTTTCCATTGTGCACGATGTATAATGTTGCAACGTCGGGTATTTTGCATTTCTTGCAGATTACAGCATGATTTGATAATTCACGAATGTTTTGGTGATTCTTTGACTGACGGAAATGTTATGTTCCTCTAGGCCCCTTCAGGAGCTCCCTTGCTTGAGCGAAAATCTGGAGAAGTCCCTGCTAGCCTCAGAGAGGGGTAAACGTTCGAAGCGGTCCCATGCTGCGTGTCTCGATGCAGAAAATACTCCCCAAGAACTCATTCAGAACTGGTCGCCACCACATAAACACCCACGGGTTGCAGAGAAGGGCAAAGAAAACGATGAAAACGTGTTTGTTCTGGCAAGGAGGCCCAGGAAGCGGAGGTGCTCTGTAGGTACGTGGCTCTTCCACTATTGTTTGATTAAAATAAAACCTGGTAAGTCTAGTTTCATTAAACTATTAAAAATTATAAAGTAGGTCATAACCTAGATCTACCGGTTTGTCTTACATAATAAGGTCCTCTGTTGCATAACAAACTGCATGCTTCCAATACCTGAAATGACTATAAAAACAAATGTAGCACTCTAGGAGAAGAGTTGATTATCTGCATTTCAGTCCTCACACATCCTGTCTTTCATTCTCAAACGAACAGTATCCTCATATGACTTTTGTGAGCAGATAGTGAAACTGAAAGTAATGGCAAATGGTGAAACCTTGTTATGTCCAATAGCCTTTAACTCCTGGTCTTATTGCAGGTGCATGCTGGGACAGACTTCCTGATGAGCTTCTGCTGAGAATCCTGTCCTGCCTCACGCTACGGGATCTGCTCCGGACATCCAGAGTCTGCAAGCGCTGGCACCAGCTCTCGTATGTTATGCAATCTAGTTTTGCAAACTGCAACATGGGTTCTTAAAGGGGCTTTGGGGTGTCCTTTGTATTCTTTGAGGGTGATGGGGCACACAGGTGATAGAGGTGCCATTCAGGAAACGGAAAAGTTGCAGGTTTCAGCCCTGCTCTACCTGACCCCAGTGTCCTTGAGCAAGATACTGAACCTAAACTGCTCACAGTGTTTCCGACGAGGCCTAGTAGTAAAGCGTCCGCCTCTCGATGGGGAGGTTGTGAGTTAGACTAACGGTCAGACCATCATTAAAATGGCACTTGCTGCCTCTAGCCTGGTGTTTCGATATCTAGATAGACTAGGTAAAGAGAACACATGGGACTACCAGAGGACTAACCCCCCACTGTAGTCAAATAGCCCGGCACAGCCATGTAGCTTAAGGTAGCTCCAGACCCAGAGTCCAGACCAGACCAGACGGACTGCGACGTTCTGAAAACCTGGATGTTCTAAAACATGACATGTTAAATTGACATGTTAAATCTTTTGCGGGCAGGCAGATGGACACTGCCTGATGCTCCACATGGAGGATTTAACTTTTAACTTTGTATTCTTTGGCTTTGAGTGATATGGATGTATTTAATTGGTGTGTACTAATACGTGTGTGCTTGTACTCTAGGTTCGATGAGTCTCTCTGGCAGAGTGTTGATCTGGAGGGAAAGGTTCGCCTTGGCAATGGTCTGGGCCAGGTGCTGTCTGCCGGTGCCCTGAGACTACGATGCCCGCACACTTCTGTAGGGGAACCGTGTTTTACCCATAAAGAGTAAGTTCCAACACCACACCACCGCTTGCAAATGCAAGTAACCGGTGATGCATAGACATGCACATAATAACGATACATGCAACTTTTAGCAAACTACAGATATGCTGGTGAAATTTGAACTGACTTGACCTCATTAGGTCATGGTTGTTGTTGTTGTTGTTGCTGTTTTGGACTCAAGCCTAAAACATGCTAACCTAGTTTCCTGTTGTGATTACACATCATTGCTTTATTCATTCTGAAGATTGACCTTTGATTCCTTGTGTCCACAGACAGCTGAGGGTTCAGCACATGGACTTGTCTGGTTGCACTGTCACACCCGAGATTGTTTATGACATCATTTCCCGTTGCACTCAGCTTCAGAACCTCAGTCTGGAGGGGCTCATGCTTTCAGATGGCATTCTACAGTAAGTGTAAACTTTCCTCCCCTGAGCCAAACTATTTTATTAGCTATTTAGGTCTTAACTACTTTATTAGCACACAGGGCCTTGCATCTATTATCTGCTTATATCACTGATTAGCCTGGCAATTGCCTTCCCTACACAATTCCGCTCGATTCTCTTCTCCCTTAAGTACTCTCTCTGGGAGTTCAGCCATTCGCTTTGTTCGCTCAGGATGCATCCCATCCTGGCCAATCAGCAAACTTTTGAGAATGCAGCGTGAGAATATCATAGGTTATCATTCATGGGCTGATCCAGAGTTTTTAAATGTAAACACCCCTAGCAAGTGATCATTTCTCTATATTGGGAATCCAGACTCTCGTGCGAAGCAATGCGTAGGCCTAGGGGCTGGTTGTGACCAGGCTAATCAATAATAGTGATGTTGCATATACTCTTTAACCCTCTTATAGTCATTAGAAAATGCTGAGTATTTCGGCTTAAATTGGCATAGGAATTATTATCTTAATTCTGTGCAACCAGTTAGTTTTCAGAGGAATCCAGTTGGTGATGGTAGTGTTTGTTTCTCCTGTTTCTTAGGTCTCTGGCAAAGAATCCACAGTTGGCGCGCCTCAACTTGAGTGGTTGTTGGGGATTCTCCTCTGAAACCCTGGCAGAAATGCTACAGTCCTGCACACAGTAAGATTGAGAGTTTGATTTTAATTTTATTTTAATACTGCTAAACCTTTCTCTCTACTTAAGGTTAAGAATGCAGTGGGAATGTAAATTGGATGGTTACTTTTGACCTGTTTGCTTTTCTTTGCTATGAGTATCAGGTTGCAACACACTGAACAACATATCTTCCTCTTTTCTTTTGTCATCTGCAGGCTGATTGAGTTGAATGTAGGCTGGTGTGACTTCAGCAATGAACACGTGAAGGCTGTGGTGAACAACGTAAATCCGTCCATTTCCCAGCTCAACATCAGTGGCTACAGGCAGAACCTCACCATGGAGGGTAAGCCTATCACAGTTTAATAACAGTCAGTCACTCATGCTCTGGCCTGGCGTCTGTTTCCCAAAAGCATAGTTGCTAACCAGTTAGCAACTTAGTTAGTTGTCAATGGGAAATTACATTGCAACCAACATAGTTAGCAAGTAAGTTAGCAACTATGCTTTTGGGAAACAGGCCCCAGGGGACTGTGCCTGGCTCAGTGATTCAGCATCCACTGGACAGAACACTGACTAAATCCCAATGTCCTACCAAAACCCTCAACCCCAGGGCTGATAGTGTTCAGGTGCCATGCTTGATTTCAGCCCTAGTCTTTACTCACTGATTACTCAGTGTCATGATTGTTTGATGTCCGTTGAGTGTAAGAATGACTCAGTAATTGACCAAAACTTGCTCTTTGTAATAATGCACTAAAATGGAGCATGACTGAGTTTACAAGGAACATTTGAACCATGACTGCATGCAGGGAATACTTCAGTTCTAAACATAATATTGGCAATAGTCATTTGCGTGCGAGTCATCTAACTGATTCCCCTTGTCATCTTCCAAATTTTGCCATACCCCGGTTTGTAAAAGCTTGAATAAGCACGGGTTTATGCTTTCAAGGAGTTGGCATTTGGGCCCATACACATTACAGGAGAGGCTTGTTGTAGTCCATGCAAGAATTCTAATGTGCACAATATAAAATGTCATTCGCTGTTTTCTGCAGATTTGCGATCCTTGGTGGAGAGGTGCCCCAACCTTGTCAATCTGGACCTCAGGTAAGAGCGCACACACACACACATATGCATGTTCCTTACAGAAAAGGGATGTTATTCAATATGAAATACTGGTTCATATGATCATTGTTCGGTGTAATTGACTCCTGTATTTGTTTTGTATTGCAGTGATAGCGTTCTGGTGACCATAGACAGTTTCCCCGTCCTGCAGCAGTTGTCGTCCCTCCGACACCTGGGCCTAAGCCGTTGCTATCAGATCCATCCCGCAGCCTTACTGTGAGTGGTACACACATAAACTCTGTCTTTCACTCCCTCTGAGTAGTACACTGAATAATTCTGTTCTATATTACACTCAGTATCTCTTTCATGTCTTTTCTCCTTTTGAGAAGAGTAAACAAACACATCCTCTTTCAAAGTTTCTCTGTGCCTTTTTGTGAGTACTGCACACAAGCACTCTGTCTTTCAAACTTTCTGTGAGCGTTTTCTATGTCCCTTCTTGTGAGTACTATACAGTCTTCCACACTTTCTGTCACTCTATCTTTGAGTAGTAAACAAGTGGTTTCTGTCTTTTCTTTCACTTTCCTTTAATACAAATCGTACATGGTCTCTTTCCACCCCATGTCTATCTGTGAGGCATGCAAGTGGTCTCTCTTTCACCCCACATTAGACCCTTTCCCCCATTCTTTCTGAGAGTACTGCACACAATTCTGTGTCCTGCTTTGTATAGTATTGTCCATTTGCTGGCAGTACCCAGCACCTAGTTGTATTTAGGGGCCAACAATTACTGTTTGAAATGGGAGGCAATGGATAAAACAGTGAATATCACCAGTCATTCAATAATAGTACTGGTATTTACCACTGTCAAAATTTACCAAAATTTGGCTACTGCTAATTTTGATCCCTGCTTGTAGAGAGTACACCCACTCATTCTGTCTCCCTTTTGATCTCTGTTTCTGCAGTGAATTTGAGCGCTTTCCAGAGCTGCAGACGCTGGAGGTGTTTGGGCTGGTGCAGGACAGCCACCAGGCGGCACTGATGAAGGAGCTCCCCAAACTGCGCATAAACACCCAGCGTTTCACCAGCATAGGCAGGCCAACGCCCTCCAGCCGAAACCCCGGGGCCATGTGGGGACTTCCCTGCCGCCTGGTCTATAAGCTATAGTAATTGGTCAAAGGTAGCAGGAGGGGGGAGCTCGACAAATGGACCAAAACCTTTGCACAACTAGTCGAGGTGCAGCAAGGACTTGAAAGGGATTTGTATGGGTTTTATCAATGGTACCAAAATGTTTCAATTGGGTAGTTTGTTATTCAAGATATTTTAGAGTCAAAAGCTAAAAATCAATTCCAAGTTTTTTACACAGTTAACCATGTCTAATTTTCTTTATTGCATGTAGATGTTTCAATGGATGTGTTCAAAGTATCCAAAAACTGTTACTGTACCATTTCTCACCATGCATAAGACCATTTAACTTTTTTAGAAGGTACATCCTGACTAAGGCCTTTTAAATTTTTCTATCTGTCCCAAAGTGTTAGACAATCTAAAGAATCAGTGTGCTGGTGAGAAAAAAAAAAGCAAATCCACTGCTTATGTCTAAAACTGCCTTTTTCTAATGTATGACGCTGTTGGTGTTTGAAATCCCAGTGCTACACAAGGAAGCATTAAGCTATCAAAAATTCACCTTAGAGCAAGATGCTGTTTGTCCCCCAAAAAAAATGGTAAAAAAGAGAGAAGCCCAGTGCGCAGTTTTATAGCGCACTCTTATAAATGTTGTCATAGAATGTAATTAGACCATACCTGGTTTACCAGATATGTTCATTTGATGTAGGTAATGTGGTTCATTTGATAAATCAACCTCTGAACAGTACATTGTGCTAGGATTATGTACTGTGGACAAGTTACATTGGAGGTGGTTGTTAGAGAGAATTTTACAAGAACCGATTGTATTTTTATGAATTCATGACGTTGTTCATGTCTTAATGTAAATAAATGTTTTTCTACTGAAACAATGTCTTATTCTTTTTGTTGGCAAAAAGACAACACACTTAAAATACACTTAAATCCCTTTTAATATATAACATCATCTCAGTATACAAAGTGTTGCAGTTTTTGCAGTGTTGCATCATGCATTCAATATACATGACTTTCAGAAGTAGGACCCAAGACTTCGGGAAAAGAGATATGGCGGAGGCTGAAGGGGTATGCATGGGAGGGGAGAAACCCCCAAGAGTGAGTGTGTGTGTCTGTGCTCAAACATCTCTGGATCATTAGCGTGTGTGTGTGTCTGCTCAAACATCTCTGGATCATTAGCATGTTTTGGTGATGCCCAGAAGTACTGGGACAGGCAACAAGTGAGGTGTATCCATTCCACAAGGTCACTATGACTGAGGGAAATCAAAAGCATTTGTACACCCTTGGCACAAGTGGAAGGGGGGCCATTCAGTATACCTACAAAAGTCTAGCAAAAGCAACACAATTCATATGTCAAACGGCAAAAGTTTCTACACCAGCATCTCTTGGCAATAATCTTCAAGCAAACTGAACTTGTCTCAGTAGTACAGGTTTTTATGGCATTTTGGCACCCGAAGGTGAACACTAAGTGAGATCAGGACAACCATTTTAAGGGAAGGGCACCTGAGTTATTGAAGCACTTCCCATGGAAAGGAGTGACAAAAAAAAAAAAAAGAAATCAAGAAGCATGTTGATTTTCGTTCAGATTACAGTAGCATGTTAACACTGGGCGGAAGGCAAAAAAAAAGAAAAGAAAAGAATACAAAACTCCGAGATCAATATGAGGATACCCTGTAACAGTCATTGAAGTCCCATATATACCGAGGACAATGGCAGTACACCTCAACATGATAAAAAGTAAAATAAAATCTTCATATCCCAACACACTTAAATGAGTCAAAACTGAATCCGTTCACAATAGTGTGAAAACTAAAGGTGGGGGTCCTTCGTCTTCATGACAGATCTTTTGTTTCTGTCCCTGGACAACCCTTCTTCTCTGTGGAAAGAAAAATTAACCACATTTCTGGTCTTCAGGCACTCTGCTCTGCACATGCTCAGTCGGCGAGGACGACTGTCCGCAGCTGGTCGGCCTCATTCAGGCTGATGGTTGCTATGGCACCGTCATTGAATTCGAATGACGTCCCTCCGTCCACCACCATGCAGGCGTCCCAGCAGCGCGAGCGCACACACACCCTGAGGGAAACAGAGTGGGTGTGCTATAAAAAGTGCTACCATAACACAAGTTAAAAAGTCGTATTGGCATAGTAGTAGAAAAAAAAAGTCCAAATCCGCCAAAGGTAAAACAAATATTTCTATTCCGGTTCATGATGTCGAGCTTTAGGCCTGTGTCTAATTTGTCTGGTTGAAGCAACGGTTTTATGAATGCAGGGAAACAGCATAAAAAGGGCTTTATATGACTCCGGTCATAGTTCTATCCTATTGCGTTTTGAAAGATTCCACCCCTTGGATCTATCCATCGTGGCAAGACTATACATTATATTCTATAGTCTGGTTAGTCAGGCTGTTAAACATCAAGATCTTTAATAGTTTCAAAGCAATTTCATTAAGGCCATTAAGCCCCCGGCATTTCTGTCAGCTCACCTGCTGGCGAAGCCTCTCTGGCGGCTGTTGGAGAAGACTCGGTTGACGATCGGTTCCCTGATGCTGAAAAACAACTTGCTGTCCTCTGGGTTGAAGACCAGATGCTCGTTGTACTCCTCCGTGACTGACAACCACCATCGAAAAAACAGAACTTCAGTAAAAGTGTAATGAACACACACACATTACCCTGACGTTCTGGTGCGCTGAATCTGTAGATTTCATCATGTTATCATTTATATGACAAACCAAGAACTCAGTTCAACTTCAAACACAGTATGTGTCTACATTATTTTATTTAGTCTACTGAATACTACGTTATTACACGTCTATGTTGAATGTATAGAGGGTTAACACCTACCGATGGAAAATTCCTTGTCTATGTACAATAAGAATACTTAGCCAATAAAATTGATCAAACCAAAATGGTTTAGATATAACTGAAATGGAATTAAAAACAAACAGCATTACAACATATGTGTAGAAATACTGACAACACGGATAAACTCACCATCTCTTATAAAATCATCGTAGATAGGAATATCCAGACCAGTTTTGGCTTTACCTGAAGGAGGACATTAAAGGGCATTTATCAGTCTTAACAAAAGTCACTCTGTCAGACAAAGTGTCTTCAGCTTAAGCATACAGCACTTCTTTTGGATCATACCTATTTTGAGGACATCCTCAACAGCCTGTTCAGCTAATTTGTTGATGTTGTAAGACCTGCCAAGAACGTTAAAAGAGCACTGCATGAATTCTTGGCAGCAAACTCAAACGCTTACAGCGAATAAAATCAATAATAATAATAATAATACTGAATATTGTCAGGTTCTCCAACTAAGGTTCTAATGTACCAGGCTTTGGATCCGGTTCCGGTGCAAATACTGAGGCCTGAACTCTTCTGTTTCTCCCATGGGCCGTTATCGATGGAGATCTCGTAGTAGGAGGCCCTATGGAGCGAGAGGGTGAGATGGGGATTGAAGGGTAAACACTTCCCCCTGTGTCAGCCGGAGATCCACAGGAGAGGGGGCCCCCAGCGAACAGGCCCCGCCAACAGGTGCAGAGGAGGGGGGGAGAGGGGGAGGTGTTGGAGGTGCCGTTGGCAGTGGGGTTCACCAGAGGGCAGGTGGGATTGAGGGTTAATGAGAGACAAACATGCTCAGACTCATGACAGACTCAGTACAAGACTAAGTGAGATGAGATGAGACGAGATGAGACGACAGATCACTCAAAACACACAACACTAATGTCTAATATGTCTAATGGAGGACGAAACACTGGGCATATTAACTGAAGCGGCCCAATTGCACTGCTTTCATTTGTTTTTTTGGTTTATACACTACAATCCAAATGTACTGGCTACACCAGACAAGAATGCACTGCGCTCAATTAGTCTAAAACCATTCATCTAAAACCTTTTTACGCAATGCAAATGGAGAGCTTCAGTTTTATGCCTAGTATGTATCCCTAGAAGAAAGAAAGAAATATCAAAACATGGGCTCTGGGTTAAGACATCACTGACATGCTGCCAGTGATGGTTAGATGTCTACAGGAAGAGGTGGTTTGGGGCTTAATGGATGGGCGATGGGCGGTGGGGGGAAGAGGGGTACCTGCTGGACAGAGACTCCCCGATGAAGACCTCATTCAGGCCACGGACAGGAAGCAAGCGGGGACCCGAGCTGCCATCGTTAATGCCTGTCACACACACACACACACACACAGAGAGAGAGAGTCATAATTTCACCTATTTTGGAGAGACATTACTATTTTTTCAGAAAATAAACCATGCAGGAAAGACAAATGTATAATAATGACAAGATGGTAATAATGGCAATAATACCATACTGTTCCATAAAAAGGTAAGGAACACTTAAAATACACTCAAA
Source organism: Sardinella longiceps (assembly GCA_027497455.2). Classification (NCBI taxonomy): domain Eukaryota; kingdom Metazoa; phylum Chordata; class Actinopteri; order Clupeiformes; family Clupeidae; genus Sardinella; species Sardinella longiceps. The sequence continues at coordinate 4,893,574 of JAODXP020000031.1, forward strand.
CACAAACACAAAGGATTATATTTGGCAGTGCTGGCAGAAGTACTCTATGAACCCACAATTACTACCTCTGCATTTCAGTTTGTCTACGTATTTGTGTGTACAGTATGTGTGTGTGTTTGTGTATGTGTGTGTACATATGTGACGTACGGTTGTCTGAGTGGGTGGTAATGCGATGAGCTTGGCTGTGCTGCTCCAGACTAAGCTGCTCCTCGTGCAGGTCCACCGGCGTGGGGTTGATGCCGCTCCCCTCCAGGTGCAGACGTATCCTCTGGCGCCACTGCCACCTGGTGGCCATCAGAGACATGACACCCACCAGTTAGGAAATGAGGGGGAGGGTTCAGGATCAAGCAGCGTTTATTAATAAGCACACTCCTGTTCCAGGAAACAGCAGCTCCACTGGGCACTATTTTGATTTTATGCCACTGCTAGGGCGGAGATCTGCAGACTGCACGTGCTACCCGAAGACAGGAAAATTTAGACAGAGGAAACTCTGTACCTAGTAAGGGTGTCATGATCCTAGGATACTAGAATTTGAATATTTGATACCAACACCAAATGGTAAATTGAATGCATTTATATGCTGCAATCAAAATCAATGCTTCAAATTCACACACACATTCATGCACTGGTGGCAGGGACTGCTATACAAGATGTCAACCTGCTCACCAGGAGCAATTTAGGGTTCGGTATTGTCAAAGATCATTGACAGTATACCAAGATAGAGTAAGAAGTATGTTACAATGGCAGACAACTTAAATAATTATGGTCTGTATAAGTGCATTACAAGACAAGATAAGCTTTTCAATGATCTTTCATATCACTGCATGAAAGCTCAACTTTGGTCTGGATAAAGGAGGACCCATTTGAAAATAGAGCACAGAAATGAACAAACATTTGGACCTATTGCCCCACTCCACAAAACACCCCAGTACAGCACCTCTATGCTCTGTATGCAAATATAAACAACTCTGTGCTCTCAACTAATGGCTGAGGCAACACATACCTGAAGTCACCTTTCCGCAGTTTCTGTAAAGCCTCAGAGAAGGCATGGGTGTAACGCACTGGCAAGCATAGGTGACCCTCTGACCTGTCCACACACACACACACACACACACACACACACACACAAAACCAGAAGGTTGAGGGCGTACTGTAAGTGGCATTTCACCAACTTTACTGGAAAACCAAAACAAAAATGACAACAGTTTGCCCTCATGCTACTTTCTGTATTGATTTCAATTATTTAAAGCACATTTATTTTTCACAGATGGATGACACACAATGAATAATACTTTATCTTTTATTCAAATGCACTTACACCCTTCTGGCTCTAACAGCAATATGTTCACAGTAAAGACTGTTTTTTTGTTAAATAGCTCAAATTTTAGTAATAGTTCTATAATTGCTTCAATGGAAAGAGCTCATTAAGAGCATTCATTGGACACATTTTGACCAAAATATCACTTACAATCTATAGAGCATATACTATAGTAACTAAAGAGCAAAGGAAAATACCACATGGATCCCAAACTAGGATCAAAACAGCCCAAAAAAGCCATTTCTGTCCATACCTCCTTTACTGCTTGGGGGAAAAAAGCTTTAGATTCCTCACCTTTCAGGATCTGTGTTCACGCCGAGAACAGGTTTGCTCTTGTCACACACCTTACTGGCTACCAATAGCATTGTTCCATCGCCTGGTGTGAGGCACATAAAAGAAAAAGTACTTATGTTGAAAATGTGTGTTGAGTGATTTGCTAATTGTATCGAAGGGAGGGCAGTGCTCCAATTTAAGCCTTGAGACTGCAAAAGCAGATTAATCTTTTTTCTTCAAACCTCCAGCAGAAATGATGGCGTCTGCCCACTGGACAATGTCTGTGTCGTACTCTCCTCTCTTGACCACCCGAACCTCAATCCCCTCTTTTCTGTAGCACCCAACATGGATGAACACGACAAACAGAGAGATGGACAGTGGCTGGTTGAATTATTACACAAATGTCTCTAGATTAGCTGATTTTTACATATTGATATTTCTTATCAAAAGCATTTAACTTCAAAACATGAATGTCCTCTTTAAAAAAAAAGTTATGCAGACATCTATGGGGTCATGAGTAAAAATGATCTTACAGCAAATTTTCCACAATGTGTTCCACGTTGTTTGTGTGGATGTTGTGCCTTTCCAAAAGTCCACTGTAGCTGGACCCTTTTAGTGCAAGCTAGCAAATCCAAATCATTGGAAGAGCATCATCAGCATCAATAATATCATAATAATCTCTGAGATCAAGTAAGAAAACGTTTTAGGGTAAAAGTAATAGGACTAATGTTTCAACTTATGCCGTAACTGAAAATATTTAAAGAATGTGTGTTTGTCAAAACTGTCACCCTTACCAGCTGTTTCAGATCCTCTTCAGAGAGTCCGGCATATCTATATCTTTGTTGCTCAAATTCATATCTTGTCATTTTTGTTACCACCGCAACTTTGGATGGCATGAAACCACTATCAGCTGGCGTTGAAACATTCCGTTTGCTGATCAGGCACGCATTTCTGCCACAGCAGGACCCTCCACTAAGCAACTTCACAGCTGGACGACCAAAGCCAGTCAGCTTTCTAAAACTATGACAACTCATTATATTGACCGAACTTGGACCAAACGTTGTTTCTGAACAACCAAGACCGAGTCTAATTAAATGAATCCTGAACTGGTGGGCGACTACAGATACGACACTGCACTTACAATTCACATTATGAATGAGGTGGTCATCACTACGCCTTTACAGACCACGTGCCTTATAACAACAACATAGTGTCGACTGAATCAGAATAAAACGATGAAAAAGAATAACTGCTTCTCAACTGAAAAGACAAACTGAGTACTCTGGGTTCAAGGTTTGCTAATATACTTTAGCAGATAACGTTAGCACTTGTAAATGTATTGGTAGTTCAACAATATAGCTAGGCTTTGACGTACTTATGGATTCACAAAAGAAACGTTAACGTTAACGTTAGGTCAGTTGGCTGACACGACATATCAGATGGTGCTAACTTCACGTTCACGTTACTTTACATAAGTAAGGAAAGCACAGGCACAGTTGATTTAACCTGTTCGACGGATTTGTTCACTATCAAGCTGTTTACACCGCTAATACACTGTTAACAACTGACGTTCAAAAAGTTTAAGTTAGGGAGTAACGTTAACTGACAGCTAACGATAAAGTTAGCTAATGTTACAGTCCATGCACACTGTCATACTGCTGGTGATAGACGGATATAACGTTATTGTATCCTTAGATGTCCTCTAAGTTGCCGTTCACCTGTCTTGTTCTACAACTTGACTGGTCAGTTCGAAGTTACTATTGCAACGTTAAACCTGAAGTTACCTTCTTGTGCTAACGTTATGCCGCTGAAACACCAGAGGAATGAAAAACACAAACTTGCCCTGCAATTCTTAGAACAACCAGAGAGCTAGCAAGCTAGCAAGCTCTCGCAGGTGTCCATTCCTCTTCTTCTTCAGCTAACGTTAGTTGACGAGTCCAAGTTCTCCTAGCTGACGCTAACGTTACTTAATACTGTTAAACGCAGAAGCTAGCCAACTTTGGAGACAGTGCTTGCGCTAATGATAGCATAATTTCATTTGACATATCGCTTCACTGAAAAACATCTGTAAAATGCTAAGGTGTACCTGCAACCACACCAGTTACGTCGCTGCTGGACAAGTGGTTCAACTTTCACTTGCCCTCAGCAATAGTGGGCAGGAGAGGCGACGGTAAACATTGCGCGATTGCGCTGCTTGCCATAGATGTCGCTACACTTTTGTGTCACGTACAACTCGTGCGCAGACCATTGACGCACAGCTCTATGATTGGTTAATAGATATTGTCAATAAAAATCACAACAAAAAAGCATGATTCAAACATGATTACCTAATGTGCAGAAAATAGTTAGTTTAATGTTAGCTAGTTTAATGACAATATACCAAAAACAGAAACTGTAATTTCGTGTGTGAGGAAAATTTTAAGAAAAAGTTTAAGACTGGGGTTCTCAAAGTTTTCATAGGTGAGGGCCAATTTAGGGACCCAACATTAAACTGAGGGCCGCCAAAACGGCAGGGGGAGAAAAAAGAAAGAAAGAAAGAAAGAAAAAGAAGTCCCATGTAATCATTGTAATGACCAGGTTGCACATCAACAGTTTAGGCTACTATTGCAATAAATTAATACCTATATGCCACTAAAGCAATGTAGGCCTACAGTTTTACCAGTTTTACAGATATTATGATATGACATCGCATGCCACCAAGAAATGTTTCTGTGGGCCGCCATTGGCCCCCGGGCTGCGCTTTGAGAACCTATGGTTTAAGATAACCTAGTGTTATCACTCAGTGAACTGACCAGATAGATCCTGTTAAACCAGAAGAGCCTGGGCACAGGCTGAAAATTCTCACCATAAACCAAAAGTCAAGCTCAGAGGTAAACCTGACTGAAATATCCTGTGCAACTTCTGTAGACTATAGCTTGACAGTATGCTCACTGCACATCAATACTAGTCCTGAGCCTTTTTTTAAATGACAGTGATTTTCATTGTCCTGTCACTTTGCTCCAGGCTTCCATTGTGCATCTGCTTGACAAGGACAGCAGAGACAATCAATAGAGTTTTGTGGTATAGGCCTAGCCCTAGATTTAATTATGAAAAAAGGGGAAATTTGTGTCTCATATTGTATTATATTGTATTTGTGATCATCTCTCAGATTTGTTAAGGCCATGGCATCATTTTATCATTTTACAGTTGAGTTCAATTCAAATTAACACATGGTAAATATTTATCAGTGAAAAACGTATACAGAAAACCATGCCAAAGAGAAGGTCCACAGTAACCTGTTAAAAGAGGAATACGTTTACTGTGAACTAGGAGTTGAACTGTTGATAAAAGAATGCGCCCATGGCATCTTCTTTAGAAAATGTCACATCTGACATGTAGGCTTCTGACATGTAGGCTAGTCTCTTCATGTTATTGCAAACCAGTAAAACCAAAACCTTAAACTGCTGCACTGACAATGCATTAAGGGATATTTTTGACCAAAGAGACGTCTAACTCATAACCTGACAAGCTGAATTTATCTGCTGCCACTAGGGTACGTCTAGATTTCTAGGCTAGTAATTCCATGATTTGCACTAAACAATTATTAAGGGTGTCCAGTAAGCACTAATTAATTCTCTAGAAAGCAGCCTACTGTAAGTTCACTTTTATCAATGCCCCACATGAAATACCAGTTCTGGTGAAAGGTCAATTGTTTAAAAATTCTATTTCAAAAATATATTTAAAATAGAATTAATAATGCCCATTCAATAACAATACATATCATGTTTGAGGCATTTGACTTGGTTCAAACAAGGCAGTTCAACTTTAGTTATCAAATCATTGTATTCAATATAGGAAAAGCATTTAAAGATGATGAAAAGAAACTATGTTGACTCATTGAGATAAAGATAATACCTTTATTTGTTTTTTTACAAGGGCTGTCAAAATATGGCTCTATACACCCCAAGTAATTTGTAATAAAAGCAGTAGCAACTGAACTAGAAAACAAATTCTTGCAATTTCCCTCCATTTTTTGTTAACTGCAAGTGGTAAAATAATAAATTACATGAGAACTGTATGAAAACATAACGTAATAAATGTTAATAGAAATGTCAGAGTGATAACTAGATGCTAGTCATACATTTGTATTTTTACACACCAAGAGTGATTCAGTTTAACATAGAAAGATATGTGATGTGGAGCTTAAGCTTGTTTCTTTTTAAAGCAACAAGCGGATGACATGATCTTTTTCAGTGCCTTAGAAAGCAGATAGAGGTAGGAAGAAATGACTGAGAAGTGCTGATGGAACAAACCAATGAAAATTCAAAATATGTGCAGGTATATGATGTATATGACTTTTCATATCATCTGTAGCCAGTGGTGAAAGTGGGATTTGGCAGGAGGGGGAACTCTCGAATTTTGTGTCGGCACAAACAAAAAAATATGTATAGAAGAAGACTGGGGTGATATTCTCCATTTATCTGAGGTGCCGGAACTGTGTTCCCCCGTGTTCCCCCACTTTAACCCCTGTCTGTAGCAATTCAGTATACAGTTAGACAGGCCATATGCTGTGAGAAAACATCTCTTTTAAGTGCAGTTTCAACAGCAGAAATAAGCATTTCAGATGACCAAGGGTGAATCATTACATTCAGTAGGCTATTTAAACAGCATGAAGAAAATGTAGCCGATACTCCCCCACAAAAACAAACAGCACACATAAAGGAACAAATGATACAAATCACAAAAAAGGTTGAGAGTCTATATATAAGATGCATCAATGAAATAACCAATCATCAATGCCCAATACAACTGTATTTATGGGCAAAAATCATTGTATATCAACATCATTACATCATCAACTACATAATTAGCCATTTTTTGGGGGAAAAAGCAAATAACATGCTGACCCTCATACCAGCTTGCACATCTCTACGCCTTAATTTCTTTTCTTTCTCACTGTTTCCTCTTATACTGAGTGTGTCTTGAACTCGTTTCTGACCAAGACTTGTTGGCCGGGTTGGCAAATGTTACAGTTGCAGTTGCAATGCCGGGTTAGTTCAGAATGTTCCTTATGCTCGGCCACACTGATGCATATCTGGCAATAGTATTCAAACTAAAAAGGATTTACTGTATAGTTTCAGATGAAGGGACAAGTACTGTAATCCAACAAGAATGACTTTGCAGGATCCCATTTTCTATGAAATTTAACTGCACTTGATGAATCTAAGTCACCTATACCAAAGAACATAAGGTGGACAAGGTCCTGCATGTCTCAATTGTATTGATGATCTCTGTACCATAGTAATGAGTGATGATAGCAATCATGTCATCAGCACTTCTTTGTTGATTAATACATTTTGTGATGCAATGGCATTTCATACCCAATACAATAATACCGGCAGTCTTTTTGAATAAATATACTGTTGGAACATTGATACATCTGTATGTTCTGTGAATCAATTTGGCTGCTTGTGAGTTAAAATGATCCTCACTGGTGAAATGAAAGTGTTATTGTAAGTCATGGATTTTATGCGACACATCAGAAAATGAAAAAATAACCAAGTTTATGACATCAGAGCACTTCTGTTTGCTTACAAACACTGTAGACCTACCAAACTTTCCTTCTCTCTCTCTCTCTCTCTCTCTCTCTCTGTTCACAGTTTACTTACAACACCAAAAATGTTGGTATGGCTTTGCACATGCATCAACAACCTCAACCCATCCATCCAAAGAACTGAAGAGGCATAATCTGTGGTAAGTCTTTCAAATTGCCATAAACACTATGAGAAAACCAACTATGTACAACTTTAACCCAAAAGAAATAAGCAGGGATTTATGTGGCTGCAATAGACACTGAAAACAAAATACCAGACCAAAGTCAGAGGTTAAAATGAAAAAGAATGATTAAGTCCATTTGGCTTCACAGGTATTAATGAAAACTAAGATAACTTTCATTCTGTACAACCAGCAGATCTCTGGTTAATTATCCTTTTCCCACCTAGTTATGCATTTTTGTTAAATATTCTTAATTGTTAAACATATCATATAAATATTATATATAAGACTCAGTTTCTGAAAGGCAAACTTTCAAAATAGCAGTTCCTCAAGAAGAAAATGTTGTTCCAGTGAAGGATGGATAGACGAACATTAACATTGTTTTTACTGTTTTTGTAACAGAAACGTGTCCGTAAAAAAAATGACGAAATTGTTCTTTGGCAAAGACTCTTGAAACAGTTCAACTAAAAGACACAGAGATTTATGTCCTCTTCACATCTTTTCAAGTAGAATCCAATAAGTGGGTTGACCACAAATGGGTCAGATGTTAAGGGTCCAACCTCCAATCCAGTCATGGACTCCTAAAATAGACAAAAATGTTGTTGTTACTCTGATTAAAACATTAAAAAAATGTGCTGGCATCCTACTCATATGCTCACATGCTATAGAATAACCCTCACAGGTATTTTGAGCATATTAACGGTATGCATTCTCTAATGCTCAGCCAAGTTAGAAAGTTATGCACCAGAGTAATTCAACTGGCAGCTGTACTATGTTGACAAATATAGTTGATACATGTTATATATAGCTGATGCTACAGCAACACACACACCATGTAAGCTCAGGGAAAGATAGACTGTGTAACACCTATCATAGTATGGATGGATACATCATGACTAAGACCTACTGCAGCTCAACTATACTAAGAGCCATGAATTATTGTCTTTTTTTTTCACCCGAATTTAATCTGCTGCTTGCAATCCATCTGTAATAAAGTGGTTTATATATTCAATTTCCTTTCAAACAGGATTTGAGAAGTGTTCCCTGGATTTGGCCAAGGGATTAAAAACACGTGGCATGTTTCTAGGGTCTGTCTGTCTATAAAGGCAGAGCTTGCTGCAGTGAACATTACTGTACAGGGATTTTAAGGTAAAGCACAGCCAGTTTTCGGTACATGTAGTACAGCACATTTAGTAGACACATCTGTCATAGCAATTGTTCTGAATTTTCTTCTATCCAGGTTAATGGATTATATTAAAACTGAATTATGCTATTTCTATTAACCAATTCAATACATTTCTGTTCTTCATCTTTTTTGATTCTGCTGTAAATACTAAAATATCAAAAGAAAATATAGCTGCATGCAGCAATAAGCGGGCCAAGCGGATTATAGCCTATGCAAATTCACTGCTTGGCCCCCAAATATCACAGAGGTGTTTCAACATTTCCACAATTTACAATGCAGACCCACAATAATAAGGAGTTCACCTTGAGGGGCCAAATAGGGTGAAAAAAAAAAAATCTCACCAAGCTTCCTCTGTGTCTTTCTGGCAGGCTCTCATTTCGTCTTCGACCTCGTCTTCACTGGAGCCGACGCGACTCCTTAGTCCCGCTCGGCAGTGCATGCCCACCAGCCGGTGGTGGATGGCGGCATGTAGCCGCGAGATGTCCCGAGCTCCGGCCTGGATGAGAAAGACCCGGATGGCGTGGCTCTCCAGATCAGTGGCGGTCAACTGGAGGATGCGGCGTGCAGGCCTCTTCAGTTGTGTGTGCGGCCAGAGTTTGGTGTTGAGGATCACTTTCAGGCTGCCCTGATTTCTCATCACTGAGGACGAGAGTGAGGAGGGGTGGGTGGGTGGACAGACAGACACAAAGTTGTGTGAGAGTTTTATATCAAAGGTGCCTCGGGAGAACTAAGGTACAGTCAATGATCGTTCTGGCATTTGTTTCCTAAAAGCCAGTTTGCAACTTAGTTAGTTGCCAATGGTAAATTGTATTGCAATCAACAAAGTTGCTTACTTAGTCGTCATAACTTAGTAAGCAATTATGCTTTTGGGAAACGGACACCTGATTGTTCATCAACATTAGTAGAAATGCACATCCCTGCCATCATAAGACTTGCTTAAGACTAAGCACTAAGACTAAGGATTTTACATCCGGATACAGGATAAGGCTTCAATGCCTCCTGACTATTACAACTTCCTGAACAGCTACCACATCTTACATATGCAGTAAAATCTGAACACATGCAAAAACACAGATACCAGGCTCACCTATTCTGGACTGCAGTTCGCCTCGGTTTCCCGTTGCCAGGTCGTTGAGCCGTAGGATGCCTCTTCCTCTCTCGCTCCACGACTGAGTGCCCTTTTCCAACACAAACAGCTTGCATGACAGCTGGAAGGAACAAAGACCGTAAGATTAAGAATGCCCCATCTGGGCCTTTGAAGACAAAATGCAGGAATGTGTTTTTTCTTGCCATCACTTGCACTTAAAGCCTAATTCTTACTCAGGCTCAAGTCCAAAAAAGCATTTAGCTGTGTGCTTTTCAGTCTGTGCACATTTTTGTCTGTCACTAGGACGTGCAACAGCCCTTATCACACATAAGTGACATACATGTCATTTGCTAAATTACTGTAGCCTGAAAAGACAGAAGAATTCCAGAGAATTCCAAACATAGGAGAATTCCACACATACTGTAGTGAACTATTTCCTCTCAGGAACTTCCCATACATTTATGAGGGCTTATTAGCACACATTAAAGGCGGACTTCTGTGAATGTGTACAATTGGTCAGAGACAGCAATTAGACTGGCCGGACTATATCGCTAATTAGAACCAATTGAGTCCCGTCTCACCTGGACAACGTTGCTCTCCCTCTCCTCTCCTGTGATCACCTGGACCTGTTTGAGTAAACAGTGCCTCCTACAGGAAGCTGTGGTAGCTGCAGCAGATTCCCACAGGGAGTGCTTTACTGTTGCTGTGAAAAGGCCCACAAACACACAGAGACTCAGTACAATAGTCAGTTGAAAGGCATTTGTGGATTATAGAAACTTTAAAAATAATAATAATAATACGATTCTGAATGAAAACAAACTTAGCCTGTCAATGTGGCCACTATTACTGTTTGGCAATATGATATGATGATTCATAAAATATTATTAAATATAAAAAACACCAAATGAATTACCATTTTCACTGGTTTTATCAAATCTATGAAGGCAGTCATAGCTTTAGAGTAGAGCTTCACATGGAGTTTCACAAGCTTCCAGGCCTTTCATAGGCAGTATTCCAATCTGTAGTAATCATTTTCTACCAGTAGGAGGCCTCATGGCACTGTGAAGACCGGACTCATTTTGTGTCTATTTTTGGAAGTGTCCTAAAGCAGCCCTGAAGTAACTGTATATGCTATCAAATGTTCTTATGGATTTATTTACAGTTGTGAGACGTGTCTGGATTAGATGATTCGGAATCCGAGGAGCTGCTGTCGGAGTCGGACCCTTCTTCACTGTACGGACTCTTAAGTGGATTCTGAGAACGAGAAAGAAAAAAGGAACTCGAATGACTCACAAATAAGGATGGGATGGGGTGCCTCCCCCTCACCAGTGACAAGACACAAATCCAATAACTCACCAGCACTCGCTCACTCATATTCTCTCCAAACACGAATGGGATGCTGCTCTGGTCGGGTCTGTCCACTTTCACATGACTGTTGAAATCAATCACAGGGCAAGTCAGGTCTTGTCCCCAAAATATAACAAAGCACATGACCACTATGACTATCTACAATCTAGAACAATCGGGAACCGATGCCATCTGGTGTCTATTATCTGAATGCAAAATGCCAAAACTCAGGATTTGGACTTTGGAATCTACCACAAAGGTTGCAAATTCACTACAGTTTCATAAATGACCTTTCATGGAAGAAAGGTTAGTGGAAATAAATAGTGCATTATAGAGCTTACATTACTTTTCATTAACAAGTTACTTCAGTTCTCAGTTTGCCTGAAATCCTTTGCCTTACATCTGACACTGATTAAAGGAGAAATGGAGTGTGAATCCACCCACAGCCCTGCTATTCTAGGTCATCATTTGCTGTCTATTGGAAAAACAACTGGAAAATTGGATACATAGACAGAATTATGAGCCGGCAGCTAAAAATAAATGGAACTGACCATAGGAAAATGGATCAGAAAGTAAATTATTGTCTCCCAGTTAGTTGGCGGTTTCACATTGCTTAAAATCTGTTGCTTTCTCTTTCCTATCTCCAGTTCTTGCTAACCTGGAGTAACAGGGCTTTGGGTTGATTGACACCTGAATTCTCCAGAAAGACACACTTGTGTTCTCCCACTCACCTGTCTGATGGAGATGACGACAGCTGATCAAAGGGACTCGTGGATGTCCGCTGGTCAATGCTGACTGTGTCCAGGTCATCTGCAGAACTCAGGCTCATCTGAGACAACAAATAAAATGTAAGTTATATGACAGGCAGCCTTTTTAAGCACACAACTTAAGAATGCTCCATCTGGGCCTTTGAAGACAAAATGCAGGAATGTGGTTTTTCTTGCCATAATTTGCACTTAAAGCAATATAAGTTTAAGCATAGTCCTGCTGCACGAGCCTTCTAACAGCAATATATTTCGCATGAAATGAAAGATTTTCGAACAACACAGACCTAACGCGAACGCGAAACACTTTACATTGAGTCAATATAACCTCAGATCTTACTTTTGATTTCCAACAGTCAGGTCCCATTGATTCAGTGTAAAGTGCCTGTTTGCTTCTGCGTTCGAGTTCGGTCTGTGCTGTACCAAATTATTTAGTTCCACTCGCTAACTAGCGCATTTAGCAAGCTATTTCAGCAGGGCTATGCTTGAGCCCTTCAGCAGCACTGTATGCTGGTACTCTCCTTTAAAGCCTAATTCTTACTCAGGCTCAAGTCCCAAAAAACATTTAGCTGTGTGCTTTTCAGTCTGTGCACATTTTTGTCTGTCGCTGTCGTCTAACCATTACAAACAGCAGACAATCTTGGATTACTAGCAGGATACATTGTTCATCACAGAGTTTTATATCTGACAATTAAAACATAGTGAAATGGCATCTGTTACTAGCTTTTCATATGCATTCATTAATAAAAAGTGAGAGGGGAGAGCGCAAAGTGTGAAAAGAAGTTTGTCATAACATGCAGCATGAGGCAAAAAGTTTAATGCACTCAGGGCGTGTAATAAATACACTGAGAATATGGTTTGGTGATTAAGGCCGAGAGTGTTAAGAGTGTGATGGTGTGACAAGGTGTATTTTTAAAGATGTGATTCAAATAGAGTGAACGAGGAAGCTGGGAGGGTTACTGACGAGAGATGGAGCATGGCTTAGCACCTCTTAAAGATACACAATCTGGAATTCGGGCAGCAGGCTGCCTGTGCTTAAAACCAATGGCAAAGAGCCCTCTCCATCTCCCCACTACCTCAGAACCCTCTTATTGTGTTGCACCCAGAACCCAGAAATAACCACTGGACAGCAGGATGAGGCTGCTACCAAGAGAAAGTTTCTGAACCGTTGAAAGTTGCAAAGCTGTATATTGCATGATTTAAGTATGTTTATATTTATGCATTTAGCAGACACTAATTATTTTGCTGCTATGCTACCACTACCCTACAGTGTATGTAAAGAAGGCCATATGGGAGAAAATTAAAAGTTTTTTTTTTTTTTTTTTTTAAAAAAAAGAGAAAAGGGCAACTACACAAGCCAGTGTTCCAGTACCTGAAGATGTGGGCGTTCTCTCCGAGGCTTGGGGGCAAGCAGTACAGCTGGCCTCAGCAAAGACCTCTTCACTCTCATGCATGAACTACTGACTGAGGCTGCCAGAGAAGAGAGAGAGAGAGCCGAGATCGTTACTGACACCCAAGATGCTAGGGACACGTCAAAGAAAAAAAAAATACAATTTATGTGTGCGTGCAGCTCAGTATACACAAAATGATCTTTACCCATGTCAGTTGAAACTTTGTTAGCATTGCAAAGGCTTGAAGGCATGAATACATTAGATCTTGACACTACAGGAGAATAAAACAGAAACAAACATATGTGTCATTATGCTAGAATACAATAGAAACAAAAGTTACAGATGAATACTGCCACTTGATGGACAGATGTAGACAGCACCCTAAGTAATGTTTTGTGGGAACTGAGAACCATTACTGCCCTTGAAGAAAATAACCTCTTTTAGACAAAAACATATTCATTTGTGTAAAATGTGTGACTAGTTCCACAATCTCCAGATATACAGTAGTACCTACAGACATGAAATGGACATACTGTACCCTAAATTACAATCTAATATCTGACTCATTTCTTCTGGGTGGAGTGGAGCCACCGAGTTACTGTAAGTCTTGTGAGAGATGACTGTATAGGTACACAGTCTGGCCACTGTAAGGTTATCCAGGCGGGTGGGGGATCGTCAAGAGAGACCGAAGGCCTCTGGTTGATGAGTAGCAGCAGAGAGGATTCAAGCGGAGCGAGAGGTGTCAATGCTTGTTCAGTTCCTGGTTCTATTTTTGCAAGGGGGAGGGGGGAAAATTCCCCCTTTATGCAGACTTAAAGAATGTTTTCTTATTGTGATGTAATGATTTATGCAGACTTAAAGAATCTTTCTTATTGTGATGTAATGCATTTATGCAGACAGGAAGTATTCCAGTTTGCTCCCATTGAAATGTATTATGATGCCTTATCTTGCTCAGTATTCCATGATCTTTGGTTAGACTGGATGGATGTGCTGGTGATTTGTAGAAAGCAGGTGAGGCCTGTCTGGCCTGACTGATGCCTTGTAACAGACACCAGGCAGGCAGACGACACAGACAGCGCCCCTGCCCCACCACTGGAGATGACATGACTGTATGTGTGAGGCCGGCTGTACATGTATGTGCACATATGTGTGCATGTACAGTACACTGTGTGTGTGTGTGTGTGTGTGTGTGTGTGTGTGTGTGTGTGTGTGTGTGTGTGTGTGTGTGTGCGTGTGCATGTCTGTATGTATGTGTGGTCTCGTGTACATGTGTGCACATACATGTACTGTATGTTTGCATGTATAATGTTTGTGTGGATGCCTGTCTAAGTGTGTGGGCGTGCACGTGCTGTATGTATGTGTATCTGCATACCTGTATATGTGTGTGTGTGTGTGTGTGTGTGTGTGTGTGTGTGTGTGTGTGTGTGTAGGTGTGTGTGTCTGTAAGCTCCCTCTGTTCCTTGCGGGCATATGTGACCTGAATACCAGCTCTGCAAAATTGCACCTCTGCTCGAATGGCTTAGAGATTTCTCCTTTTTTTTCTGGTCAAGCCAGACATATCCAGCCACTAAGCTCACGGCTAGCCAATGGGTGTAGGTCCAAACTAGTGACCTGGACTAAGGCTTTTGCATTATGAGCAGCCGAGGGGGTCCTTTAGGAACCCATTCAGCACATAACAACATGATCTACTGAGAGATAAAAACGAGACCTAACCCAACCTTACCTGGCAAGGGCGGGGGGAAGGAGAAAGAACTGGATAGCACTCGTCTTTCTCTGTCAGAGCTACCTGCCAGGGGAGTGCGGAGAAGATTTAGAACGTTGCATAACTAACTCAGCAAAAAAGAGCATGTTGATACAACACTGGTAATAACTCATAAGATATGATGTCTGTTATGTGACACCTAGAGTCTTATTACATAATACTGGGGTGATTTCTATGCATTGAAGTGCAACAGAAGACAAAGGTAGTTGCTGTATAATGTGTGTAGTGCTGTTTAGGTTACCTCTTCTGGATCGGCTGTTTAAACTGGGGTATGTGAAGGATCGGACTCTTTTGCTTAGAGTGGGCCCTGGGGGAAATAGGAAAGAACAGGGTTAAGGTTAATCTTGCCATGTAGGATTACATGTGAATGAGTCATCAATCAGATTTAATCCTAATTCTGAAGATGCCTGTGTTAAATGATTGGGTTCCATGGTGCCACATAGGCAAATACATTGTGGGTTTTTTTTCTATTACATTTGGAAAAAGTTTGCTTATGAAAACTCTTACCATTTGTATCATCTTCAGCTCGTCTCTGTTAAAAAAAAAAAAAAAAAAATCAGCAAATACAAAAATCCTATTACAATTACAGGTACATGCATAATACGCTAAATGAAGTACAGTATTTCTTGATTATCTAATTTGTTGCTTTATGGATTTTTTTGTCGTGTCTGTCTTACTTTGTCTGACCCTTCACAGACCACTGCTTTTCACCCAGTGCTTATTCTGTCCATCTCTGGTGACGTTTATTAAAAACATGTTTTGTCAACATGTCCAGCACAGTTTTGGGAGATTACCTTCATTGATGTGAATCTCTGGAAGACGAAAACAGGAGGCGACAGCACAGGCTTTTCTAATAAAAAACACAGAAAAAACACACAATTACTGGCATGATCCCATGTTTGTATGGAATACATCGTTGTTACAGACTAAGCAATATTTTACTGTAAAAGAAACCAGTGACCAGGCACAAAAAGTACAGGCAGAATGACATGGCAGAACATGAAGAACGTAATTGAGTTGTTGTGTCCCTGCCCTGCTTGCTTGCTTGCTTGCGTTCTCCTCTTCCCTTACAAACATGTTTTTCCCCTCGGAGGGACCTAATCAAAACCATGTCGAGATGTTTGATTCAATTTCACACAGTAGAGCCAAGCCAAGCCTCTGGGAAGCCACTCTCTCTGGCACACAAACACAGCACAGCACAGCACAGAACAGAACAGGAGAGGAGAGGAGCCAGCCAGCTAGCCAGCTAGCGCACCCACCCAACCCCACACACCCACTCTTTTGCACTTCAGTGCGGACCAACCCTGAGCTGTATGCATGAATGGAGGCCTTCAGACTTCAGGCTCTCTTACGCAATACCTCTAAAGCACAGAAGGGGTTGGCTGGGTGGGGGAGTGGATGGGGGGAGTACAGAGGGGAAATTAGGTCTTCCATGTGGTTTGATGGCTAAGTGTGTGTTGGAGTGAGGAGGAGGAGAAGGTTGGGGGTAGTGGGAAGGGGGGTCCCGTAGGTCAAGCTGTTAGGCTAAAACCGAGGGAACTGAGGGTGTGGGGGTGTCCCTGATGACAGGATCCAGGCCAAAGGCGTGGAGAGCTTGCTTGGCTCCGCGTCTAGCTCTGACCAGCTCATTCCTGTCTAGTGGGGCTAAAAATACACGCACATTGTGTCACTGCAGATAAACACTCACTCACTAACAAGGCTGGTCACACACCTACTTCTCTCTTCTGTAGTGTCAGAGTGTCTACGGTATATCCATCCATAAAGACTTGACTTGATGATGAACAAGTATGAAGACACGAGCATGATATTCTATGTGCCAACATGCACATTCCTCGTGCACCAAAATCAAATATATAAATAAATAATCACAATGATTTATTTTTACTTCAAAATAATTCAAACATGTTCTGAGGCAACACCAGACAGGGTAGAAGTTGAGTATTCAATGATCTTTGGCTACAGTGACCTGTAAAACAGAGATTGAGATCTCCGACATTATCAGTGTATGCCCTGAATGCTTGAAACATTGTCATGACCGCCCACTGTCATTGACCCCTTTAGTTTCTGACTAACTATAGGCACCATCTTAGTGGCCAAGTTAGTGTCACCATAGTGCTGCCTGTAAATATTGTATTTAGCAACAGTACTACATGTTGTCAGGGAATTCTCAATAGGCTTCAGATTACACCAAACAGAAATTCTAGCAACCAATCAGTGAACAGAAACAAGGTTTAAAGTTCAAACAAATTTCACACACTCTACAAAGTAACACAAACTATCCGATCCATCATGCTACCAACTTAGTAAATGGCAAAAAATATCAACTCTTATGTTGTGTTGCTTTAATACAAATGTACATAGTGGACGGATTGTGAGACACACACATCACAGACAAGCAACAAGCAGCTTCTTGAATGCATGGTGGTCAGTTTACATCAGGGGTTGCCTAACTAAGGCCCGGGGGCCAATTGCGGGGGCCCTTTGCCATCTTGCATACAGTCCGCCATGATGTCTTTAAAAAAGTAATGGGCCTGTTATTACACTAATCTAATATTAATATTGTTAAGGAGTGATTAATAAAGGATAGGAGACAAGTCGAACCCTCAAATCGGGGGCGTGGCACCAAATTCTTGGCTCTATGCACAGGTAATGACCATGGGCCCCTGTCACCCTCTAGAATACAACTCCAAATCCACAAGGGCCCTCCCACTACTTGGGGCCCTGCTAACTCAGTCCCCCTTTTCCCCCGACTAAGACGTCCCTGCCTCGAATGATGAGGCCCAGGTTGATTCGGTCTTCCATTTGCTGTTCTTAATATTTCATTATCCATCGATTTCACAACATGCCCACAAGCAAAAAAGTTTGTCTACCCCTGGTTGGACATTGTTGCTCAGCATATGTGTTAGGTTTAAAGTAAAACCTGGACAGAGTTTCTGACGTGTGACTGAAATGAAAAACAACCCAGAAATGGCAAGGGTGAACTGGAACAGGAGGGGCAACATGAGTGTTATTATCTCACATTGTAATGTTCTGTCCGCCCCCTTGGAGAGCTCTAAGCATTTTGTTGAGCTCAAAATATCGGAGAGCAGAGGGGTAATAAAAGGCTACCACAAGGCAGCTGGCATAGAATTTGCTTGGTAATGAATCATGCCAGCCTGGATTGTAAGGGCACAATGGGCTGGACATCCTTAAACAGGAAAAGTACTGAGCTTTTGTGTTTTATAAGGGCTGTAAATCTGCTGGAGTTTTTGTGCGCTTCTTGTGTGTTTCTTCTCCACCATGATATAAATTACGATCTACACATTCAATCTGGCTTTCCATCTGCTGATGCCATGGACATGTCACTTGGAACCATTCGAGTGAGAGAAAAAGAAGAAGAAAACGAGAAAAAAAAGAAACTCATGAACTTATTCACTCAGGTTCCTAACACATGGATGTGAGATAACCACTTCGACCCCATCTTGCATTTTTCACACCGTAGGAGCAAGAATCTTGGGGATGACTGTCCCCATTGACGCTCCCGAGAGAACCCTCTTGTGTCATTGGCTGGGGTCATCTCGCACGTTCCTTTGGTCCAGTGCACCCCCCCCCCCATACACACAACCCCCCCTTCCCCCTCAACCCCTCCCCACTTACTCCTGAACATGCTGTCCAGATTGTGACTGCAGTGCTCGTAACTCTCCGGGCTGGGCGGCGCAGGAGGCATGCCTGCACTGACAGTCGAGCGGAATACAAAAAGCGCGTTGTTTGAAGCGAGCTCCTAGGTGGTTGCGTAACGCCACTGGAAAACAATACGCGAGTCAGCCATGTTGGGCATCAGCTACGCTTCTAACAATCATCAAGACGCATTTTGCGTACCATGCACCTCTAAAGGCAGTAATTATGCACACACACACACACAGACACAAACACACACACATACACAGACGCACACACGCACACAGATACACACACACACACACACACACACACAAACATACACAGATACACACACAGACACAAACACACACATACACACACAGACACAAACACACACATACACACACACACACACACACACACACACACACACACACACACACACACACACAGATACACACACATAGGCTGCTCTCAGGGCAGAAAAGGCAGCGCTGAAATAAGACAGATGTTGGCCTCAAGCACCCATTGCATTATGCTGTTACGCAACATCAGAGCCATGAGAGAATGAGGTGACATGAAACAGACCTTGCCACTCTAGATACCCAGCCATCTGCCAACTAAAGCCACGGAACACAAGTCTCAACTGAAAAATTAATCCCCCCCCCCCGCCCCCCCACCCCCAAAAAAGAGAAAAAAAATCAATGTGATGGGGGAGTATCAGACAGCAAGTGAGAAGAAGAATGATGTGGATTATCCGTAACATGTAAAAGAAGAAGCAAGAGGTTCATTCAATGGGGAGGGATTGTTAATTGTGTCCTGTCATGTGAGACTACACACTTGGACGGACACAAAACATGTCTGGCGCCAGGCACGTCCTTTTATGCCATGTGCCAATTTGACCCTGGAGAAGGCGTCAGAAAATAGCACAGGCACGTCCCTCTCTCCCCTCTGCGGATCTTCTGCTGTAATATGGCCCGACTGCCGCTGCCGCTGCCGCTCTGTAGGCCGCCTGCGCCAAAAGTGTTGAGTCATGCTGGCCATATGCGTATGCAGATCCCTGAAGCAATGCATGCGCGAAGGGGGGGGTGGGGGGGGGGATTATGGGACAGCATTCCCATGATCCAGGAGGGGGGGTGTGCGTTGAGCTTGATGCCCTTCCAGACTCAACTGCCCTCAGCTGGTTTAAGGATGGGGCCCGTCACTGTCTCCATCTCTCTCTCTCTCTCTCTC
Source organism: Sardinella longiceps (assembly GCA_027497455.2). Classification (NCBI taxonomy): domain Eukaryota; kingdom Metazoa; phylum Chordata; class Actinopteri; order Clupeiformes; family Clupeidae; genus Sardinella; species Sardinella longiceps. The sequence goes on from JAODXP020000031.1 coordinate 4,913,328, forward strand.
TCCCTCTCTCTCTATCATTCTCTCTTTTCGTCTCTCTCTCTCTCTGTCTGTGGGCAATCGTGGGAGGATTATGAGAAGTTTATGAGAGTGGCTCCAAAACCACTGAGATCAACGCACTCACAAGAGACATTATTTATATATTTCTGTCGCCAGCCCTTCAGCAAAGGGCCTGTTTTAATCGACCGGTGAAGAAAAAAAAAAAAAAAAAATAATAACGTGGGTTTTCTGGAGAGAGATTTTTTTTTTCTTTTCTTTTTTCTTTAAAAAAGGCCCTGAGGGAGTTGGTTCCTGTTTGTTCATGTTTCTGCTGCCTGCTCAGACCTCTTAGCAGCTTCATAAAGGAGCAGTGTGTTTGGGCTGCTAGTCTGGCAGTGTCTGAATGCGCTGTAAATCCGCCATGCCAGCTGTGGCAAGACTCCACAAAAACCTCTGCCTTGAAGGGAAGCCAACCTGCACAGGGACACACTCAATCCCAAAAGTATCTCACACACACACACACACACACACACACACACACACACATACACACACATACTGTACGCGCGCACACAAACGCACACACGTACCATCAGTCAATCACTCGGGAGCATGAGACATATAGTTAATTGCCAAAAAAAACTTTCTCATGCACAGAAAGGCACACACACACACACACACACACACACACACACACACAAACTCTTGTGCACCCTCTGCTGGCTTCTGTATGCTATATTCATTTGGGTGTGTGATGGCGTGTTTGTGTATGTGTTTGCGTGTGTGTGTGTGTGTGTGTGTGTGTGTGTGTGTGTGTGTGTGTGTGTGTGTGTGTATGGAAGGTGGGAGGGGAGTCCTGGCGGCTCAGACTAGGCAGCTCTGGACCCAACCAGATCAGCCCACAAGCGTCAGAAGGGGGGGGAAACGAACGCGAAAAACCGGCGGCAGCTGCCCAAACATCACTCTCTCCGAACAATGCCAAGCCCAAACCTTCCTTTAAGACTCCTCAACAACACACCCCCCCCCCCACACACACACACACACACACACTCGTTCCCAGATCAGTCTTGGCTGGCCCTGGCCTGCTAACTGTTGAAATAGAGGCAGCATTGAAAACGGCAGCTGGCAAGGGGACACTGCGGTTTCAGAGTTCTGTGTAACATTTTTCACTGTCCTGACCAAACCAGCGTAAAACAACAATGGCTCAGTCTTCAAGCTGTGCCTGTGAGCACTCCAGAACGTGCTGCGTTGTTATGGGGCTCGTCTATTGGGTGTGTATTTGTATGTGTGTGTGTGTGTGTGTGTGTGTATGGGGGGGACGATGTAAGAGCAGGATAAAGAGAGACGCTTTGTCATGCATTGGAGAAGTAAAGGTTGCGGTTTGTTGCTTGCCTTTGGGCTTGTTCGGGATGATCAGGCCACTGTTGGCCTCTTGATCAAAGATGCTTATTGTCAGCTATGGAGCTCTTATATTGTAGTTATAAGTGGAAAAAGTTCAGAACCTTAAATTCCCACCATATACATACAGTATCTTCTCCATCCATTCACATACTGACCCTAGTAGATCAGTAATTTGGTAAGACCACCATGGGTGAGTGCACGGGGAGAATCAACACCTAGTAGGGCTTTCCTCTCTCTCAACCTGTGTTTTTCTACCTCTTCCAAAGATCATGGAACTGTGCTTTTATCCTCTCTGCCTCGTCTGCTTATGGGGCTGTGCATTTCTATGGGTACGGAAGGAGGGGGGGGGTCATCTATACAGAAAACAGGGAAGAGGGCCTCTAACATTCTATTTTCAGTGTTGTTTCAGTCTAAAGGAATGTGGTGCTATTCCAAACCAACCCCTAGGCTCTGAACCATCACACGTACACATCAAGTTACTGCTGCTGACACCAATCCAGAGGAAACCGGAGTCATATCTCGGTCTGATCCATTCAGTGCTGTTGGTTTAGCAGAAGGACTTTGCTCATGTCTATTTTTACACGTATGGAGATATTCAGGTGCTTGCACGAGACCTGTCTACTCAGATAATAATAACAATAGTGAAGGAATTTTTCATTTTGAAAGAAATATGAATTTTGAAACCATTTCAGCTAAAATACAAACTAGGAAAAGTAATAGGAGAGAGCAAACCTTCGCCAAGGCAAAATGGTCACTGACATAATATCATTTCCAGATGGTGTTTCGGATCACTGATTAACACCAAAATTTAATCAGCTGTTCTTTCGCCCTATACCCACATTTACCGAAAATGTAGTCTAAAGCCACACAGCATTTTCCGAGTTATTTTGAACAGAAACAAACAAACATAGGCCAACAGACAAACCAATGTGGACAAAAACTTGCCAGAGGTAATAATACTGTCAGAGGTAATAACAATGTCATTATTGTCTGACAAATTTAGAGTGGTTTTGCATTTGAACTCTTAGAGCACACATTTATATACAGTATAAGTAAGGTATAACATTTTGTCTTCTGGTTAACATCAACACAATAGTGCAAAGGCTCTAAGAAGACATCCAGAATCGGAGTCTTGAGAGTCAATCATTCTTTAGAAACTTTATGAACATACAGTATTTCCCAATTTTCCATTTTTCCACTGATCACTGAGGAAGCTCTCTGGGGTCAGGTTGCAGGGCCCAAGCAATAGCCGAACACGTTTCTGTGGGGAGTTCAGGTTACGGTAAGGAGGATGATGCTCTCTTGGCACACAGTGCTGTAGGTCGACGGAGAGGGGAGGAGGGAGGGAGAGAGAGAGGAGATCTCTGGGATGAGCCAGGAGGCAGGAGTGCTGAGGCAGTCAAGGGTGGTTTGTGTGTGTCAGTATGTGTGTGTGTGTATGAATGTGTGTGTGTGTATGTGTGTGTGTGTGTCAGTGTGTGTGTATGTGTGTGTGTGTGTCAGTATGTGCGTGTGTGTGTGTGTGTCAGTATGTGCGTGTGTGTGCATGCGTGTGTGTGCGTGTGTGTGTGTGAGTGTGTGTCAGGTAGTCTAATCTTTCCTGATCTGGTCACGCTTTAAGAGGATTCTGTGAGCTTCAGTAGGTGAGACCATTCATGATTCTAATCACTTGGTGTATCATGTCACACTTGCGTTGGTAAAAGTACCTCACAGTGCCCATCTACTGGACCTAGGGGTCTGCACCGGCCCGACAGCTATGATTTGCAAATCCACCCCTTCCTCTGGTGAAGACATGAACGGCACTGATACAGAACTGTAATGATACCACCATAGGACAAGCCATGGTGTCCCGTAGCACAAGAAGACGGATAGCTAGCCATTGGGCTATTTTAACACTTTTAACCTTGGGGAAGGGTGTTGTAAATGAAACTGGCTCGTGTGTAACCTATAGCAGAATTCAGTGAATTATGGGTGTGTGACATCGCCTAACCAGAGGTTCAAAAGAGAGGACAAACTGGATCCTGCAATGAACCTTTTCAGCTGAGGGAACACACTGACTCCCGCGCTGACTGATAATATATACTCCTATAATATACTCCTATAATCTCTCATAATCCCACAAAAAGAACAGTGAATACTGTAACACAGCATTCTGAAATGAAACCGTTAAAACCAGTAAAGTATAGAAGTATAGTACACAGCTCACATTACTCAAGGGTAGAGGAATGACTACTGTCATGTTAAAAGATATGGATAATACATTCTCATTGCTAAATAACAAGAGAAAAATACTCGACATATAGGCCTACGATAGCCTTCAGATCACTAAGAGTATGGGCAAAAATAGACCAAAGAGTTCTTTGGTACAAGACAAAGGACACATTTTAAAAAGTATAAAAGTAGGCTACAAAAATAACATACAAACTGAGAAATATCACCAACCTCCATAACAAGCACTTCTGATCATCAGATAATATTTGACAGCTTTTTACTGCCTCGCGAGGCAGGTTTAACATCTCTTTCACAAGCGCTGTAGGCTATCTTGACAGGGGGTGTTCAAACCAGTTGAGATGAACAATAAAGCAAAAGGGGAAAAAGTCAGATTTTTACAGTCATCCAATCAGAGAATATCTGACTTCCACTTGCACTGGGACCCATATAAAATGTTGCTTATAATATGTAAATGTGTCAGCTTTTGTTGCTGAGTTGCTCTTGATGCCAATTTTGTTTACTGAATAAAAGCAAATAAATAAGATTCAGTTGTTTGTAAAAGCTCACAAGATGTTCCACACCAATGGATTGAACTATGTGACTATCATCACCATACAGTTTGGGGAAAAGTTATTTTTGCATAAATTAACACTCATTTTGAGACAAGAGATAAAGATGAAATAACTGCTCCCACAGATCAAGAAAATGCAAGCAGTTAGAGAATGCAATATCGTTTTGTATTTTGCATGCATATAGATGGTGGTTTCAGTCAGATACAGTCCAACATCCCTGTCCCACTCACTCTCCCTGCCTATTCGGTCAATCAAAACCGAAGACCATGTAGCCTATAAGTGCAGTTTTTACAGGCAGCAAATGCAGACATTGCATAGAATATTGGTATCTCCTACAAAACAAGATAGACTTTTTGAAATTCTCTATCATCTCCTTTTAAATCAGCAGCTTACCTTGACTGTTGTACTTGCTGTCCTTCACAAATGCAGGAGCAGAGCAGCTGAGAGGTTCAGAATCTCCGCGAGACGCTTTTGAATGAGCAGTTGCTGAGATTCTCACTCCAGATGAAACTGGATAATGTCCACTTGTAGGCAAACTCGAGAACATTGTCATCAATGTCCAACATGCCAAAGCTGGAGACAGGTCAACAACGACGTTACCTGGAAGGTCGTTCAGATGGCATGTTCTAATAAAAGGACGATCTGAATGATGTTTTACCTTACGAAGGTCACTCACTGTCAGTTTTACAATAAACTACCCAATAAAACCATTCGTGACATTCCAGTGTTTAGAAAGAAAGTATATTCTTCTCAGGATGTAACCCACGGGTTTCGCCGCGCGCTCTGGCTCAGCAAGATGAATGAAGCGCTCTCCGCGAATGTTTACCCCAGTCCACGTTGCCAGATTTGTGGAGCGTGTGAGGTGGGCGGGGTAAGAGGCGTGGATACTATGCGCTAGCATATTCTCCTTGGACTGTTACTGTATTTTGTCCCATGCAAACATCTGCATTTACGTGACTAATGCCATGAAGTGCAGAATAGCAGGGTAAACATTTGTGTTGTTGAAGCTACTGCAGATCTGTCAGAACTAGCCTATTTGACCAAGTTTAAAGGATACAAATCTAGTATTTCTATTATTAACATAAAGACCGCTTTCTTGTCTGAAGTCACGTTTATCATTCAATAGCCTACACAATCCAACGTAGACAAATTAAGATCAATAATTCCCCCCCCCCCCCCCCCAAAAAAAAAGTCATTTTACGAAAGGCGTTTTTTTTGTTTGTTTCTTTATGTGTGTTTCGTCCATTGCGAGGTTGCATGTATTGTTTAGTGTGCACTCGATCAAACCCTAAGGTAAAGCAAACATTTATGACTAGGTAATATTGGTTATTGCAGATATAACATTTTGCCCCAAAAACATAGGCCTTATAATCTATTCTATATCATTTGTTTGACAATCATTTAAAATGTCACATGCACATTTGGTAATAACGTGTTCAGTAATGAATTGGCAATATACATAAGATATCTGAATGGAATTCTCTGCTAGAGGCTTTTTTATCTGATATAGGAAGCATGCACAGTCACGTGTCAGGCCTCAGCTGGTGGTGAAGTCATGACGGGGCTTGAGTGAAGCCTGCGGCTCCGGAACAGACTGGTTTGATGAGCATGCTCAGTGCGTTCCCATGGAAATTTCCACTGTGGCTTGCCCTCGCAATCAACATGGGGCAAAGGTTCTACCACTGAAGACCACTGCTTAGTGTAACTGTACAGAAGTCTTGGTAGGTGCTGTTCTGAAGTGCAATTATTTTTTGTTGAAACTGGCACACCACTAAAGCACGTGTAGAAGGGGGATGTGTTTGCCCTACATTCCCTTGGGCTACCTTTACATGTTTTCCATGTAGGATAGTGTAGGCTATTGATCCACTTAATCTAGGAGTTGGATCTTCATCCTAATGGAAATGTTGACAAGTTAGACCTAACAGATTTGTGACAGGCAAAACATGGATGCAGATTGCACAATAGGCTAATAATATATAACTGATGTCAAACTGACAGTAAAGTAAACTTAAGATGGACAATGTTCCTTCTATTTTTTGTCAGCACTGAGCAAATTGAAATGTGTCTGAGCAGCATGCTGCAGCAGCACAGTGAGCAGGCTTGGCTTACACAACTGTAAAGTATGCCATTGGGATAATAATGCATAATAATCCATAATAGATCACAGCATTTATTTTCTGACTCATTTTCTCTATACTTGCCCTCTTTGAAGCCTCCTGCTTACTCTCTATTTCTGCCATAGAGGCTTTTGTTGTCTCTTTCTATTTTTAATGTAGTTTTTTTTATGTAGGCTATACAGTCTAAAAAAGTTAGCCCATTGCCTTCTTACGTAAATCTGCTTGATTTTCACCACTCTTCAGTACTCTGTCTGGGAATCTGGCCATCGGCCTTGTCCATGTCAGATCCATCCTGTCCTATCCAATCAAGCAAACTTTTAGAAAGCAGTGCAAGAATACAATACGCTATAAGTCAAGGACTTATCCAATCTTTTTTTTAATTTGAACATCTCCAGCAAGCAGTCATTTCTCAATAACCTTAATCCGTAATGAATAAGTATAGTAATATAATAATATAATAACTTATTAAAGTGTTATTAAAGGTTAGGGTTTTTTTGGAGCACATTTCTCATATTGCTTAAAAATGACCCTAACACCCAGAGAGCGCAGACCTCTGCCAAGGCAATGTGGTCACAGACACTATATAAATTCCAGATGGTGCTCTGGATCACCAATCACGACCAAAATTTGATTGTTACTTGTCCAAATACACACGTCTGAAAATTTTATCCAAGTCTGTGCTGTACTTTTCAAGTTATTATTTTGTATACAGACACACACACACACAGACGGGCATAAAGACATAGACCGCATGCACACATAACACCCCCACCCTGAATGTAATGTTTGGTCGACAGACAACACAGGGCTAAGAAACAGCCGTGGGCAAAGGCTGTGCACCAAAGATGGGCTATGAGATCCTGCATGGTTTCAGCACGATTGTAAGCATCTCCCCCCACCCTGAATGTAATGTTTAAAAGGTCTCGACAGACAACACAGGGGCAGTAAGCGTCAAACAGACGCTGTGGGCAAAGGCTGTGCACCAAAATATACAAAAACCACTTTCCAGCCAATCACTGACAAGACAGTTAGGGAAATGGTGGGATTAAGTTAGCAACTCCCAACTATCTTGCAGCTGAAATCCTTGAATCTAACTGGGCAATATAGTTTGTCCATTAGTTTGTTTGATGTATACTACAGCTAACACTGTTACAGAACTGATTATGCTTATCTATTTTGTTGGTTGGTTTGATTCAAAACAGTTGCTTCTCGCTACGTCACACCTCTACAGCAGCCAGCGGCCCTGATTGGTCCGGTTAGAGAATAATGGCTTGAAATCTCTCTGATGGGCTTCAACATCAGATCGTTGCGCGGAAGTGCCTTACGAAAGCTACGCAGTCGACGTGAGTGAGGTAAGGCCTATCCAGGGTTCAGGCAGCTAGTGGATCAAGAGGAGATGCCTATGATTTGAGACAAAAGTGAAATAGCTCTGAAACCATGCAGGAACTTGTAGGGTGCCTTTAATAAAGACTGCTAACAGGTACAGTATATTTTTTCTGAGCCGACCATATACCGACTCTGATCTAAAGCATGTTTCCAGCCTTTATATACAGTAAATAGTCTGTATCCAGATCAGTGTCTTGACAACTTAGTTCAATTATTTATAACAGGCCTATTGTTAGCCTGGCTATCGCCAAACTAAAAAATCACAGGTGACATTTAGTCCAGAGACCCACCTATACATTTTCTCGTAGCTGAAGTGTCGTTTACGATTTTCCAGGGCCGTTTATTGGGCACTACGAATGTCTATCATAGCGTCAGTACGTGCTTCAGAGACAATACCAGAGCCACCAGGTGACATAAAATGAAATCAAACATCGTGCTAGTCCCTTTTTGTTCTAAGCAGGGGAGAAAATTGGCCATGGTCACCATGCTGCTTTGCAGAGAGCAGAGCTCTCAAAGGATTAGCTAGCCTACAGCTGTTTGGTCTTGAAGAACCTGACCAATCCAATGCTCTCTGACACTTAGTCTATTATATGTTCAGTCTATTTTGTTTGGTCTATTATATATTGTTCTGTTATTGTTTGGTGTTAATCATGTTCATCATTGTTTCAGTCTGGGACAAAAAAAATGTCTCACAAGGATAGAAATACTACTAAAACATTTTCCTTAGCCATTTTTAAAACAGTAGGCCTACAGAAAACCACACTGTACTTTGCCCCATGCAATTACTTGCCTATTAATAGGTAGGGGTTTATAGAGAAGGTTGAAGCCATGCAGCAGAATCGATTAAATTTGATTAAATCAATGAAATTCACTCTGTATTTCAGATGCAAAAAAAGGATAAATGTTAAAGGATAAATAGTACCCTTAATGAAATCATTGTAATTAGAATAATAACTTAGTGAGTCATAGATATAAGGCCATGACAAATTCAGTAGTACTTGTGATCAACAATCAATCAATCAATCAATCAATCAATCAATCAATCTTCATATAAAGTGGCTGGTTTCGCTGTCTGTCTTGCGATGGTGGTGTTGCATCTTCACTGGATGGTCTACTACGATTATCTGATGCACATCCTCAGTAACGTTATACACATTACATTTCGCGTATTTAATTAGTGGCTGAAATTGTCGAAGTTTTCACAGAGTTTAGGGAGCTTTGCATGTCGAGTCTTGGAAATGTCCTGACGTACGGTAACGTCGACGTCAGATGCCAGACTACCCTTTTTGTGTACACATGCGCTCTGTAGCCTGCTTCTGAAACTTAGCTAGACAGCCAACTCATCATTCATTAACCCCCAGCTCCATCTAGTGGGGGGGATGAATAATGCATATCCCACACCTTAGCAGCTTCTCTAGCATTATGGCCAATATACAGTAGGCCTACAGTGCAAAAATAATGTCATAAATACTCTGTATTGTCATCAGAGGGTAGCCTACTTGCCATAAAGAGTCATAATTAAAACCTGAACATAAAAAGTCAACAGGGTATATAGATACTTTTTGCCTGTGTCCAGGTCCTGCATTCACAAAGGCTTCGTGAAAAGCCATTGGAACCCTGGATAATTGCAGAAATGGATGGAAGGATCTTGTCAGGTCATTGCAATTGTATGGCTGGATTGGGGGAAGCGTGCACCCATGTGGCAGCACTTCTATTTGCAGTTGACTCTATGGTGAGGATAAGAGACTCCAGGACAGTAACACAAGAGAGAGCTTATTGGCTTCTACCCACAGAGATGAAAAACGTTGAGTACAAATCGTGTAAAGACATTGACTTTACATCAGCTAAAACAATGAAGAAAAAACTTGACTACAGCATTTGTAACTTAAAACAAAACCAAGAAGCACCTTTGTGCACAATCAGACAAACACGATCAGACATACCACAACCAACAACCAATGAACTAATGACACTTTTTAAGCAATTGGATGCTGGTGGTGCTAAGTCATCAATTCTTTCACTAGTGGAGCCTTTTTCTGACAAATTCATCCCAAAATCAATTTTGAGAGATTTTCCCAACATCTTAACAGATTTGAGAGATGAGAGTACATTCACTATGAACTATGCAGAACTCGTTAGTCATTGTCAACAATTGGAAAAAACTATCAATGTCTCACAGGAGCAAGCCCAAGTAGTGGAAAAAGCTACAAGAGACCAAGCCAGCTCTAAGTTATGGTTCCGCTTTCGCTCAGGGCGTATTACTGCCTCCAAAATGAAAGCTGTATGCTGTACAGACCCATCACAGCCATCACAGAGCTTGATAAAGAACATCTGCTACCCTCAAGCATTTAGTTTTAAGTCAAGTGCTACAGCTTGGGGATGCACACATGAAAAACTTGCTAGGGACATGTTCAGTGAGAGGATAGCTGTATGGCACACCAATGCTAAAATTTATGATGCTGGCTTATTCATTAACCCTGAATTTCCATATATTGGGGCTTCACCTGATGGGATAATGTCTTGTGACTGCTGTGGCACTACTGTGCTGGAGATAAAATGTCCATTTTGCAAGAGACACGACAACATCAGCGATGCATGCCAGGACAGTAAGTTCTGCTTGGTGAAAGGAAGTGATGGAAATGTGAAGCTAGACCCCAAACATGCATACTACTATCAGGTGCAAACACAATTAGGTGTATGCAGATGTGAAATTGCACATTTTGTTGTCTGGACTGAGAATGACTTGCACCACGAGGAAATTTTGTTGGATGAGTTAAGTTGGGCCGAAATTACACAGAAATCTCACCATGTTTTCTTGTATGCTGTGTTGCCAGAACTTGTTGGGAGGTTCTTTTCTCAGACACCAAATGTTGAGCCACAAAGTTCACAAACCTGTTGTTCTCATGACACAGTGGGCACCCACACTGAACAGAAACAACCTGATAGTCTAACTGGCACTAATCACAGGGAGAAGACTTGGTGTTACTGTGAACAGGCCGAGTTTGGAGAAATGACAACATGTGGCAATCCTCTTTGTCCTGTGGAGAGGTTTCACAATACATGCCTGGGTATAAAATGTACCCCAAAACGCAAATGGTTTTGTCCAAACTGTAGGAAACTACCTCCGTTTCAGACAAAGAAAAAAAAAATTAAGTGACACACTTTTACAACATATGTTACACAATACAAATGATTTATTGTGTACATATTTTCTGTGTTTGTGTGAACAGTTTAACACAATTGTTGTTTACATTCTAGATCTATTAAATAATTCTATTAAATAATTTACTTTTTGTTTCATTCAGAAAAAGTAAGAAATGCACATGCAGAGGAAGGCTAATGTAAGAACATTCACTTCTTTGGTATTGTAACATACATGCGCGCGCGTACACACACACACACACACACACACAGATACTATATATACAAATCATGTAAAATCAACTATTGACTCAGAGTAAATGCATCTTATCTAATAATCATTTAGAAAATTAACAAATGAACATGAGAAAGGCTAATTGTCAACATTCACTTCCTTGGTATCATGACTATGCATGCACACACACAGAAATACACACAAATCATGTAAAATCAACTATTGACTCTGACAAGTTGATGCAGGCACAACACACAGTAACAATTTTGTCAATTTGAGGAATTGTGTCATTGTCCCGCTTGGTAAGATACTCAAGAGGCAAGGGACCTTTTAAAATAAAATATTTCTGGCGCACAGAACCAATGATCCTCTCCACATGAATTCGTACGGATGCTGTGCGTCTTGTATCCTCCACACATAGAGGACTTAGCTGTTTTTTACCTCTTGTAAAGGCAGGTAATTTGACTTCAGCCATCATGCAACCGATGCTCTCACGGATATCAAACCCCCTATCTGCTAAAACAACATCACCAGGAAGAATGTTGTTAAGAAACCCACAGTTCTCCGTGATATGTTTGTCACTGGCCCTCCCTCCCCAGGCATTCGAAATGTATGACACCGTTCCCTGTGGAGTTATCCCGATCAGAAATTTTACAGTATTGTGATGCTTGTATGCAGACCATGTTTCTGCTCTGGCTTTGAGGTTTGAAGGTCGGTCAACAAAAATTTCAAAGCAATCGATGATGACAGTCACTTTTTTCCCAAAGTGTTCACGGAATTGCATCGGCATCGTTTTCCAGAGTGCCTCTCTAGATGGCCAAATTATCAACGGCTTCATCCTTACGTACATAACATCGATCATGTCTGTCACAGTGCGTGAAATTGTAGTATCGGACACATGAAAGAGGTAGCTCAAAAAGACGTTTGACAGGTTTAGTCTCATCTTCATTAGTGTGACAACCAGCATCTGAAACGGAGTCAACAATTTTCGAGTAGACACGTATGGACAGATGTAAGCGTACAGACTAGCCAGAATGTGCCATGTCTGCAGTCCAGTGAAAAAAAGAACCTTTTCATTGTTCCCTTCAAAGAAAGACAAGTTGTAAGGTGCTGTATTTGCTTTGAGCCTTTCCTTCAACTGTATATTTTCGGTCCGGAGTGCTTGTAGCTCTGACTCTATAGATGCAATGTAGTCACCATCAAGGTCGGTCTGAACCTCAACTGAAGTTGACAGATCAGAACAAGCAGCTTCAGCCGTTTCACTGCTACCGCTATCCTTTTCACTGCTACCGCTATCCTTTTCACTGCTACCGCTGTCCTTTTCACTGCTACCTCTATCCTTGCGTCTTTCATGGCGCTCAAATCTTGCCACTGCCAGTGCACTGCCGTCTGACGTGCCCTCCACCATTTTCAGTGAGGGAGCCCAATCAGGATGGTCTCTCTGATAAAGGTCCGCCTTCTTTCCTGCAAAAGATCCAAAAAAAGGAGTTTTATTGTCCTATAGGTAGAAGCAAAACAGGTAGCCTAGTGAAATTGTATGTTCTTGGGAAGCATATCAGAGGACATTCCTACAATAACAAGCTCTAAAATGACTGTGGCCTTAAATGGCACGGACTGACTGATGTTAACCACAGTAGAGACTGGCAAATCTATTCTACATCATACCACCCAGTCATTTAAAATATACAGAATAATGATAAATACTGAATATTAAAGTGTAATTCTTAAAGATGGTGGTAGTGCAGTGGTGCAGCTTAATAGAGAATCATTGCACACTTCAACAACATCAAACAAAAATTAGGCTAAGGCTAACTTTAGGGTGCCATGGACAGAGTGCCTTTTGAGCTCAAAAAGTTTGAGAACCACTGGTGTAGGCTTTAGCCTAACGTCACAGGTTCCACATGTGTAGGCACGCAGTTAAATGTCACTATCTAGAGGCCCAACAAGCCTTTACTAAAAGAAGCAGGCATCTCTTTTGAAAAAGTAACATGTTTCCTGACCAATCGCTAACAAGTGCAACTGCATCTCTATAACACACCCAAAATGACACTGTAGGCTACTGTTACATTTTTTGGCTATTTATTTGTTTTTGTTCTGGTCGACTTTTCTGTAGCCTAAATGAATCATGTAGCCTAGACTTCAGCAAATCCAGACCGGTTAGTGGCATGAGTTTTGCTTTCAAAATTGCAACACTGTAGCGTGAGAGGGATATGCCTGTTGCAAGATATTTACTTTGTAACTTAGCATACAGGGCACGACAGAAGAGCTCCCAATAGTGATATAAACCAGCGGCATCTTTAACCATATTATTGATCTGATCATATTTGATGTGTGTGTCCTAGGCCTACGACGTGACACATTCGTGAGTTGTTTGGTAGCAGGTAGATAATATTATGACTCTAGACGGTCACTGAATAACCATTACGCTATCTTAGCTCACACAACGCTAGCGCTGTTAGCTTAGGCTACTCTCTGGTAACAACATAACACCTAAGCCTATGTTTCACAACATGAAGCTTCACGCTGCAATGACAAGAAATATAATTACTTACCTGACACAAAATGAACGGAACAAATCCGGACATGCTCCTGCTTCTTTCCGTCAAGATTTTGATTTAGCCTGGCGAGCCACAGACGTCTCCGCTCATCACTTAGTGCAAGAGTTTGCTCACCTTGACATTTAATAATGGTTGGAAGTCGGTAATACTGGACATGTTTGTCCCTATCGCTACGATTACGACAGCCTAGCACACGACAGTAGTGTACCATTGTAGTATCTAATGAACTGCGAATACAACTGGAAAAGAAAAAAATGGCAATAAGTTCGTGAATAGCTGCACACAAGTTCGTCTAGTAGTCCGTCTCCTTAGCTCGCGAAGCCCCAGAGTGGCGGCTCTACCCTCAAGATGGCGCCCTTTCTCAAAATTCTAGAATGTGAGGACACCTAATTGCCAGCAGTGGTTTCTAGGCCTGGATGTATTTTGCACAGCTTTTTCATGGGCCACAGCCTCTATCATAGCAGAGATTGTTTATCAACCATCTGATGACACTGTTCTTGGAAAGGTAACTATTTCAATACTACTAATGCTGCTATAATTTCATCCGCTGTTGACAACCCCCACTCCCCAAAACACACACACACACACACACACACACACACACACACACACACACACACACACACACACAGCACACACGCACGCACGCACACACACACACACACACACACACACACACACACACACACACACACACACACACACACACACCACAGATGAACTTTAAAGACACAAAGGTTATTAAACCCTCCAGTGACTTTTCCCTGTGACACATTACACTGTTGGTCACTAGGGTCATAGGTTGTGTGTAGTCACATATCAACCAAAACAACAGCATTGGCTATACTGCATGTTTCACCCCAACTGTTGACATTTTATAAGAATGGGAGTTTTTTTTTCTTTGATGGAAATGTCCATCAAAGTCAACATAATACTTCATGGATAACATTGATTTATACATGTATTCATTTGTTCATTCATTCATTTATTCATTCACTGCTAGCTAGCTTATTGATTTAAATTAAATCTTTGAATTATGTCTTTGATGTGTATCATGCATTAGTCTAAATTAACTGATAGAGTATGAAATGCTGCAACCTACTGGTGAATATTTCACAATGTCCCACCTAATGTATTAATTGAAAATTATTTATCAAGATCTTTTGAGAAATTAGATATTCCATTACTAGACTATTGCTACCTGCCATATACTGTATTAGACAGAAAAAACTTTATGTAAAAGCTGTGACAATTTACTTCAACAAGATTTTACTTGATTTGGCATTCAGTTTGCTTTCAACATATTCAACTAATACATTTATCTGAATAAATGTAAAAAATATATTATCTGAAAAATGAAAGTGACAGAATGATATCTTTTTTTTCACTAGCATCAGCTACTTCCATATGATCAGTTTATGTTTTCAGTCTATGACCAGCTTCACACTGCCCATTTTGGAACAGCCCTTGCCTATAGGACCTTTGCGTCATGTACTATAAACTCCATGTAAATTTACTTAGCTCATGTGCCAGCTATGCCTGGCAAACTACATAGCCAATGTAACAAAGACACTATAACTGTTTTGGATTGCAACTGGTTGAATGGAAATGCTGCTGCTCAAAGGGGCCCCACGTCTATATTTAGAATAAGAGATTAGGTTCCAACATATTTGACAGACACTGCCTGACTCGTGACATAGATGTAACAACAGGAGTCAGAGTTTGCTGTCTTATAATAATAAGTAAACTTTAAATTTCTTTCACTGTTGTTGACTAACTTCACCTCATCTAGTCGCTCTGTACTTGATATTGTCTTGATGTTAAAATCGCAAACATTTTTACCTTGTTGGCTGTTGAGTCCATTATTCATCACTTTATTAGACTGTGGAATATTTACAGGAAAATTACTCTCTTTACTAAACTGTAGAGACCTGCTTGAAATGGTGAGAAGGCACTGCAGAGCTTTGTGAATAAGCTGAGAGGGAATGCAGAGTCCTATGATAAGAATCAGTTTGGATTAATTGGTGATTTTAAAACTGAGCAAACCACACAAACCTTGACAATCCTTGTTTCCCTTTTCCCTCCTGCAAAGTGGGAGACGATTGCACTTTTTTTCTTTTCTTTCTTTTTTTTTTTAGTTTCTATAGCAGCCCTGCTAGAAATTTAAACTGTTCAATAAGCCTACACACCACCAAAGAGAGAGTGCGGCATTTAAGAAATAAATACTTTAACGTCACCTCCTATAAAGACTTCTATGCCACTGATTTTTCATGTTGACCTTTTGCCTAACTCTGTTAGGCTATGCAATGTCTCCTCCCCACCACATGGTGACACTCAATGCTAGTTAAACACAGAAGAGCACAGGATTTCAGTCCAGTTAGAAAAAAGTAGACCTGAGGAGAGGAAGTTTATGACTGGAATAGTTTACAATATTTCTAAATTCATCACCCCAATTCCTGTACTAGACGACTGTCTGTAGTATGTCAGTTTCTGGTTTACTATTTGTCTCTCTGTCTGTCTGTTTCCTGTTCATTTGTGTGTTTGTCACCCATCCATACAAGGCATCTCATTCTGCTCAATGCTTATTCAATACTCCAATGCTTGTTGTCCCCAGTCCATGAAGCCATGCCTTTGAAGTAGAGGTAGAGACAGTTTGCTCCAGACCAACAGATGGCAACAGTGAGCAAGAGTCAGGCCTACAGTAGGTCCAAGGTGAGTTTGAACAGACACCTACTGTATACGTTTAAAGAGAGGTAAACATTCTAGGCCCTATAAACAAGCTAAAACTTTGAAGTAGCTGTCTGCAGCTGGTCTGAAAAGTATTCAGCATGATATTGCTTTGTAGTAGGCTAGCATGCTTTGCAGCTGTTAATGCAACTGAAATGTGGGCCGCTCACCGGGTACATGATGTGGTATATCTGGTAACATGTCCATGATGTTGACACTGAAGTCAATCTTTAGTGGTTATGTACATAGCGAGAGGATCACCACTCCCACTTCAAAAGTTGTTGTGTACTCCTGGGAGAGATTTGGTTACAGAGAGTGAGTAGGAGGATAGAGGATCTGAAATGAAACGTTTGATTGAAGGCTACTTGGTGTTCTGCATCAATGGCACCTGCAAGGAAGCTCAAAAAGTTGCTCATTTGACTTCAAATGCTATAAAATATTCACAATGCTGTTGAAATCAACAAATTTTAAGGACGCAATAAAATGCACAAGATTAACCAGGAACCCATGTATAGCTCATATTCAATAACATTATTGACCAGTTGTGATCCATCAAACACTTAACTGACATGAATTGACGTAAATATTGGCTGATTCATGCCAGTTAAGTGTAGTTGAGATTTCAGAGTTTATATAGGGGTAGGAGGGACATTGGGATTCCGTCATTGTAAGAGCATGAATAGCCACTTCCATCCGATGCTTCCCAAAGTGTTTGGGGGGGTTAATGATGGCCTTAGCTTTGTGACGTTCTCCGGAAAGAGCCCCACCCAGGCAGCAGACGAGCACTAAACTAAACTCCCACAGTCTCATCTTTCATCTGGAAGGCTGCCACTCGCACCGTAGGGGAGGGACTTCAGAAGGACTTGAGTCCTGGGCACATCGCCATAGAGACCCTGTTGGACGGCTCTTTAGCAAAGAAGGAGAGATGGATGGGGATCATTCATGGCATGAGTTCCTTTTTTTACCCCTCAGAGAGAAAATCTTTAGATGTATTCCATGAAATGATAAATGAAGCGAAGCAAACAGGCATTGTTATGTAATAAGTGAAAAAAAAAAAAAAATCCCTTTAAGTTCTATGTCACTTGACTTTTTCATTTTACCACACAGGAAGATTTCCCAGACTGTAACTATGCTTGACAGCATGTCCTCTTTTTTGTCAGCAAACTTAAACAGTCAGTCAGATTATTAATTATTCATTAAGGTATCCAGTGTCTTATACGATACACATGCACAAGATGCAGAACTTTTTTTTTCCATCAACAAACAGTCAGATAGATACTTTATTAATCTTGAAAAAATAAAGGAATCCAGTATCTTATACTGTATCTTACACACAGCATGGTCACATATATACATTTATAGAAGACTCCAGACGACATCTGATTATTACAGCCTATACAAGTACTGTATGTAGTACAATAGTAGTACAGTAGGAATCCATGGGAGAATGTTGCATGAAGAAGCATACAAAACAAGTGACTTAACTTTTTATTTACATAATTAATCTTTTTGCAAACGTCACTTTCCCCTGGGTGGTTGATCAACGCTTTAGCCTTCATGTGGGTTCAGTTTCTAAACTGAACTTATTGTGTCCTGTTAAAACACCACAGAGAAAGAGCTTGCTGGAGGCAAAGTTTTGTATATTGAAAATGCAGCTAAGCTCTCTCTTGAAATGTCTGGACCCTCTAGCACGACCACAGAGAGCACCACAAAGAGGATTTACTCCTGTGGTCTGCACCACTGGACGGCCTGGCAGCCGCAACCCCAGTCCTCACTAGCTGACTAGCATACTGATGACTTGGGTCTGCAGGACTTGAGGGCAGCCCCACTTTTTTCCTGTTCAGTCTGAATTAGGATGTATTCAGCAGCACTCCAGCTCGAGCTTGTTTAGAGGAGTTTGGGGAAAGGAAGGGAGGGAGGGAGGAATAATGGGAGTTGAAGAGTGTTTAAATTGTCATATACTTTGTGCGGTATGAGATAACTGGGTGATTAGCAGAATTTTTGTGCTTCTGACAACCTTAGTGCTTCTATCAAGTTTTCTCAATTGACTGTGAACATAGACATCAGTGCTCAACTGAACTCAAGCTGTCATGATAATTGCATGAAGCTTTCAGAACGTCACACTTCATAGTCTAAAGATAAGACAAAATATGACAGGACTTCTCATCTCAAAAGAAATTCAAGGAAATTCTTAAAGTGGTTGCTGATGTCTATTTGGTGTTGGTTTTTTTTCTAATCATTTGCATGACTTACAGTAACCTTAAGCAGGCATGCAGCTGTTGCTGAAGTAAATCTATACATTGTGATAATGAACAGGTGTACAGGGTTAAAGCAATACTTCTATCATGTCTTTGTTGCCTCCGCCAAGGAGGTTATGTTTTCGCAGGCATGTATCAGTGTGTGTTTGTGTCTGTCCGTGTACAATATAACTCGAAAAGTCCTGCACGGATTTGGACGAAATTTTCAGAAAACTTATGTATTGGGACAAGTAAGAACTAATTCGATTTTGGTGGCGATCGGTGATCAAGAACACGCTCTGAATTTATATTGTGTCTGTGACCACATTGCCTTGGCGGTGCCTTGCGCTCTCTGAGCACTTTTCTATTTTCTTTTTTTTGTTTCTTTCTTTTACTTCCACACAATTAAATATATCAATGTGTTTAGCTGACACATTTCTTAACTGAAGACTGGATATTAGCTCATATTAAGCTCATCTAAACATCCATATCCATCTTCTAAACATCTTGTTTAGAGAGAGACAGAGAGAGAGACTCATACATATGGATGTAAATTTGGCACGCCTGCTTACGTTATGAAGCGGAAGTAGTAATTGTTTTCTTCGATCATCAACACTGCCGCTCAGACAAAACACACAATAGTTCTTTCAGCAAGCACAATGTCCTCCAAGACTCGTGGTCTGACTTTCATTTACTCAGTCAGGATCTCATAGGTGAGAGAAAAATGGGCGGAGAAGGAGGTCATTTTGACCAGTTTAATGTGCTTGGTGTTTTGTGTTACTTTCACAAAGAGACCTTTCTGTTCACCTTTGGGCCAAGGGGGAGATCTATAGAAAGATTATTGCCATGACAAATGTGTCAGTAGATGTCATAGAATTTGCCTGCAAGTTTCTTTCAAAGGAAGGCAGTGGTGGGCTGATTCAAAGAAGCAATGTATGCCCTGTCAACATTCTTCACTTGATTATAAATCCATCATTCATGGAGAAAATAGTGAAATTAGTCAAAGATCTAAAGGGGTAATGAATGAGATGCATGGAATATTTTAAACTCAAGAAGTGGGTTAAAAAGCTTCATAATTGAAGTGTTCTCTATGAATATAAATGAATGAAACCAGGAAATGTTATACATTAATTTTTTACCCTGTTATATTATCACTGTGGCATGGGGATTGTTTTACGTGGGCCAAAATCTCTGAATATTTTTCACAGAGAGGGCAAAAGCTGATGCATTTCAGTGAAGTACTGTTGGTGTTACTTGTATAAATTTAGTTTTATTCGTTTTGGCTTTGTGAGCTAAGTGTTGGAGACGTCATTTCACTTTGATACTGTGATCTTACTCTACAGCTTATAAATTGATACATTCACTTTATTCATACACATCTAATTTTCTTTAACTTATCTATACTTTATTCAGCGCCTTTCAACCATTGTATTTCATGCATTCCATAAATGCATTTATTACATCCATTAATTTATCTGCCACCTAAATACATTGGCCCATTTTGAAGCGCATTCCTCTCCAATTATAAATAATAGCTCAGGGGACTTCATTTGCCTCACCATCAACATAGCTAATTGCATCATTAAATTGTCAATGACTTCAGTTCTCATTCTCAGTTCTCACACTTTTTTACATTTATATTTATGCCTTCATGTAGTCTATTGTGATGGGCAATCATGAAATGAATGGTGTTTCATTGGTTTTGTGTGTACTGTATGTATTGTACAAACCAAAAGCCTAATAAAATGCACATGAGAGCTACTTCACTTGTCCTGATCGGAGGAGGGACAAATGGCAGTTGGGTTTGATTGACATATCACCATGCAATCAATATGATATTCATAGTTTTGTGTTGGAGAATTAAATTAATTGGTTGCAATCGAGGTGAGAATGTCATTTGAAACAATATAGTAAGAAATGCTCCAGGAAAAAAATCTCATACCCTACCTTTAACATGTTGAAATCCACCTTTAAAGAGCCTGGTGATTAACTGACTACATTTATTGTGGAGAAAACTTAACACCAGACTCTTTTTTTGGCAGGAACAGAGGTTAGATTCTATTGAGCAATCTATCTATTCAGCTTAACACTGCCAGTGGGAAACTGCCCTGGACTTTGTGTCTGAAGAGGCTAGCTAATTGTGGCACATTGTTTTGATAGTGAAAGAACTACACATAGTTGCCCTGCATTAGGTGGTGGTCCCCATTTCAAGTGCCTCTTTCACCAGCAGGTCATAATTTAGAGGCTAGGTTAAGTAAAGAGGATAATTGACTTGACAGAAATGTGTTTTGTGTTTTTTTTTGACAATCTGCAGATTCAGGTGCAATTGCCAAATGAAGCCAGAGTAATAGTTACATTTTGCATGTGGTTTCCATCTTGTCCTGGTCATTTAACATTAAGTTATTGTCTGAAAGTCATTGTATTATGAATACTGACATGATATAAATATTTAAATTATAGGTTAGGTTGTGGTTGTAGTTTGTGTTGGTCAGTCTTTTTCACTGAGATCTCACAGTGTGTAAGACACAGAGAAAGAAATATCTGTGAGAGCTGCACTAACTTTTTACTGATATGTATACTTTTGTATGAGTAATTTTGATCTCCTGTCATTCCTTCTTCTTTAACCCTCTCAATTATATTTTAGTCACAATTCTGCATTCATTTTCTAAAGCAAACCGAAAACTTGACTCAAATAAAGGAGGAAAGGGGTAGAGACAGTGGGTGTTGGTGTGGGTGTGACTGGAGATTCTGAACATGGCATGTAATGGGGGAAGTTCACAGGGAGACAAGTGCCAGGCTGGAGCACTCTCTGAAAATGGGGAGGTCCTGGAGAAGAGCCATCCTTATTATTCTCATCTATCTCAAACCGGACAGGAAGCTCATGCAAAGTATAGAGTTGCTGGCAAGTTCTGAAAAAGACCCATTTATTTCAATTTATTCAAAATAAAGGGGCCAGCCGTTTGACATGGTGACCTGCAGAGTCCTCAAGGGGTAACTAAAGAGCGCTGTTCATTTCTTTTTGTTGTAAATTCAAACTCCTTTTCTCGGTTTCCTCACATTATAGTGAATAGCAAGCTTAATGTATCACTGCTAAATGTGATTTCTGGGAAAGATAATCTATGATGCTGTTATTACAAAACTTTTCAAAAAATGATCACAAACAATGTATGCACATGTGAAATACACAACATTGTGTCTAATAATCCTCTCAGATTAACACTCAATGTAAAATGTTGGGCTGGACTCAACCTAGCTTTGTGAGAGAAAAAACTAGCTCTTTATGTAAATGAAGAGGGTCTCGCAGTGATGCTGAATTGATAGAGAAAGTCCTGAGGCGCAAGCAGTGGTCTGAAAGGTTGCCAAGAGAGACAGCTTTGACACAGTCAGGCACACAGACACTTTTACCTCATGGGGGCCTGGTCCTCATCCCTCTCACCCCTCCACACACACACACACACACACACACACACACACACACACACACACACACACACACACACACACACATCCTTCTTTAAAAAAAAAAAAGAAAGTCTCTCTTAATCAGTGTTCACTAATGGCCAGTGTAGCCGGTGGCGGTCCGCACCGCACACGGGTCTCGAACCCGCCACCCCGCAAGCTACAAACTCCCGGCGTGGGAGTGGAACGCTCTAACCAACTGAGCTAAAAGCCCAAGCTTCTAACTCAGCGTGTTAGAAGCGCTCATGGAATTGGGTGATGAGGATTTACACACTACCGCCGAGCTAGCCGCGCTAGCTGGCCTCCGTTACACCAGCACTCCTGCAGGACACCTCTGTCTGATACAAAGACACATGGCTGAGCCCTAATTCTGTGAATAGGGACACAAAAGGGGAAAGGAGGAAGGAATCCAATCGGTGGAGCTCCGGGAGAGTGGGGATAAATCCATAGCGATGGTTGCCGTCCCTTGCAAACATTCATTCAGCCCTCCTGTGGCGTGTGATGATGGAACTCAATAATTTCATTCTTTTTAGAACACTTAACAATGTTAACTTTTGTAGACATGCAGTGGACCCCCCATCTCTCTCTCTTTCTCTTTCTCTCTCTCTCTCTCTCTCTCTCTCTCTCTCTCATACACACACACACACACACACACACACACACACACACACACACACACACACACACACACACACACACACACACACACACACACACACACACACACAGGACAGCAGGCATTCCATTGCACATCTTCTGATTCATCTTTGTTCTCTTAGTTGTCAGGAACCAGATGATCATCCTTTGTCTGGTAAATCCACAAACAATGATCATCAAACATCAGAACCAGGCACATAGGCAAAGACATAGGCAGCAGTATTTCTGGTGAATCACTCCCCAAATTTCACCCATCCCACTTCTGCCTTTCTCCCATTGAAATGATCCAAGGGTGTGTGTGGAGGAGGGTTTAGCCAAGATGTGTGACATGGGTGAGATGCACAGGATTCAGCTGTGTGCCAGCCAGCGAGGCCACATCATCATCACCCCTGCGCTCCCCCCTGCGGCTTCCTAGAAAAACACTCATTGTGCTCATTCAAAAACATCATTCTGGGTCCTACACTCACTGGTGGATTTGATTGATTCATTCATCACTCATACCTCTTCAGAGCTGTGACACCCTGTCTCAAAGTCCCCAAAAAAGCTGAGCATTTCTTGGAGAGGTTTTCACTTCTAATTGGGTTAGTCATTCTTCATAATTAACATCTCTTATGAATTGCATTGAAAGTAAAAAAAATGGCAATCTGTTAGCATAATGCCAGAAGACTTTTACAATCTCTTAAAACCAAACAACTCTTACCTATTATTTAAAAGACTTTTGAATGCCACTGACTACAGTCTAAGCACTAATTCAACTTCAAATGATGATGATTATTGTAATAAGTTTTTATTTTTATTTTATTGTTGTTGATTTCATGTGCTCTTTTACCTCCACAGCCTGACAAAAGACATGGCTTTAGCACGTAGAGGAAAATCAGCGTGAGGACAGTGCAGGTAAGTGATGATTATGGATAAACAATGATGATGTAACGTGCTGAAGAGCCTAGGGATATGAAATGAGAAGTGTGACAAAGCAGAGCGTGGCCAAATAGTTCTGGAGGATCAGAAGAAGAAAATAGAAGGAGAATAATTTAACAGAATAGAAGAATGGTTACATCATTTCACTGCATAATTTCTTACACCCGGGAACTACAGTATATGCATGTGATAAGTATAGTAAATGTCCTTGTAGGCTCCTTGTATCGTTGTATGGACTGTTCTGGGAAAAATAAGGAATGGGAACAGGAGAGGAGGTTGATGAGGGGAGGTGAGGCAGGTGGGAGGGAGGGTAGGAGGGAGGTGCAGCCTGGAGCAGGAGGAGTGAGCAGTGAAGGTGAGGAAGAGGAGTAGAAGAAGGTGCACTGAGAAGGAGGAGGCTAATTTGCACTTTCTCAGTCCGTCACTCGCTGCCTGTTTGTCCTCCGCAAACGATCCCATCCCATCCCGGCCTCCCCTGTACCATTGTTGATATAAAAAACAAAAACTCTGCAAAGGCTCCTTTTGTGCACCTCCTCCTCCCTGGGTGATGGAGAGAAGGAGCAAGCAGGGAGGTGAGCGAAAGGGTCTGGGCCAGGATTGTGTTGAAACAAATTACACATTCAAGAGAGCCATTGCTTATGATTTCTCTGAGCTGTGAGAGACAAAGGCGGAACATTCCAGAGGGGCAATGAATGCCTCGGCCCCTCTCAGATGGGCTCACACAAAGCTCAAGAGTTCTAGAAGAGACTCTCACCATTCCCATTCAGCCCCCCCGCCCCTCCATTTTTTTTTTTACTGGCCACCATTTTTGAGAAATGCAGGCATTTCCTTGGTTTCTTGGATTATTGGACATCTTGACACAACAGTAATTTACACAGAGCCAAGCTCATGTCATATGCAAGCACGTAAGACTGTCAAAACACTGAAAATATGAGCTGTTTTTGTGTCAAAATGATAATGTGCTAACAAATGAAAGCCACGAAGAGCTAATCAAGGGATTATAAAAGATGTTCAGCAATGATGTGAGTGGAAGCTTTTCCAGTGTGTTCAAATCTCTATAGATAAATAAGGTATATCTTTCTGTCTGTCTGTCTGTCTGTCGTTGTCTGTCAGTCTGTTTCTGCATCATAAGTAGCATTGTTGGATGAAGTTCAGAATCAGCTCCACAAGCAGGTCCCCCCCAACACTGAATGCCTTCTCTCTACTGTCTCAAAACATCGCTTGGATCAGTGTCCTTCCTGCGCTGGCTGGCTGGCTGAAAGTGCTGGTTTGTCTGTGCTGTGGGAGAGGTCAGACGGTGGCACAGGCTACGAGTCCTCCCCTGAGACAGCCCCCCCACCAGGGCTCAGCTGATGAACAGGGCTGGAGCCTGGGCCTTGGTCTGGGGGTGATTCCCAGGCCTGAAGCCAGGAGGATGAGAGCAGAGAGGAAAGATGCGGAGAAGAGAAGAGAAGAGAAGGTTTAGGAAGTAAGTTAGACAAAACTGGAATAGGATGGGTTTTTTTTTGTGTAATTCAAAACAATTAAAGGATTTTTCTTTTCTTTTTCTTTTTTTGCAACAGGTGTTCCAATGTTGCAATAGATAATTAAAGGTCAAGTACCTGAAAAAATGATTGTTTTTGTCACTGAAAGATAATGTTTTAAGGATATCTTGCAGATCAGTGCAGAGCTAACATGAGATACTTTGTGCTAGTGATGAACAGAGTGCCAAGATGAGTTGCAGGACCTTGGGAAGATTATCGCACAGGGAAAGATGGAAGGATAGGAGGACAGACCATTCCTTAAGCCTGTCATTGTTCAATCTCTCTCTCCTTCACTCTCTCTCTCTCTCTCTCTCTCTCTCTCTCTCTCTCTCTCTCTCTCTCTCTCTCTCTCTCTCTGTTGAGTACACCCCCAAACTGTCTCTCTCTCTCTCTCTCTCTCACACACACACACACACACACACACACACACACACACACACATGCTTGAGTTGATAAACTCCACCCATCTTGTGAGGCCTGGGCATGAGAGATGATTTTGACTGGCTGTCTGGAAGCACCACACCCCCACAGCTCCTCAGAGAGACCGGCAGCCGCCAGCCTCTCCACCTCACACAGTCCTGTGGCACACACACACACACCACACACACATACACACACTCCCAACACTACCACTCCTCTCAGAGCTATCAGCCTTGCAGCATCAGTCTGGACAACCAAGCCACCATTGGGGTCACAAAGTGAGTATTTGAAAATCAATTTTATTTATTTATTTATTTACTTATTCATCATCTAGTGAATGTATGGAGATACAAGTGAATTTGTGCATTTGTTGCACTCTGCAAAAGTGAATTGTAAGTTGTTCTGCATATTGACAAATCAATCTGGTTTTATATATATTTATACTTTCAGGGTCTTTGTCTTTATGCTATTTCCTAATTGGGGTGCAGCAAAACATATTTGTTTTTAGCTCTTTGTTGTTGAAAACAAGTCATTGTATTGTCAGTAAGAGTATGGAAACAAGATAAAATTGTGATTTTTAAACCAAAGTTGCCTGGCTGCTGCCCAGTCAACAGACAAGAATGATCTTATAAAACATCTGGTCATCGGGACAATCTTACAGTAGATGCATGCTTGGCCTCTTAACTCCTCATTATATTATATTGAGAAACTGGAGAATGATGGGAGGCCACTGGAATTCCAGTAGCGATCTTTTTTTTCTTAATAACTTAATTTTTTATTTGGATTTTCCATCAAAGTACATTGATACACAAAAGACAAACAAAATCAACCATAAAAAAGGAAAAGGGACCGACAAAATACAACAAACAACAGCTTATGGGTTCTTCCATTCAGTCCTAGTGCAGCAATTCTATATCATTTCAGTCGTCCTTACTAAAATTGCTAGTGGTGTCCACCTCCCCCCTTAAAAGTTCAATTTATCCCATTTCCCCTCAAACTGTTCCCTCCAGTAGCAATCTAATTAGTCAGTCACGCTGAATAATTTTACAGACCTAATAGAATTCATTTACTTTTGTGACAATCTTACAATAGCACTATTCAACTCATAAAGCACTATGTCATTCACTTTAAAATCACTCTCCTACTTTTATGACTTGGCAAAAAAAGAAGAAGAACAACAGAAAACAAACAAAAATAATTCCTGAAAAATGTGCTTTCAAAATCTTTTATTTTGAATGCTGTGTTCAAATACTCATCTTCTCTTCCTTGTCTTGCCTTCCCAACAGAGGACGGTTTTGAGTCAGATGAAAAGAAGCGATCTGGGAGGTCTACACTGAGAGGCGACGGAATCAGTAGCAGCTAAAATCTCCATTTAGATCTCTACAAGAGGTGAGGGACCTCTATCTCCAGATCCAGACACCTGCAGACGATCTCCGCTACATCCATTCATCCAGGCCAGCCACGGCAGCCGCTTTCCCACCTGCTGAACTCGTCTGCAGGCCCTGAGGAGCCATGACCAAGAGCACTGGGGAGAAGACCCCTCGCTCCCGCACCCCTGTGCAGCGCCTCCGCGAGAGCATCCACCTGAAATCCCTCAAAGCCAAGAAGAAGGTGGAGGACATCAGCAAGGATGACGTGAAGAGCTTCCTGAGGAAAAATGCTTTTGTGCTGTTTACCATCGGAGCAGTTGTTGTCGGTGAGTAACATTTTGTTCTGTGTAGCCTGTAATGGGATTTGCATCGATAATATTTATTTCAAAGGAAAAAAAGGAAAATATTATCTTTAGTTTATTCACCCAGTTACTGCATTTCAGAGATTACATTGAAAACATTTGATTTGGAAAAACCTTCTTGCACTTGAAAAACTGGATCTGTAAATACAACTATAGAGGGTAAAGCATGAAGGTACACTGTATTTGCCTCATCCATAAGGTATTCGGCTGTTTGCTACTGAACTGTAAGGCCAAGATAAAGGCTCATCCTACAGTTCATTAAATGACCTTGAAGGTCACAAGGTCATTCCTTGATTTGCTTGATTACATTTTAAATCAAAGCAAAACTGATCCTTGTGCAAAAGGCAGTGTCTCATTTCTAACAAAATAGATATAATATGTCTTCACTAAATTAACTAATAGGTGGCACTGTAAAAAAAAAAAAGCCTGTTGATTGTCTTGTATTCTGCAGTAAATTTAAAGGTATGAGATTAAGATGGGCCAAGTAAAAATGATCTTGTTATCTCTTCATTATTTGAAAGAAAAAAAAATCCGAGAAACACCGAGAAAAATTGTGCAGTTTTCCCAAATCAAAATCCTGAAAAAAAATGATAATTAAGCAATGACAATTTTTATGTTCACAATGATCTATCCACATTATGATCTGTCTGCACAGTATGAAACCAGAGCATGTTGCAGCTGTGTGTTTCACAGAACAATAGAAATATGGGACATGTCAGTTACTATATATAGGCCACCAGGGTGGTGCTGGGAATCTGATTGTCTCTTTTGCTCCGGGTGTTTTTGTGCAGGTATAATGCTGGGCTTCGCTCTGAGGCCCTATAAGATGTCCTACAGAGAGGTGAAGTACTTCTCCTTCCCCGGAGAGCTACTCATGCGGATGCTTCAGATGCTGGTGCTGCCCCTGCTGGTCTCTAGTCTCATCACAGGTACTGTTACCTGTGGCGCATTCACCTGTTCAGTGGCTTCACACACTCACACACCTGTTCAAGCAACCCGAGTCATATCTAGTCAAAAACTGCTCAAAAACAGGAGGAGGAGAATACGGATGAAGTTGGTCAGGATTTCTTATTCTGTTGAATTAATCACATCATTGGATATACAGAATCTATAGATGAAGCTACTGATGAGGGCAAACAGATATAGGCCTAAAGAAATAAAAAGGTAACTTAAACTTAAGTTCAATGCAAAAAAGTTAACGTTTGCTGGCAAATAATAAATAAGGTTTGAGTGGCAGAAAAGAGCAAGGTAAACTTCCTGCATTAAATCTGATAGGAGGGGAGGCAGGGAGGGAGGGAGGCATGTGCGGTAGGGCAGTGTTGTAGTGTTGAGCATGGCCCAGTGGCTGTCCGATGACATCACTGTTGCAGCCACGCTGTTTGGGGGATGACAAAGGGACCTGTCACTAGCCGGCATCTCGTGCAGCTCACGAGTCCAGCTTTCACCACGGGTACATAAAACTCCAGCAGCAATGCCAGAGCTGTTTCCCCCTTACTCTCCACACGCTGTCGCTTTTAACAGCCAGAACTACTTCAGAAGGAAGACATGCTCCAAATTTATCAGTGCAACATTAGGCATCTGTTTCCCAAAAGCATAGTTGCTAACCAGTAACAACTTAGTTGTCAATGGGAAACTGCATACTATGCTTTTGGGAAACAGACCCCTGTGATGTGTTTCCCAAAAGCACAGTTGCTAACCTGTTAGCAACTTAATTAGTTGTCAATGGAAGATTGCACTGCAACCAACATAGTAGCTAACTTAGTTTGCAACTATGATTTTGAGAAACATATCCCTTGTCCCTTTTTTACATCAACTTGTGTACAAGACTGATTTTGTTGTTCGGTTTGACATTGAAAGTTGTAGTCTGGGAATCAGATTGCTTTTCAGTCTTCTCATCTCGTATTTAAATCCACATTCCACTATTGTGAAGTTGAAACTTCACATCTCCACACTGTGCTTTTCAAAACTATTCTGTATTCAGTATCTGTGCATCCAAATGACTTCTAGAAGAATACCCGTTTTGGACCACCTAGACCTCTGGACAAGCTCCTTTTTAGTGAGACCAATTTGTGGAGAGCAAACAGAAAGAAAAAACGGCCCTCGAGAGGAGAGAGAGGAAGAGAGAAGAGAGAGAGAAAGAAGAGAGAGAGAGAGAGAGAGAGAGAGAGAGAGAGAGAGAGAGAGAGACAGAGAAGAGAGAGAGAAAGAAAAGAGAGAGAGAGAGAAGAGAGAGAGAAAGCGCTTTAAAAGGCGTTTGAGAGATGCAGCGCTGGAGGCCAGGAGGTGGCTTTGGCCCCTGAAGCCGCTGCTCCGGGGGCCCCGTGTGAAATTTACAGCTGCAGCTCCTCTCCACTGCCTGAGCCTCCTGGGTTTCTGGCAGAGACACAGCCGCCTCATTGTGCTTTGCCCCTCTGGTACACTGTGGAGGGGAGGAGTGGGGATGGAAGGAGGGAGAGGGAGAGAGGGGAGGTTGATGAGGGGGTGGGGGTTGGATGTGAGGGTTGTAGAGTAGACATGAAGCCACCCACCCACCGCTGCATTGAGTTTGCAGCTGAGGCTAATCAGCCCCCACCCCCCTCCCTTAACCCCCTACCCTCACATCCCTGTAACACACCCCACCCCACCCAACCCCTGTACGCCCACCCATCCAAAGCCTGCGCAGAGCCCCACACACCCCCTTTTTCTATTCTCTGCTGGTTCACTTGCCCGAGAGAAAGGAGCGATGGCAACCTCCGCCTCTTCCTTCAAAGCCATATTGTTGTGTGGCATTCCATGACCGTACACAAAGCGGAGAGCAGTGGTTGTGATGAGGATAGGGAGGAGGTATAGGACAGGGGAAGAGGGGTGGAGCATAAAGGAGGACACTCTCGATGACGTAATTACTTTGCTCATTATTTACCGTGGTGATGCTAAGCACTCTCTGATCATGTCCTTTA
This sequence comes from Sardinella longiceps, assembly GCA_027497455.2. Classification (NCBI taxonomy): domain Eukaryota; kingdom Metazoa; phylum Chordata; class Actinopteri; order Clupeiformes; family Clupeidae; genus Sardinella; species Sardinella longiceps. The sequence continues at coordinate 4,943,534 of JAODXP020000031.1, forward strand.
AAAGTTTTCTCACACCATAGTTTGGTGTTGACAATACAAATGAAATGAATTCTGGAATTCTAAAGTTATTTATTTGGTCACCGTAATCATTTGAAGTCAGAAAAATGAAGAGGGAAATGTGATGGGGGGAAAAAGAGGAGAGAAAAGGGGACAGTTTGGGTGTTTTTAGTTTTAGTTGTTTTTTTTTCCATTTTGAAAGGCATAATAACAGCCACTGAGGTGAGCTGTTATACAGAATTAACGAACGAGATGGAGGCAAAGAACTTTACAAAACGAATAAGGAGTTCCCTCTTTTTTCACTGTAAAACATTCCTAAAGAATGTGAACTTTTTTCAGCTGGGCAAGAGTAATCAGGTTTGCTGTTTGCTGTTGTCATAGTGACGGGGCAAATGCAGGTGAATGAGACTCCCATGAGTGTTTGTGTGTGTGTGTGTGTGTGTGTGTGTGTGTGTGTGTGTGTGTGTGTGTGTGTGTGTGAGAGAGAGAGAGAGGAGGAGGAGGAAGAGAATAGAGGAGGAGAAATTGGTGGAAGAATGGAGGGTTGGAGCCTCTTAGAGGAAAAAGAGTGGAGATGGAGAGAAAGAAAGAAAGAAAGAGTTGAGAGAGAGAGAGAGAGAGAGAGAGAGAGAGAGAGAGAGAGAGAGAGAGAGAGAGAGAGAGGAGAAGAGCGTGTCCTCCAGCAGTGCTCCCAATAGGATTAACAGGACACACACAGTACAGTAAAGTGTATCTCACTCACTGTTGGGCTGAATCTCAATGTCCACACTACCTAAGCCATGAACCCTCAAATAATGAACTAGAACTAGAGTCTGCCTTGTGGTGGGCCAGTTCAGTCTTTTAGAGTTGAGGGCTTAGGATGGACACTGGGATTCACCCATGGTCTTGTGAAGAAGACTTAGGAAAAATGGTCTCACACACAAATTCACAACTACTGTAGTTCTACTTATGATTGCAAAGGGCCTTATTTTTTTTCATTTTGCTACTCACACATCTTTTTCATAACACCATCGCTGTCTTTGATACTGTTGCTCTCTCCACTGAATCAGCCACTGAAAACATTTTCATTTAGCAAGAGCCACGAAGTGTGGCGAGCGTTTTTGTCCAGTTTGCGTTTGGCCCCTCAGCTTGACGCCAGTGCGCATTGTGATCACAGTGACATGAGCGTCTGGCCGTAACAACAATCTGAATGCCTGCTGAAGTCAGCCAAATGTCTGAACCAAAACTGAATCATAAAGACCCTTTTTGGAAAAAGAAGCTAACAAACATCACATTCATTCTTGTATTTACAAACTCTGCCCTGCCAGAGGGACAAGAGGGTATTCCTAATGATGTGACAGACGGAACACGCTCAGCTGGCTTGGGTCAGAGCTGAGACGGGGTCGTCCAAAGTGTTTCTCAAGTCATGCTCATCCGCGCTGTCACACTTCCGCATTTGAGACTGTGATGAACACCACTATTGTCTTTGTGAGGAAAGAGATTTCACTTTAGTACTGTCCTCTATATGCCTTGGAGTCTTTTATGCAGGCATGCAGAGATTTTGCACCAGCTAGAAGATTTACCACTGTCTTGCTAATTATGCCCTTTGGCTGGGAGATGGACATATAACCAATATAGTCTAAGAAACTGGTTAAAAAATGTACAGGAGGATGCTCATATGTTTCTCTGGGAGTGTTGGAACGATAAATCACCATGGAACAAACATTACAGTCCTTCATGCATAAAAGACATCTTTTTATAGGATCTATGTACTGCCCTTAAAGTTACACACAGAGCCAAGCTCAGAAACTCAGTTCCAATTTACAACAGAGAGCCAAACCACCCGTAGTTATGTTTAGTAAATGTAGAGTTTAAGATGTATCTAATCTTAAGCTTTGTTTTATTTGAAATATACTGTAAGTGTTTTATATTATATATATTTATTATATATATAATCAATAAATTGGGTCAGGCTTATCCGGGGCTGAGCCAAGTCTACTGGTGGGCATTGGGTGGCCACTGGGCTCCTGATAGAGTCCCCCCACATAATCAATCCCAATGTAATCCCTGTATATAATATATTCTGTAACACTTTATGTGAAGGTACCATCATAAGACTAACATAACACTGTCATTAACTATTACATGACGTGGTCATGAATCTGTCATAAACTTTATAAACCTGTCATGACTTCTGACATACCCTAACCCTAACCCTAAGCCTAACCATAACAAATACCGGGTGACACTTAATGACCGAAGTCATGACAGGTGTATAAAGTTTATGACAGATTCATGTCATAGTTAATGACAGTGTCATGTCAGTCCTATGACGGTACCTTCAAATATAGTGTAACCATATATTCATTTATACATATATATATATATATATATATATATATATATATATATATATATATAGGTAGTATCTATATACTATATACTATATTAGTGCTGTCAAAATGTAACTGATTATTCACGTAGATTAATCCAAAAAATTTGAATCTCGGATTAAAAAAATTCAACTCAGCATTAATCCTGATGGATATAGTTCTGCTTTCATGGCATGCTATTCATGTTCAATTTCATGATAGAAAATAGGCTTGGCTGATACAAGTACAAACTACTATCTAACAGATCATGTGCTTTAGCTCCTGTACTGTTTAAACAACATGCTTGTGGAATCTATTGAGGGTTTTAGGTGCGACCAGGTGTGAATATAGCGCCATTTGAGACAAACAAAGCCAATCTATTTAGTATCAGGGCCGTTTATCTGAGCAGAAATAATGGACTCCAACATACGCAAACTAGCATCCAAATTCGTTACTTCGCCGTCAGGAAATGAGTTGCTGATTAAAAGTGATTAATCGTCGATTAATCATTGCAAAATTTTGTGATTAATCAGATTAATTTTTTTAATCGTTTGACAGCACTAATATATATATATATATGTATCTTCTGTGCTGGGGGATCTCTGCTATAAACCTGAATCTCTCTGGCCCTCTCAGGCATGGCAGCACTGGACAGCAAGGCCTCTGGGAAGATGGGCATGAGAGCGGTGATCTACTACATGACGACCACCTTCATCGCCGTCTTCATCGGCATCATCATGGTTCTCATCATCCACCCGGGCAAAGGCTCCAAAGATGAGTTCACCCAGCGGCAGAAAATAGCAGAGGTCAGCCCAGCAGACGCCTTCCTGGACCTGATTAGGTGAGCTGTTCATAAAACAGAATGGAATAGAATGGAATGGAATACAAAGCTTGTAGAATCATTAAGATATGTTTACAGAAAACAAAATAACCTTCCGCTTGGAATTGATTTAGTTTTACTATATAAAGTAATGAGAGATTTCTACAGAATGGAAATTATGCAGATTCTCTTACATACCGACTATATTGTGTGTTACAGAAATATGTTTCCTCCCAATCTGGTCCAAGCCTGCACACAACAGGTAAGCATGTCAACTCAATCTATCTCAATCCATTGCCTTTTTCATATCAAAAATTGGGGTCTTTGGGAACACAGAATATACAGTAGATTGCTCTCCTAAAATAGATTCTGGATTCAAAAGCTGGCATTCATTCAATTTTTCAGAAATAAAAGTCAGCAAAATGCCGCAAAATGTTATGGATATGAATGTCAAAAATGCCTCCCATAGTTATGAGAGTGTCAGATGATCATTTTAATGACAATAGGAGGGAAATCCCATGCTTGAGCAGTTTTGGTTTGAGATGATCTGAGGTCGTGGCTGTGTGCTTTGCCCTCTTTGGCAGTGGGGCAATAGAAGCATGGCAGGGTGTGAAATGGGAAGGGAGGGTGCGGAAACTGCAGGGGCAACCACTGGTGCTGGACAATACCAAGACTATAGAAGACACTGGCACTGTGTGCGCGAAAACACTTTGTGGTCCGGACACTCACCCCAGGGAGATGTTGGAGCCAGCTGGATCTAGAAGAATATCAAACCAACTCAAAAAAAGAAGTCATTGTCAGACCAAAGGGTTTTGAGAATTCAAAAAACGCTGCCATTTTCTTTATTAAGGACATCTAACATCAGTATTGATCTACATTTATTTTTTGTGCTTCCATTTACAAGTATTTCTCTGTGACGCTGTTTGTTTTAATATGACGAAAAGTACATATTTATGTCAACTTAATGTGTCCTTCTCTCCTTCTCTAGTTCAAGACCCAGTACAACAAACGAACGGTTGAGGTGACAATAGTAATCAATGACAGCATAGCCAACTTGACCAACAACACACAAACAATTACCAGGGAGGAGGTCATCCCTATGCCGGGCATGACCAATGGGGTGAATGCCTTGGGTCTGGTTGTGTTCTCCATGTGCTTTGGCCTCATCATTGGCAACATGAAGGAAAAGGGTCAGGCCCTGAAGGATTTCTTCGACAGCCTGAATGAGGCCATCATGAAGCTGGTTGCCATAATTATGTGGTGAGTAGGCTGCCTTGTTGTGCCATATTTTTGCAGTATATTATACAGCAGGGACGGGCAATAATCTTGGGTGAAGGGCCACATTGAGTTTTAGATATTGACTGACGGACCGGGTGTTAACAGTAAACCTACACTGTATATTGGGGTAGATGCCGGTAAATTGGCAAGTCTCAAACCAGTAGCCCCACTTTCTTGAGAGGTCATGTTAACATGCAGGGTTAAAGTAGGAGATTTACATTTCATAAATACAACACATTTGACAAAGCCGGCTTATAATCTAATTCACCATGGCTAAATGAAAAATTATTCTATTTTGGGGAGGCTCGACAAACTGGATTAAATAGCATGTGGTCCCCAGGCCTTAGTTTACCCACCTCTGTAATACAGTAACTCTGAACAGTCTAATGAATCAGGAAGTCTCACAATGAGAACTTGGCACTCATTTTCACTGCCAAGGGAAACACTTGTTCATAGATTTCAACCTCTTTCACAAACCTGAAAAAAAGTTCAATTCACAAGATTTATGAAACAAAACTGTGTTCCAATATCTATCGCGTATAGACTGTATACTTGAATGACTGTATTGTATTGTGCATTCCAAGAAGTGTTCTCTGTATCTCATGACAGGTATGCACCAGTTGGTATCCTGTTCTTGATTGCTGGGAAGATTGTGGAGATGGATGACATCACACAGATGGGAGGCCAGTTGGGAATGTACACAGTCACCGTCATCATCGGACTGATGATCCATGGCATTCTTGTCTTGCCCACGCTGTACTTCGTCATCACACGGAAAAACCCCTTCATCTTCATCACAGGCCTTCTGCAGGCACTCATCACAGCTTTGGGAACGTCATCCAGGTGAGGCTTTGAGGGTCTTTGGTCTTTTTTGCTCTGAACGGCGCCTTCCAGGCAGCGCTGCCTTCAAGCCATTATTCCCCAAGATCTAGGGTTAGGATAAGGGCTAAGGGGGTTAAGGTTAGGCTTAAGCTGGTGCCTTTTAGGCAGTGCTGCCTGGAAGGTGCCATTGGAGAGGGGAAAAAGAAATTAATTTGAGTCTTTCAGGTTGTTGCTTGCATGGATTATCCTGCTAAGAAATCCAAATATGTTGCTCCTTGTGGATTCAACATTTGCTGATAACTGAACTCCACTTGAACTGGACTGGCTACCTATACCTTTACTTACCGGTTATGGGCTGATTCTGCTGTCAAGTTAAAGCTACCAGCACAATGAACTAGTGTGTGAGTGGAACAAATAATGTCAGATGTCAAATGTCAGATACTAATTCAAAATATAGAAAATAGAAATTAGAAGTTAGAATTGGAAGATACTCATTTGCCACATTATTGCAACCAAGGAGGTCTTCACTTCCTCCTGTTAGCATACACTTCACGTACAGTACTTCACACAGCATCACTTCAGGCAGACCTGCAGCTTCCACTTACTAATCATATGAAACACTAGTTGACATCCATGACCAATTTTAGACCAATTGGAAAAAAATACCACCGAATTTCCTGTCATTCCATGTGATCCTCTAAATGGTACTTTCCTGGATATATAAAGTTTGAAATTTGATTATTGTAACAACAAATTGTAATTTGATCACGTCATTAAACAGCTCTGTCAAACTCTCTCCCTCTCCCTTAGCTCGGCTACTCTGCCCATTACGTTCAGATGCCTTGAGGAGAACAACAATGTGGACAGAAGGGTTACGCGTTTCGTCTTGCCTGTGGGCGCCACCATCAATATGGATGGAACAGCTCTCTATGAAGCACTTGCAGCTATTTTCATTGCCCAGGTTAACAACATGGACATGAACTTTGGCCAGATTATCACAATCAGGTACAAATGATTGATTGGTTTATGAAGGCTCTAGGTTTTCTAGTTTTTGAAATGGTATACAGTGATAACTGCTACTGTTTAAGACATGCAGAGGAAATGGGGCTCCAGAGAACATTTTAATATTATAAATAAACAATGTTTGGGATGCCCCAAATTATTTTCTGATAGGACCCAAAATGTCTAGGGGCAACAGGTGTGCATGTGTCTTAACATCAGCAAGTGTGAACATATAAAATGTCACTTTTGGTGATCATGGCACATTCAAACATAACCCCTCACTTAATAAAAATCCTTTTTTGCCATTACCTAGCATTACTGCAACAGCAGCTAGCATTGGAGCAGCTGGGATCCCCCAGGCTGGACTGGTCACCATGGTAATTGTGCTGACCTCTGTGGGCCTTCCTACTGATGACATCACCCTGATCATTGCTGTTGATTGGTTCCTGTAAGTGTTCACCCTTTGAAGGATAATTTTGAATACATTGATGAGCGTCCACTTGGATTTAAGACAAAATAAATGTAGGACTTATTTGCCATTGTACTCCATTAGTCTCTTTCTGCTCAATTGTGTCAGTTAATCTGCATTCCACTGACACACTTTCTCATATACCCATGGGCCTTGTTCCATATATTCTTTTATGAATGTCGAGATATTTCAACTGGTTTTTACATAGAAATATAATTAGGTTACCCAAATTAATAATTTCAATTACAATCCCCTTCCTCTTCGCTCAGCTAATTGGATAGCTGGGAAAAAAAAGGTCTCATCTGAAACTAGGGTGGTCCACATAGACCGAGTAGGCTAGCATTTGAATGATGGAAAGTGCTGGAAGGATGTGATCTGTTGGAGGACAGTGACATTGATACAGTGTGTTCCTCAGACTCACACCTGAGTGCTCAAAGACAACCCACATAGACTTCTGAAACTGCGGCTAGAGCCCAGAAGGCCACAAAGTCCTAAGACTTGAATCCTCAAACCCCTTAACCCATGTGATTGGTTGATTCATGGCAGTTAAAAGGTCTTTGAGGGCTTAGGGTTGAAGTGGAACATGGAGATTTAGCCTATTTCTCTACTTAACAATACCATGTCTGACTTCCAGTGACCGGTTACGCACCACCACCAACGTGCTGGGCGACTCCATAGGGGCAGGGATCATCGAGTTCCTCTCCAAAGACGAGCTACAGGCCAAGGATGCAGAGATGGGCAACTCCGTAGTGGAGGAGAACGAGATGAAGAAGCCGTACCAGCTGATCTCCCAGGAGAACGAGTACGAGAATGAGAGACCTCCAGACAGTGAAACAAAGATGTAGAGAGAAAGAGAGAGAGAGAGAGAGTTGGATGGTCGTGTGCTCCCATTCCTACAGTCAACTGGATTCATTTCTGATTGTCTTGTCCTGTTTTTGTACTTTGTGTTCAAATGATGCTGTTTTTTTTTTTTTTTTTTTTTTGAATTTTAGATTTTTATGTCTTTTCAGTTCTTTCTTTTTCTCTTCAAAAGCTCTGTTTTGATCCACTACTGTACATCACGATCCTCTATAGCTTAAACTTCCCCTTCAGAGGCATGTTTACAAAGCCAGACAGAACACTGAGAAGATGTACAGTGTAACTTTTTTTTTTTTTTTTTAAATATATTCACTGCCTAAATTCAAGCAATGCAATCTTTCCCTCCATTTCACTCTATGCGTATGAATAGAGAACAATTTATTCATGGATCATCATATTTTCACATTTATAAACGTATAGAATAATTACTTAATGTTAAGGGAAGAAATATTTTGTAAAAATCAGCAAAAAATTCAACAGAAAGACTAAAAACATTAGTTTTCGCCCTTTCTCGACTGCAGGGATGTTTACCACATAATGGAAAATCATGTTTTACATTCCTATAGAGTATACAGTAAGTGTTTTAATTTGTAATCATTGAGTGAATGGCCTCACACCGATAGTAATCAATGCTTGATTACAGTCCATGTGTCTTTAGGATACCTCAGTGCATTTCTTTCAAAGTGTCCCGACTTGTGAAATTGCCCTAGCATGTGACCAATATTTCATTTTGGAAATCAACACTGGCTGATGTATAACAGGCTTATTGTATTAAAAGCTCATTCGGTTAAAACTAGGCCTATATCCTGGATTCATCTGTTGTCACCACTGCATGTGAGAAATTGGACTAGAATGAATCATTTCAAGACCAATGTGAGTGACATGAAGGAGGAATGAAGTGAACAAGTGAACTTCCATCCTTTCGTTCTACAGGCATCTGTTTATGAGCAAATCCTACATGCTGTGTCTATAGCCTACGTCTCATGTTTTTTTAAGTTTTTTTTTTTTTTTGTGCTGGAAGTGTACAGTTTGCCCACAATTATCAAGGGGTTTTGATATGACACTTACAATGGGTATTTCCAAAAGGCAAGCCAAGCATGTAGAATGTTATTGTGTTTCGTGAACAGGATTAGTATTTTTGTAGAAAATATCCATAATATGAAACGTCAATATAATATGTACTTTTTTTGTGCATTTTGCTAATATTAATAGTGTATAGGCTATTTTAAACAGTGTCAATGTAGATAATGGAAGACATTAACTGTGAAACATGAATAAAGATATACTTGACCATGACATTTACTTGACTTGACTTATTTGTTTCTAGTTCTAGTTATTTTTCCTTTCTTTTAAAATTTCATAACTGTTTCATTAGAAAGGCAAGAGAATGCTCAAATATTACAAGAGTACAGGTGCAAGGCAAGAGAATGCTCACATAGCCTATTAATAGAGAACTGCACAGAGATTTAACCAAATCATGGTTAATACTACACTTCATATTGGCTGTGATTAGGCTACTTGATACTGATTATCTAGGCTATAGAGTTTGATGATGATATGGAGCAACAAATAAAATATTTACTCTTTTGGCCATAGATAAAAATACAGATACTAACCTTTCTAACCCTTGAAAGATAAGTACTAAAAAGGTCTGTAGAATTAATTACATTTCCTGAATTTGCACAGAAAAGGACATGTCAACTTCAAGGATCTTTGATTGTTAAATTGGACAGACCATTGAAGAATTAGTTTGTGTTTGTTGTGTAAAGGGTATAGCCTACCTATCCATGAGACTGGATTAATCAATGTAACTGGATTAATATCAGCTCTTACAATAAAGCGTTAACCGTTAAGACACCATAACACTAATAGGCACTGTGAACTGTGCTGTTCAATGGACCACTTTTTCCCCATTTCATTGTATTCAATTAAGTTTCTATTCATCATGATTTAATGATTGTCCTATAATGCAGTGATAGTTTCCAATACTACATTAATTGTATGAAATGATTAGTTAATCGTGTAGGCTATAACGGGCACCACTGAAATTTGTTGAACGTGGACTTTTGCTGCCCCCTTGTGGGTAAAAGTGTATTTAGTGTGGAGTGGAGTAGAATATCCAGTTCAGGGCTAAAGTGTATATATTTCTGTTAAAAAAAAGCAAATGGAGATCTGGTCAGCATAACATACATGTATGAGCATATGTATTAGTTCTGTCTTGTCTGTATAATATGATGCAACCAAAGCAATCTCTGTCAGTCATAGGCCTATGCATGTACACACGGACACAGACACACACAGCCTGCATCTACAGGCTACACAAGTAATCACAAACACACACACACACACACACACACACACAAACACAGAGAGAGAGAGAGAGAGAGAGAGAGAGAGAGAGAGAGAGAGAGAGAGAAGCCTAGATGAATGTTACCATAACATAAGTTACCTCCTTGAGAAGGGCCTATGACTGCTAAAATGTCAGTTAACTCTTTTGTAGGTTAATGGATACAAACACAACTATCTATACAGGCCTATCTTAATTTAAATAACCTCCTTGGCGGAGGTAACAAGGAGTACCCCCCCCCTTTTTTTTTGTTTCATATGGTTTTATATACATTTGTCTAGCTTAATTACACATCATAAGTCTGAGGCTATATATGCAGTTGGAGATATTCAAAATCAAAATAATTGTTTAACATACAACTTCTTCAGTAGGTCTAATAGCAATATGTTGCTATACCAGCAATTCGATAAAAACACTTTTGACAAAGGAGCAGTAATATAACTCTCATACATCTAATTACTCAAACCTACAACAAAATTAAAAATATATATTTTATATTTATTGTTGAAGATCAACAGAATAGAAAGATATTGATGGCATCAACTTGACAGGCCTAAATAGATAAACAGTACTTTCAGTACTTACTTTGCCCGCTAGGGGGCACAATAACACAAAATTTATCAGAGCAATTTATGAGGCGATTACATCCACACAGGATTTCAATTGTATTGATATTCTCTGACAGCTCATAGCTTTGTTTACAAACATAAAATAAATTGGCTCAGTTAAAGTACTATGATGTTAGTGAATTATGTTTATATAAATTACTAAATTGATGAATCTAAAAACCAACTGTGTTTTCCCCAAAGTAGCCTAAATGTTCAACAGGCTTTACAAATAAGAATGTATCCTAAATGTTGACTTTAGGGATCAGGACATTTATGCCTTTCTTTAAGATTTACAATTTCAAACTTTGCTTGGACCAGTAGGCTAAGCCATTGTGCTTATTCTTAACACAAGACCACTGTGAAACTGATAGTAGGCTACTGCAAATTTCTGCAGAAATTCAAAAATAGATCTGTTCTCCACACTGACAGGGCCTTCATCCTCAATTATTTTAGGGATCACAAATATTTCTGCTCAATTCAGCTACATGACTGACTCCAGACTAAGGTTACTGAATTAAGAAGGCCATATAAGTGATTTGACAGAGGTACAGGAATTTATGACAAACAATAGGCTACCCTGAACCTTCATCTTGGATCTGGCAACATTCTGGAAATCAGAAATTGTCTCTACCCTATGCATATCTATACAGCCTATATGTGTGTGTAGGTGAGTGAAGTCTAGACCTTCAACCACATGAATTCAATGCATTTAACTGAAATAAAATAAAGTTATGGCATGACATCCATGTTCACCACTGTGATACTGGGGGAGCCACTTGGATGAACAGCCAGCCATCTGAACAGAAACACTAAGTTACATTAATTACAGCATCATGTCATACATGCACATCACTGGAGAACCAATAACCAGTGCAGGCCTACCACATATATCAGGGGATGGTGCAGATCACTTTCCCCTTGCCCTGATTCAAACCAAAAGTGACGTCTGTACTGTACATACAGTAGCCTTGGCTTGATTTGAAAGATACCAACAGCCTAACAGCAAAAAGCATTGCAGAGATCAGCGGAAGTAACTGGGTCGCTGCTGGTTGGTTTGGCGCCGGTGGAGGGAGTCATTCCTGCAGCAGTACTTCCGGTCGGCATTTTGTTCTGCGAGAGAGGGGGAGAGTCTGTGGATCCTTTTATCACCGCGTCAGTAGTCTTTCAGTTTTTACTTGTAATTATTTTCCAGAATCTAGCAGAAATTGGTACAATCTCGCATCAGTTTCAGAGCGTCACCGGTGAGCGCACCGGTTTAGGGAATGCTCACCTCCCTCAAGCCTTCATGTTTGCTGTGAGAAGGAAGAAGAACGAACCCTCCCGACCCGGATTATTGTTGTTATATTACTCGGAGGAGCTGTGAGAGCGATTGAACGGAGGGGGAGCTAGACGCGGATCCGAAAACACCAACCATTTCTTTTTAAACATCACATCCTGAGGTAAATACATACACGTTATTTCGCTTAAATCTAATTACGCGGTGTTTGTCGGGCGATCAAGTCGAAATACGAAATGGGTGTTGTTTACATACAGTCAAACTTGTTAGTCCATAGCTTCTCTTACTAGCTCGCTAGGTAGCAGATCGATGGATGGTTCTTTCTTCTCTACTGCTTGCAGCCTTGACACATCCACGAAGTCGGGCCATCGGTGAGTTTCCTCAGGCGAGTCCGAGGTTCAGCTACTAGCCAGGAGGCCAAAACAGGCCATTGGAGCGAGAGAACTGTAACGCTATCTAGTGACTTATTAACCGCCAATGTATGTAGCTCTTATTAGTTATTTACTTCATCAAGGGCGACAACAAACCAGACATTGACATAAAATACTTGGTTGACCAAGCGGTTGCCGATACCATAACTGTTTTACCATAAACAGCAACTAGCTATGTGCTTAGCTTTAGCTTGCTATGCTAAGGTACAAAGTGATGTCCCAAGCGTTACTGTTAGCATTTAGCTACCGTACCAGTTATCGATATGCTTTTGGCAATTATGAAAAGCTAGGCTACTAGCCTGCTAAGTAGCTGTTTCTAGCAATCTTTACCTGAAGCTTTGACTTGAATTATGTAGCTAGCTAGCCAGCTAGTTAGGTAGCTGCTAGCTAGGTTAACTTGTGGGTCTAATCAACAGTGTCGTTACGCTGTTTGCCGAATGTGGATGTAACGTTAGTTGTGGATGTCTATTGTATTTCACGATCGCAAATTAAGATATAGATGGCAGTACGGTCTTCTTCAATCCCTCTGGAAGTTATTTTCTAATGAAACAAATGAGTGGTTGTACAGTCGCTTAGTGGCATAACGATAACATACCAAGTCATTGAGGCGCGTTAATCATGGCTTTCTCACAGGATTGTCCTTTCTCTTGGACATGTTTTGTTTTCGTTTATCGCCAACATGGGGTCACATGTTTGTTGTACGTATGACAAGCGTGAATTTTATTAATAACACTGCTGAATGCACGCTAATAACTTAACCGGAGACTAGAAGTTTTGAAAATATGTCATTTGGTCTGTGCTTCAGATAAACACAAACCAACTAACTAGACAGACTGTAAATGACATTTGCATCGTACAATCTAATTTCTCTCCATATTGTGGATAGCGTTCTCTAGAAAATGTGAAATCTGCAAACTTGAATCAGTAACATTTTAGTTCATAAAAATAAGTAATGCCTAGTAAACAGAACGGTAACATAGTGGTTTGTGAAGTTTTCGTAATTCGAGGCCGGAGCATTGAGCAAAACACAGAAGATAGATCAGACACGGATAAACCTAAAAGAGAAATACCGGTAATGCCAGGGGAGCAAACTGGAAATATGTTTATTGTACGGTTGATGAGTGCCTTTGAAACAGATTTGGCTAACTTTGGGAGGCGTATCGTTACGTTACTGTCGGAAGCACCAAAGCTGATTGTTAGCATAATGGGAGGTCACAACTTCACGAAAATGTCTTCTTGAATATTTAATCTCACCCGTGGAATCATTAATTGTTTCCTCTTCTGAACATGTGACAGACCCCCTGTATCTGTGTACAGCCGGCTAAGTTAACGTTTCATGTATGTTAGAAGTATGTTACTTAAGGCAGCGTTTAAAAGTCGACTGCTAACGAAGATGCCCACTTTCACTCTGATTACTTAAGCAGTAGCATTACAATGTTGTGAATACTTTGTCCTTCCTAAACACGATTAAGTATATATGATATATGCAGCTTATAAAACCATGGCTGTGATTTGGAATTAGACGTCTGACCTTATCCCAGTTGCTGTCTGTTGTTGTGGTACCCCGCAGGGCTCCAGAAAACAGGCGAGCTAGCCACATTTTGAAAGACCTTAGCTAGCTTAGCTTAGCTCACCATATCCATCCATTTTATTTGTCGGGGTTGATCAGTAATGCTCCCAAATGCAGGGTAAGGAGGTCACCAAGAGGGATTTCGAGTATTCCCATAGGCTAATTGATATTACAAGGCACAATTTCAACAGACATCTGACAGTTTATATGATCTATTTCTCGCAACTGTTGGTTAGTTTTGTTTGCTTGCCAATGTTCAGATAGCAGACATTGCCCACTGTCCTCGCGCATTACTATTAGCTACACGTCATGGTAATGACTGCAAGTTAGATGGTATTTATATTTGTTGTAATTACTTTACTGAGGCATTGTAACGTATTTGTGGCTGGGTAGTTGGGTTGGAAGTTGTTGAACTGCATCTTCATGACGCTCTCTTTTGGCCCCGCTTAGCTAATATTAACGTTAATGACATCCAAGCTAACGGTATCGTTCTTTTCATTTTATTGCACAACTGAAGAAAAGGCTATTTATTGTTTAAGAGGATGCACCACGCTTGTTTGTTTTTGTTAACATAACGAGGGGGAAGCATGCTTGTGAGCAATAAGTTGTTGCTTTCACTCGTAACTCATTCGCCTCGCGTGCCTAGCAATGATGCTAACTGGCACATATCAGCTAAGCTAGCGCTACGTGGTTTGCAAGCCGTTTCCATAGCCTTTAGCTTGCAAGCTACTAGTAACGATGGTGTTGTGCGGACATCTACTTCAGCTAGTTAACAAGCCTGTAAAGGTTGCAAGCATGTCGCCCTCACAAATGATTGCAATTACTCAGTTATTTGTCTCTATTGTCTGTTATGTGGAGCTCTACATCCCACCTTTCTAGACTTCATAATGCGAGGCATCTATGTGTATCCGGGTTTTGTGCTAGCTTCCATTTCCAAAGAATGCTAATAACGTTACCAAGCCAGAATCATCCAACCTTGCATTAACGTAAACTTTGTGTTGTATTCGCAGTTTCGTGTTTTGACATTGTGATTCCAACTCTACAAAGCCAATTTTGTTATGGCGTGGGGATTATTTTTTCACTACACAACAACAACCGATGTGGAATGTTGGGAGTTGTATCTAGATAAGTTTGCTGTTTTAAATATCAGTAGTCATAGTTGGCGACCAGCTTTCCTAACCTTTGGCCAGTCGCTGTGTTTTTAAAATAGACTTGAACAGCAAATCCATGTATTTCTTTTAAAAGTTTTGAGAATACCTAGGTTACAGAACAAGTTACGGTTAAAAAGAAGCAGTTCTTGATGTCGAGTGCGTATGCACGGCCCTTTACATGCAATTGGTATGGGGTTGGATGGTACTGCTTTTAGTGCGCATACATCCCGCTGCGTCCTAGGAATGGCCTCCCTCCCCACAAGGCTATCTGATAATCCTTTGTGCCGCTCGCCCGCCTCTGGCCAACCCAGATTCTGTGTGATACGTTGCAACAGACGCTGTGACGGGGCGTCAGCTGTAATGTGAGCGTGCATGAATAGTTTCCCTTTAACGGTTTATTTGGGTTTCGTCGTAATATGCATCTCTCAATCCCACCTTCCTTCCTGACTGTGCCATTATTTCAGCATACGCATGGGTCCTCCCACTACTCGTCAACGTTGTTGTCAGTGATTTTGTGTTTCCCTCAGAGAAGTGAGCTCGCGCGATTCCGGAAAGAGGAAGGTGATCCACACACACAACTCGTTCCTCGCGATCGCCTTGTTTTGTTTTCAGAGCGTCGCTGATGGCATGAAGACATTTACAATAGAAGTGCTTCGACTAGTTTATCGCAAATGTATTAGAAGGTAAACTGTAAACGAGTAGTCTACTACCTTTTCCGACCCTCGAAATCCCTCCATTCACACACTGATAGCGGAAGGTATTTGTTTATTTTGTTAATAGTCCATTGTGGAGAACCTTCTGTCTGGCCGTGAAGGCGTGAATACAAGCACAAGCAGTCATTAATCACATTTGACACAAACTGGTTTGCAGTGGGTACTGGTTACTTACTAGCATCTGGCAAAGATTCTCTTATCTTGGTTGAAGAGAGATTATTCTAAATCTACAGGAAAATTGAGAACTGCTAAATTACCTACTGATTAGAGGTGGCTGGTTAGCACCAAACTGTCCTGTAAATGTGTTTGCATCTGGGAGGTGTTCTTTCACCATTGTTGCCGATTTCTGCCATGCAGGTGGTTGCAGCCCTCAGACTAAGTTTAGTGCGGAGTTCCCACGTGGACCTGGGTTGTAATCCAACCTACAGTCATGTCATATGTCATATCACCCCAACTCATCTCTCTTCTACTTGTCTCCCATCACTTTTCAACATTGTATCTGATGAAGGCAAAAAGCAAACTACTCAAAATACTTACTAAATAAGATTTATCTATAAGAGATATTTTTGTGAAAAGGTTGATATCATAGCTGAATAGCCTAGGCTCCTCAAGGTATGTCTCCATTGTCTTGAAAAGCAATTGTGTTAGGTTGTATCTGTGCCCACACTTCACCTGCCAGAGATGTAAATCCATTCAAAAACAGGCTTTGCCCCTTTGAAGCGATACACCACCATTTGAGGAAATAGTAGGCTATTCATTTTCCACCTCCCTTCGTGTTGAACAGTTGAGCCTTACCTTTCTCTAGTTTATCCAGCCTCTCCCCGTCCTACGGTAGAACTGACAGTCCTGCTTAGCATAGATCATTGAATCAGATCAGGCAGTTGCCATCTCTCCTAGTACTGTCATGTTCAAAAGTGACTATGAGTTGTGATAGTTTTGCGCATTAAAACGTGACACTGTAGTTGCAAAGTGCACTAAGACCAGCAGAAAATGAATCAAGGGTCATTTTGTAGGCTGATACCACATGGATCTATACTCTCATTCAACATAGTGATCGCTTGCACTTGGACATATGGAGGGACTATTTTAATGTCATATAAGCGCAGAAAATCAACACGTTTCATTATTTGTTGCTACAGAAGAGTGAAGTTTTAGGCTACTTAGGGAAAATCTCAGAACTCTTACTCACTTTTAAACAAGATGCTAATAGGAGAAATGCTAATGGTCTAATCTGATGTAATGAGCTAGGCTGGAGCTAAAAGTTCTTCTGTCATACTGAGAGAGAGAGAGGTTGGATGAACTGGAGAAAGGTAAAACTCAATTGTTTAACTGAAAAAAAAGTAGGCCTAGGCCTATTTCCTCAAATGGTAGCGTATTGCTTTAGACCAGGGTTTCTAAAAGTTTTGGTACGTGAGGGCCAATTTAGGTACACAACATTGAACTGAGGGCCAAAAAAGGGGCAGGGGGAGAAAAAAAAAAGAAAATAAATCCCATTTGTAATGATTGTAATGACCAGGTTGCATATCAACAGTTTAGGCTACTTTATTGCAATAAATTAATGCCTACAGATGCTACTAAACATCACTAAATGGAAATTGATTCTTTCAAAGCAATGTACAGTTTTACCACTTTTACAGATATTATGATATGTCATCGTGGCCTGCCGTGGCCTTTTTCTGCAGGCTGCCATTGGCCCCCGGGCTGCACTATGAGAACCAATTATTTAGACTAAGCGCAGGATGTTTTGTATCAAATTATGATGCATCCCACTCTCTCATCTCAGCAAGCGGCATCAGAATCATTGGTCTGATTGGTTGTATGTCTGTCCAATAGCAAACAGAGGCCTTTTGATGCACGGCCTTTGATTCCACCTCAGAGAGGTGAGAGATTATGACCTATCATTGATTGAGCCAGCCGTGAAATCCAAGCTATGTTCCATTTGCACTCGTCTCTTGAGTGATCTCCATAATTTTGAAGTCAGAAGTTGAGACTGAAATGCCTCCAGAAGTCAAATGTTGCCGTTATCAACTTTGTTGATCTGTAGACCAAGGTTGAATTTCCAAGATGGCGGTAGCTGTGGGCAGCAAAAGAGAATCGTTGATATGCACTGTTTATTCGCAACCCTGTTCTATTTATGTCATGAAATCAGTTGTATAAACGTGTCCCTTAGTATCCCGTTTCTCTCTGGTGTCATGTTGCCATGATTTTGTTTATAATCTATGTCTGATATTATATTGCTATTCCTGCCAACAATTACTGATATTAAACACAGTTGCTAACAAATGGCAGCATCATGTTCTGATAACCTGTAAACAAATGCAGCACTTGGCTTTCACACTTCTGAGCACCAAGTAGTAGCCAAGCTGTCTTGTAAATCAGTCATGGCAACGTGACGGTTAGTGAGCCAGTGACACAAAATCATTGTATTCTGAGGTGACTGAACAGCTAGGCTAGTTGGCTGAAGGGATTCCATCCATAATGGAAACAAACCATGTGACTGGAATTGTGTAGGCTATGTCTAAATAGTTCTGTGACCAATCAATGTTGTACTGATCAACAGATAGAGTATAACATAGCGTAGTCTACGATTTGACAGCCATCATTGGGTAGTATTTTTTTTTTTTTTTCTTCTGTTGTCAAACGCTGTCCCCCAAGTGTGGGTAATTCAGAGCAGTGTGCTCTGAAAAGGTTTTGCGTTGAGGAGTGTTGGTTGCCAAAGTCTTCATTTGGCTAGTTGCAAATTTCTTTTTAAGTTGGCATCCAGGACTCTCTTGAGCCATGAGCTTTGTTGAAAAATCAATTTGGTCCTGACACCAATTTTAGTGTGACTATGCTAAATATGATCTCAAACATTTGTTGCAAACTTCTTTGCCTCTTTCATATCACTAATTAGAAAGACTGAGGAAAAGCATTCTTTTATTTAAAATTCTGACATTTTGACAAACGGCAAAATATGCACAAAAATGATCAATTAATTGTCTTTCAGGAGCATATACATCACAAAAGGGAATTTCAACATAGCAGTGGCTGACTAAAGCATAACCATGAATAATAATGATTAAAAAAAAGTGTGAATGAATTCTCTTCCCATAGGCAGCCAGCTTCTCTGTCTCTCTTTTTAGACCCTTGTCGCTGCCTTGCTTAACCCCTCCCCCGTCTTCTCATTGTTTAGCCTACTGTGGGAACTCGCCAGAATCCCCCGCCGGCAGAGCAGGCATCTGTAAGACCAGTGCTCAGCACTAGATAGTGCTGTTTTGGAGGTCAGAACAGGCAGGTTTTCACTCTGCTGCTGCTGCTGTTGATGTTGATGATTCATTCAGCTACAGACTGTGGCATATTGGCTGTGAATCTCTTGAGATGGGGAGAGCCCATGTCTACTTTTTTTTGTCAAGAAATAAATGAAAGGAAGGCTGGACACTGTTGTGGAGGCCTGGTGGTACAGTTGTAAACTTTCATTATCACAATGACTCAAAAAGTTCCCTTGAGTTTATGCTTTTGCCTTATTTAGGCCTATATATATATTTAAGTTGAAGGAAATACTGTAGTAAACAGAGGATGTTACTGTGTCTGTGTCTGTATTACTGCTCTCCTGTGGTTGTTGAGAGAAATATTGCCAATTTAGCCTAGAGCGCTCTATCCTTCAAGTCTGGACTACAACTATCTGGAGCAGACCGTTTTGCACATTAAACATTTTACCTTTTAAAATGTGAAATATATACCAGTCAATCATATATATATATATATATTGTCTCTTGGTATTGGCATTTTGTGTCAGAAAGCATTTTAAACTATTAAACTACTGTCAACTTTACACTTCTCTCAGCGTTTTGCTGGCAACTAGCATCAGTTTTGGCCCTTGGTAACAGGTCCAGTGGCAGTGTTCCTTATAAAGGTGATCCGGAGAAATTGTGTGGGTTTTCAACTCGTGTCAGCAGAGAATAGCTGCCCCGTGTGTCTCAGCTGCTGCTCTCCCTCCCCAACCTCCATCTATCGCTACACATTACTCTATATTCCCCGGCAGAGTCTGTTCATCCAGGCGACATCATTGAATTGAATGAAGGGGATAAAACTTTACACAATTTCCTTGACTGTGTCTGATGACAAGGTTGTTCTGTTGTCTTTGATGGTAGCCAGACTGCTGGTCCATGGAATGCAGTTACCGACCTGGAGAGGCAACATTACTGATATTCAGTGTTGACCGAGGCTGGACTGAGAGATGGAGCTTTTGCTTGACCATTGTTGTCACTGATATGCTAGGGGAAAGCGTTTAATTCTTTATTATGTTGTTAATGAAATGGGAGCAATGCTTAAATGACATGAGGCCAATTTATTGTTCAGCGAAAAGCGTTGGTTGACAAAAACAAATTGTCTTCAAGAGACGTCGAACTGAAGGCTTTCATAGTCCTGCAGCCGCAACATCGGCCTAGTGATATATAGAATATCATGAATGCTGAATTTCTCCAGCAAAACATGCAGATGATGTTGCATTAGTATACAACAATGACCTGCTTCAATTCTTCTACATTATCTGACAAACTCCATGACGCCTAACACATAAATAAATATGGTATATTTTTGTTTTGTTTTGAGCGAAATGGTGACAATTGACATACTCACTTGGTGTATAAATTGATCTTTGGGAAGTGTAATCATAGAATAGGAGTACCCTCGTAGGCTCTCTTATGTCTCCTAGTCGGTACAAAGGGGCTATCTAGTTTGTCTTAAAACGATGAAAAGAAACATGTTATAGCCTAGTCTTGTAGTCCAATATTGGCTCTAATGTTAGAAGCCAGTGTAACAGTTTGACACAATGAAGTGAAAAGGACGGCTGTCCTCTTTTTTTCCTTACGACTAAGTTACTGATGTGGCAGCAACATTGAGAAAGAGGAGCTTTTCAGTCATGCACACAGTAGCATCATAACATAGGCTAAGTGTAGTTTAATCAATTTCATTTGTATGGTCTGTGCCGGCCTAGTCTTTGGCTATCTCCTTCATAAGTTGTTTAAGCTGGGTTTGATTCTTTAAACGGTAGGCCTGGTTTGATCAGGGTTGCCATGTTTGTTGGCACTAATGGGCATTTGTGTGCAGTCATTTAATGCCCCTCCCTGGCAATCTGTGTCCTGTATTCAGGAATCACTGTTGGAAGTTCATGTTGCTACTGAACATCAGTCAGCTTTTGTTCCTTTCCCCAAGTTAGCTTTTGCTAATAATGGTGGGGGTACATTTTTGACCTGGTGCTGCAAGGCTCTGTTGTGTTGCCTCATGATCTCATATAGACAGTTCTCCACGATGAAGAAGACTATAAAAGAACCTTGTCTTGAAAATCAGCAGTAACCGTAAAGTCATTACAGTGTGACATTTGGTGAAAAGGCTGATGTTATCACCTCGCCACAGATTGTGAACTTGTGACATGACGCACCACTGTATCGAAATAAAATTCAGTGAAGAATCTGCAGCCCGCAGGGAATGCAACACTAGCCTGGGGAAAAAAATGGAATATCAATTTAGCTGATGGTCTTATCGTCAGACAAGTAAGACATGAGGAGTATCTTACAATCACTATAGATTGCGTAGTAGCAGCAGCAAAGCTGTTAGTACAAAGGCTGTATAGTACAACTGTAAGAGTGCAAGGTGTGAATCTATAATTATAGTCAGAGATGATTAAGCTAAAAGGGAATACATGTTGGGCATGTTGGGTAGTTGGATCAGGGGTTCTAAAACTTTGGCCCAATCCCATTTCTATTCCCTAACACTAGCACTCGTTTTCGAGTTCCCTCCAAGATGAGACACCCCTCGATTGTGTAGTGAGAAGTGCGATCTTCCCCTAATAAATGGGACAGCACTTCGCATAAAAACGTCTTCACCTGTTTCATGCGTCTATCGTTAACACTGAACGGATATAAGGCTCTTAACCGGGGTAAACTGTTCAAAAGCCGTCATCGACAATTATCATCACCCACATGAGAGGCTCTGGTAATTCTGGTGAAAGATTTGCGCACTTTGAAAAATATCGATCTTTCTAATAGTCATGTTTTAACACACCAGTGCGGAATTCAACTGAATTTACATCAAACTAAGATATCCCAACATTAAAATATATATATACATGCTTAATTGCAATAGTAGCTATATTTTTGAAGTTCTTATCCAGAGCTGAGAGAACGGGACACAGCCTGGGCAGTCGGACACAGATCGGGTACCGACACGCAGTTCGCAAAGAATCGTGGGTAATTTCATCTTCACTTCAACTTCACTTCGTTCGAAGTCTGCACCCGACCTCCCTCCGTTTGAAGGGGCGATTTGAAGGGCTGAAAGCCACTATCCCTCGGTCCTGAAAGTATTGGGACACCCTACACTTACACATGAACGCGCAAACCGAGTATTAGGGCCAAAATCGAGGGGAAGTGATAGTAAAGTGATAGAAATGGGACTGGGCCTTTATTGGACCATCGACCCCTAATGGAGTAGACTTTTTTTTCCAAGGACTCCTTTTGATTGCAAGGAAATGAATACCCATTTGTTCTTTCAGATGTTTTTGTTTTTGTTTATACCACAACAGTCTTGAATACTGCAGACATGTTTTCAGCAAAACTTGTCAGTGCAGGTCAGTTTTCTGTAGGCCTACTGTTTTAAAAATACAGAAGCAAAGTGTTTCAGTAGTATTTCTCTCCCCATAAAACTTTTCTCGCGGACCCCCTGTGCCACTGGGTTATTCCCGGACCCCAATTTGAGACCCAATGTTTTAGATCATCTGCTGTTAGGAGTGTCTTAAAGGAAAAGTCCCCTAGTAGTCAATTAGCCCATATCATTGTTGTTTGATGCTCCCCAGCGCTGTCGGTTGGTATAAGAATGTCAGCATTTGGTACAGCACAAACTGTTAGCTAGGCTAACACGAGGCGTAATATTTGTTGTATTTTTGCAGTGCTAATGGTGTAATGGTTACATCTGATGTATTGATATTTAAATTTAAAATGGTTTGATTGTCCCTTAAGAATTCCATGCTAACATATCGATTTAAACTGTAATGTTGCTTCCCTATTGCAGTGGATGTGTCTCTTATATGGGACATAAACTCTGGTCGAGGGCTTCAAGCACAGCAGCGTAGGCTTACCTGGTATACGTGAGAGAAAGTAAACTCTTGAACTCCCTCTGTGCTTCCCTCATAAGTGAGATCTTGGTGCTGGAGTACGCTCACTCCCTCGCTCAGACTGTGGGGAAAGGCACCCAGGCGTGTGTGAATGGAGTTCAGCAGACACAGAAAATGTAGCGGCACAGCTTTTCGCCCACAGCATCTTGAGCAAAGTGCTCATCTAAGCAAGGGAAGAACCAGTGTGCACTAACAGGACTTGAGACCCGCACGTCTGTGTGTGTGTGTGTGTGTGTGTGTGTGTGTCTGAATGGAGTATCTCATCAGAGATAATGGAAGAAGGGTGAACGCAGCAGCAGTTTTCTCCGAAAGCGACAGACTGAATTTGTCTAAAAAGGAGAAAGCACTGGCCTAGCCTCTATTCTCTTCTTGGTGGCAGTCCTCATGTTGTCTGCAAACTCTTTGTAACATTGAAGTGTGTCTCAGCGGGAAGCGTCTCAAAGTGATTGTCTTCAAGTTAAGCTGCGATGTGGGTTTGTGGGAATAATGGGCCAGAGTAAGGCATGCACAGCATCACACTGGCTGCTTGGAACAGTGGATGGAATGACATGCATTGCTTCAGAACTAGAGAGAGATGTTTTTCCTGCTTTGCTTGCCCCTTGAAAAGCTTACCCACCTGCTCTACACTGTAAAAAAGATGATGTCCAGCTTACTTGAAAAACTGGTCAAAGCAACTTGCTTCAAATGAGTGTGAGCGAGGCTAAGTAAGTATAACTTCGTTAGTTAGCGTAAGCATAACACAAGTAGCGTAAACATAAGCAAGTAAACTGGTCTTTTCTTATTTATAGTGTATAGCTAGTTACACCCAACACTAAGGTACCTGTCAGTTGGCCACCCGTTGAATGTCTGCCAGCAACCACATCCTGTTCCATTGGTCTGTTGTGACAAAGCTGGTGATTCATGCAGATGCTGTTGCTGTTGTCACCTTTTGTTGCTTTCAAGCCGCTGTGTTTACATCCACCTATGGTTCAGCATTATCTTCAATGTAGTAATTCATTCATAACTTTTGTGGATCTTAGGCTAATAATGCGCTTCTTGGATGGTGTACAGTTGTTTGTGGGCACTCTGTTGGGATGTCCAAGTCATTTTTGGGGCAAATGAAACAAATGGGTGGTACATTAGACCAGTGTACTATGTACTAATTGCTGAGACCTTGGTGAGCAAGTGGATGAACATAAGGTCAACTGAAAGTAGCCTACTTAAAGCCCCCGCCCCCCATGCAGGGTTTAGCTAAAATTTTAACTTTTCCCACACATTGTACCTTCAATAAATATCATGGGATTGATAATTCAATGAATGAATGTTCCGGAGTAAAATGTGTATCTTTGCAAGCTCATTGCGGCATCCTTGCTATAGATATAGAACTTGAATGGGAGTGGAGTACCTGGGAGCATCACACTCCCCTTTGATTGGGTTAGCAGGCAGGCTAGGTCACTTGACTAAGCTGGTAGCTGCTACTATTTGAATTACAACGTGATTTGTACCTTCTCACTCCATTCAACTATTGATGGGCTACTTGTTGATAGCGGCTTCCTCCATCCACTGCACAATTTTACATGGAAGGTTATCGGCAGAAATGTTTGTTAACAACTTTAGATTAGATTAGATTAGATGTCTTTAATTGAATAAAATTCAACAAAATTTAGTTGCAGCCTTACCTTGGCTAGCACAAAAAACACATACAGTAAATTGAACTAAGATACAAGTACACTTCAATTGTACACAGAGAATTTAGCAGGCAGAAAATGGGTGTTTCCACAAAGTGCTATGTGCATGGCGGTTATATGGCTAAAAGTGCTGTATATGCATACAAATTCTATGAATGAATGAATGAATGAATGAATGAATGCACAATGAATACTTCAGGCAGAGAAATTTAGCAGAGATGACTAAATTGCTAAACTTGGTTTGATTCTTAGCCTGCTGCAGGGCACAACCTGAATTTGTCTGTGAAGGCTTTTGTTAGGCAAAGGCTAGGCTTTTGTTTTCGTGTTAACTCGTGTCCACTCTGTGTAGCCTGATTTATTTGGTCTGCCAAAGTCCATAGCTCCCTCAAGACAGGTGCATGGGTCAGGAGGATATGACCTCTGGTAACATAAATTTAAGATTAGTAATTATAAATCTGATTTACTTCCTTGTGGTTGCTTCAGTGACTGTATGCGTCTCTTGCAGTTGCCATGAAGACGGTTCTATTTAATGACTGCATGTTGCTCAGACATTGGTTGATAAGAGAATAAGCATGAACTCTGAAAGATCAACTTCAAGATCAACTGAAAGTAGCCTACTTCTCGAGATAGTTCTCCAAAGGCCATCATGATGATAAAGTAGGCTACATGTTTTTGATTTTGTACTCCTATGCAGCAGTAACAGTTGTCTGTCTCCATGTAGCCATGTACTGTACAGTAGTTGAACGGGACTTCTAGACTATTGCTTTGTGGAAAGAGCATCTATTCATT
Organism: Sardinella longiceps; assembly: GCA_027497455.2. NCBI lineage: Eukaryota > Metazoa > Chordata > Actinopteri > Clupeiformes > Clupeidae > Sardinella > Sardinella longiceps. Next base: position 4,968,830 of record JAODXP020000031.1, read on the forward strand.
GATTCACAACACCTTATGCCCCAATGCCATCATTGACTCTTAATAGGCTCTTTTGGGCATCTCAGCGGCATCTCAGCATGCCCTTACCCACTCCTGTAGTTTCTGCCCTGAGATTGAATGGCTACATTGCTTCCTGTAGCTACTATTAGGCCTACTTTATACCATACAGTGCAACATACAGTATTTTGCCTGAACAGCATTTTGGCCTGAACAGCATTTGGTGAAACAGCATTTCTTTACCTTGAGTGAGAGTTTTTAATCTGTCTTCTTGTTCTATTTGGAAGCTCACACACTACTACATGATAACACCCACTTTTGAAAGGAACAGATCCATACTTGGACTACTTTGGAAATGGCATTTCTTCTCACTGTATACAGTATGTATGGTTGAAATGACAATAAAAAAAACACTTGACTTGACTTGACTGTAAAGCCTTAGAAAAGAGCTGACTTGAGCCAACAGTCAGTGCAGTGTCAAACAAGTGAGGCTCTTGAGTGAACGGCAGTGAACAGATGGGGACTGATGGCTGTACTGTGTTCACGGAGGCTCCACCACCAGTAGGTGGAGTCTCGATGCCTGGCGGACTCACTCCGTTCAGCTGCCGCATGAGTTATGTGAGACCTAGTGTGGTTCTCACTCTGCAAGGCTGACTGCCTAACGAGTCGCTTTGCAGGCTGGATTGGAGGAGACTCCTCTAGGGTTGTCCGTGTCTTCTGTGCGTGTTCTGGCTGTGGCTAATGGTAATATAAATGGAAACGTGCCAGGATTTCCACACTCACTGCTTAGACTATGGCAGCCCTCTCTGTAGTGTAATTTGCACACCACCATAGTCTAAAAATGAACCAGCCAATATTTCAGCCATATGTAATGCAAAGGCTACAGACTGATATCTCGAATGTCTCTGCTTTGCATTGATTTTAATTCTTTCATCAGTGCCAGTTCAGACTTGTTTTGCTGAAACCATGGATGTGACTTTGTAATAATAATTAAAAAAAAAATCTGTGGGAAACATTGCTGGGTGTTAAATAGTACCCCCCCCCCCCCCCATCCCATTCCATCCCAAACATCAATGTTTTTATCTAGTTTGACAAACGATTGAAGGTATTTATTAACTGCTCACCACACAGTACTGCTGAGATTCTCTTTACCTTTTGGAATGCCCTGGTTGTGATATTAGGCTAAGCCTTCATTAGCATGTGTTTGTTCAGCTGATGCTTTTCAGCTACAGTGCCACAGTGTGGATTTGACTACTGTAATGCATTTATTCATGCATAAAAGCACATCATTAGTACTTATTAGGACCATAATGGTTTACACACTGTTTATGAATGAGTTTTGTCTCTTTCAAATCCCTAAAAGAAAGGGATTTGTTTTCCACTTGTTCATGGGGGAAAATGTAATGGAAATTGTCGTAACCGAGATTTTTCAGTGGGGAATTGAAAGAATAATGATTGTGTGTGTGTCTCTCTCTCTCTCTGTGTGTGTGTGTGTGTGTGTGTGTGTGTGTGTGTCTATGTCTAGACTATGTAGCCTAAACTGCCCCAGAAAATTGAGATGCCCATATTCTGAGAACACTGCATTAATCAGATGCCTATTCAGGATCAGCTTTGATTTTATTCATAGTTTGATGATCTTTTAATGGCCAAACGGAATGAAAACGGATGATGTCAATAATGCCAAAACACATTAGAGATTGTGCCGCCGCCGCCGCATCTACCGCTACAGCTGGATGTCAGATTGAGAGTTCTGTGCGGTATCGGACAAGGCCCTTGTGGGAAGCTGCATTCAGTAGTGAGAATGAAGAGCCGACTGCATATCTTCAGCTGTTCAGGGAGTGGGGAATGGTGGTGTAGCCTAGGCTATATTGTTAGCGTTCTCTTTTATCTCCTGCAGACGTGCTGATGCTGAGTTTGAGCTCAGCAGTGCAGTTAGTAACCAAGTCATTCGGGAATCGCAGCAAGAGATGTTTGACTTAATCACCTGCTCTCGGTACACTTCCTGAATATGTTTCTGTCTTTAGTGAATGTGCAAAGTCTTGAGCTATATTGGATCGCTAGTGTGCCTTACTTGGCAATGTGCTTTGCTTGTGTGAAACCACCTTTCCCACAGGTTTACCTCTTCTCAACCTGTTTGCATTGAAGCAACTCTCCTGTTTGCGTTAGATATTTGCCTGCCATGGGCTGTTTACCCTTTGGTGGAAGAACTAGCCTACTCTAGGCAAGGCTTCCGGAGGGTGCTATATCAAACACCTGAGTCAGAACACAGGTGATGAGCTGCTTCATTGTCAGTTGCTCAAATGAAATCGGCGCAAGCTTGCGTCTTGTGGAAAAATCTGGTGTGAATCAAACATATTTAGTATTATATAGTCCTGTTCTTCAATGGCGCTGAATTCTGTCTATTGGAAAAAGCACCAGAAAATCTGATTCCAGCATAGATCGGATAATGAACTAATAACTAATGCTTACTGAACTGGACACAGTGAAATGAAACTGAAAGTAAGTTACTGTTCCCCATGTACTTAGTAGGCTATTAGATTTATGTTTCACTATTCTGTGTAGGCCTATGTTGTACTTAATGGTCTTTGCTCTTTTTCTTACTGACAGCACTTGGTGATCTCAAGCGACAAGGCTATGGATTTATTCACACCAACTTGAATACTAAATCTAATTCCCATTGATGTTTGACAGTATTGTAAGGTGCTGTTGTGACTGCTTTTCCTAGAGTTTTGCCAAAAGCTGAATGTTTGTGGGATTACCAGATTAGGTCCTCCTGTTGTTGACTTTTTAAAGTATCTTCTCAGACAGTTTAATCCTCAACTTTAATCTCAATCTCTGACCAATAAATAGAGTGAATTTGCTTTCAGCTCCACAGCTTTTTGGTGTATTGTGTCCATACCTTTGATTCTGTATTCTAAGAGTTTTGAATGTAACATAGTGCAGAAAGAAAGCTGTGGTGTTTGCTTTGTAGCAGGCAATCTGACAGATTGCCCACCGAGGCTGAGAATAGTGCGGTCCGAGCCTGTTGGAAGAAGAGCTTAAGAATTGTCCAGCAGTGGTGTAGTATTGCTGGAAGAGCTTGCTTGTTGCCGTCCTGTCTTGTTCAGAGTGTGTGAAAGTGACTGACTGCTTCTGGCACTCGTCCTTCTGTCGTCAGCTGTGGATCAGTGGATATGGATCTGGCCGGAGCAAAACTAGGAAATGGTGAATCACTCCTCCAGAAGCTCAACACGACTGTATGTTGTGGAGACACGGTGGTCTCTGTGTTGTGTTGTGTTTTGTTTTGTGTTTGTTTGTTTAATATTTATTTGATGCACACCTGTTTGCCTTGTGTTTTTGTGTGGGCCAACAGTGGTAGGATGTGCATTTTCTCTTGCATTACCAATGTAAAGTTCTTGGATGTTATTTGGAGCTCTTTAGAAATAGAACTGTTTTCAACCATCTGGAAAACCAGCATGCTTGGGTTTCAGTCTAAACCTGCCTTGTGTTGCACAAATAGACAGTGTTAATGAATCCCAATTTGAGGGGTTCAGTCATTGTCTCTTTGCCGTAATCACTTAACCCAGAGGCTTTGAAGACCATACTTATTTGTTGAGTTGAATTGATGTCTGACTGGTTATTGCCAGTTAGGTAGTGAGGGTGGGGGGGGGGGGGGGGTGTTAGTTAGTCAGTCAGCCTACAGCTGGCCAGTTTGGTTTGAAGGGATCATTATTCATGCCAGAAGTTGTGTAGAGGTTGCTCAACTAGTTGACTATTTGGTTTACTTGATTTCATCCTTGGATGAGATTTGTCAGTTCTCTGACCGGCAAATTTATAAGCACTAGGTGCCAGTCTGGTTTGTGAGCTAGCTTGTCGCTCTCTTTCATCGCCACAACCCAGGTGCTGGTTTTGGGCTGGTGCTAGTACCAATTCGGTGTTTGTGTGACTTGCAGATTATCCATGAACCAGCTTGTTTTTCCACAGGCTGAGAGCCAGAGTAGAGCTAGGCTACATCACTACAGGCACCACATATGCCTGTGCAGTCCTAGCAATACCACAATGCACTACTGTAAAGCTATTGAAGCTGAAAAAAGTGGGCGCTAATATTCACTCCATCATATGTGTGTCAAGTATGTCAAGTTGTCTAGCCACAGGGTATCTACACTCAAAAAGTTAGCAAGCTACGTCCCCGTTCGTTTTTTTTTTTTTTTTTTTTTAGGTCCAGCTTAAAGGAGAAATCCAGTGTAAATCAATCCATAGCCCTGTTGTTCAAACTCAGCAAGTGCTGTAGGTAGGAAAAAGATTAAGGAAATGTGATACAACATAGACTGAGCAGTGAACGGGTAACTAACACTAAGTGAATGGGGCATATCAACTTCCTTTCAGTTTCATTTCATTATGCCCCATTCAGTCAACATTGATTTGTTATTCAGCCAAGACGGTATCAAATTTTCTTATTCTTTTTCCTAAAGACAGTTTTCAGATACATGGAACAACATGACTGGTTCACACCGGATTTCTCCTTTAAAGTTGGTGCTGAGTTGGAAGTTGTTTCCCAGAGCCAGGTTTATTTGTGTGGAAAGCCTAAGAACTAGTATAAGATTTGGCACTGACACAGTACTGGAACCCCTTTGAACCGGTGGAAAAAGGGTATTGGCTATATTATATGGTGTTCAGTTCCCATCCCAGGATGGTGTAAGCAGAGAGGATTCAAGCGGAGCGAGAGGTGTCAATGCTTGTTCAGTTCCTGGTTCTATTTTTGCAAGGGGGAGGGGGGAAAATCCCCCTTTATGCAGACTTATAGAACCTTTTCTTATTGTGATGTTCTATTTTTGCAAGGGGGAGGGGGGAAAATTCCCCCTTTGTGCAGACTTAAAGAATCTTTTCTTATTGTGATGTAATGTATTGGAATGTAATGGAATGGAAGTATTCCAGTTTGCTTCCATTGAAATGTATTATGATGGTTTATCTTGCTCAGTATTCCATGATCTTTGGTGTAAGTCTTTGGCTGAATCCCATTGTCATCTCTAAGGCCTGATTCGCACAGAAACTGTGCATTCGCAGTCCGGGAGCTGTGCCGTCCAGGAGCTGTCCGTTCACAGTGCCTGTGTGCTTGTAGCCTGACATAGCCCGACCATAATACTGCTGTTCATCCGTATTCATGGTCTGGAGGTTCTTTAACCTGACGCGATTATACTGCGGAGGGGAGGGCATTCACTTCTGGTTTGAAACAATTGGACAGCTCGTCTAATCAGCTTCGCTTATTGGCCGGTAGACTCTCTACCGACTTAAACACGCCCCAGAGGACCGTTCCCAGACCATGGATACGGATGAACATTCGTATTATGGACGGGCTATGTCAGGCTAGTGTGCTTGTGCATTCACACCAGAAATTGTCTCTGTGGTGGTCTGTGCACACCGGCTCCCCAAGCTCTGCATTTAAAATCTATGGACACTGCGCAAGGCTACGTCACTTACTGCACAAAAAAGGCTTGGAAAAATAGAACTCCTTTCTCTGTCAAAAAAGTCCAAAGCCCTTACCCTTTAACCCTTAAAGGCTAGACTGCCCCAAAAGTTTTTGGGCTGAACATTAGCACTCTGATTGTATGCTCACTCGGGTGTGTTTAATCAACAGCAAGAGCTTTTACCTACAAGTATGCAGTGTTGATGACACTCAAAGTGTTTTTTGCCCCCATCACACCTTCCAGGTGGCACTGTCTTAAAGGCAGTACCGGTACCCTAACCCTCAACCCTAACCCCCTTAACCCTCATCTTAA
>JAODXP020000031.1:4977082-5027082 GCA_027497455.2 Sardinella longiceps
ATGTGTGTGTGTGTGTGTGTGTGTGTGTGTGTGTTTCAGTGTTGAACCAGCTGCCTCTGCCCTCTCCGCTGCCTGCTACCACCACCAAGAGCCTGTTGTACAATGGGAGGATCGCCGAGGAGGTGGGCTGCCTGCTGGCCTGCCGCGACGAGACGCTCGTGTCTCAGCTGGCCCACAGCCTTACACAGGTCTCCACCGAGCACATGTAAGTGTCCACTGCCACCGCCACTACTGCCATTTCTACTGTGTTTTTTGTTTTTTTTTAAATCCATGTGTCTGTATGCGTTTTGTGGATTTATTAGCCTGGTCATAACCAGACCTTTGGTGTCTGTAGTTTGCTTACTTACTAGGATCTGGGATTCCGGCTTTTGAGAAACGAATGCTTGCTGGAGGTGTTTAAATTGAAAAAGATTTCATCAGCCCTTGGCTGATAGCCTATCGTATTCTCACGCTGCATTCTCAATGTTTGCTGATTGGCCAGATGCATCCTAGCCTGACATAGCCCGCCCATAATACGAATGTTCATACGTATCCATGGTCTGGGAACGGTCCTCTTGGGCGTGTTTATATCGGTAGAGAGTCTACCGGCCAATAAGCGACGCTGATTAGACGAGCTGTCCAATTGTTTCAAACCAAAAGTGAATGCCCTCCCCTCCGCAGTATAATCGCGCCAGGTTAAAGAACCTCCAGACCATGAATACGGATGAACAGCAGTATTATGGTCGGGCTATGTCAGGCCAGATGCATCCAGAGTGAACAAGGCCAATAGCTGGAGTCCCGGACTGCAGAGAGTACTGTACTGTGTTGTACTGTACTGAATCGAGTCGTAACTGCATAGGAAGGCAGTGGCCAGGCTATGGATTCATTTTTGCCTACTGTATATAAATCTGACTGTGTGCATGACTTTGATAGGAGGACACTAGGCAACTTGTTCATGATTGTGATTCTGATTTATTTTGTGTGTGTGTGTGTGTGCAGAGAGCTGAAGGACAACCTGGGCAGTGATGACCCAGAGGGAGACGTGCCCGTGCTGCTGCAGACGGTGCTGTCCAGGAACCCAAACATCTTCAGGGAGAAAAGTACGGCCGTGCGCTGTGGGGTTCAGGGCGGTAAGGAGGACGTGCAGACATTGCCTCTTGACTCACGAGCAGCAGCAGGGGCAGCAGGGTGCCTACGGGTCCCCGGGGAGAAAGGTGGGGGGAGGGGGGGGGGGGGGGGAGACTAATGCCTAGTAGGTCTTTTAGTGTTATTGGGCCGTTCACACTAGGGTTGGGACTTTTCAGAAATTTTCATGTTCGATTATTCAGAAAGTTAACAAACAGTTAATCGATTTTTTTGCGAAAAAAAAGACGTCATTTGCCCACTTTCAGAGCCATAGTCTACATACATGGGTTTGCGCCCATCTTCCCCACGCAAATTAATGTCAAAAAACCGCACATAAAATGACTTATATTTCTCCAAAGTTATTAGGGAAATACAGCATTTTGGCCTTCCGCAGCATGAGAGCGAAAGGATCAGTGTGCATTAAGGTGCGAACTTGCACCACATCAACCATGTAGACTTGGTTGCGATGTTTAGGGATTTCGTGAAGGAATTGACCGTCAGTTATTAGAGCTCTAATGTAGCTTTTGTTTATGCTGTTAAATATTTTTTTCGACTGTACTTTTATCCAGAGCTTAATGACGTCCCAGATTGTGAAATAAGAATCCAGCTCTTGGCTGCAGCATAGGCATATGCAGCATGAATGCAGCATAGGCTATCATGAGCATTTTTGAATGCACGACGAAATATGGAACTTTTCTGACCAAAATTGCCAACGGATAACAGCTGGTGATGGGAATAACTTTCACATAGTTTTGTTCAAACTCAGGACGAGAGGGCGGGCGCGAGCAAGGCACACAGGTATGCATATTCCAGTGGATCACACGTTTATGCTTTCCGAGGCAGAGACAATTATTATAAAAAATGCGCTCTATAATAGCCTTCAGTAGCCAAGTAGGCTACGTTAAATAACGAATAAATTTTTTTTCTCAAATTACATAGGCCTAATAAGCATTAACCAACAGCATGCCTGTTTCTCTTCACATCGGACAAAACATCGTGACTAGGCAATGCACACATACTTTTTGCCAAACTAGCTGATATGAGAACAGTTCTCCAGTATCAGACCGCATTTTAAATGACGTTGGTAGGTAACAGTGTCACTGTAATTGCATTGAAATTTATAAGCTATAGGCCCATGTTTCTTGAGAAATGGTCCCACACTGCTATTCTCCTCCTAACCTCCTTCACCTCTCCTCGTTGTTGCGCAATAGCGTACCGGAAGATGTAGCTGCTCTAATGCGCAATAAATTAAACGATTATTCGCTAAGCTTTAATTTTTATTCGAACAAGCCTTAACAAACAAATAATCGTTAATCGATTATTCATTAACAACCCTAGTTCACACCTGAAATGAGAAGAATAAAGATAACTGTCTATGCATCAGACTTTACGGATACTTTATTAGGCCCCAGGCAGGTAGGCTGAGTCCATGAGGCGTGGATCTGCCCAAGGTTTCTTCCTACATAACAAATTATTTACAAAGCGAGGGAGTTTTTCCTTGCCCCTGATTCTCATGGATGCTTCCCGTACTGTCTGTAAAGCGCCGTGAGACAATGTACTGTATTTGTGCGCTATACAAATAAAATTGAATTGAATTGAACTGTAAATAATAACAATATTTAAGTCCACACCATGAGAGGGAATAAGCTATGGCCCCCGGGGGGAAAGATGTGTGGGAGGGGGGGGCGACTAATGCCTATTTGGTATTTTTGTATTTTTTGGGCCGTTCACAGCTGGATCGATTAAGATAAAGATAACTAGCTAAAACAGTATTTAAGTCCACACAATACGACGGAATAAGCTGTTGGGTTTTTTTATTGCCTGTCAACCTTGTATCATTCTAAAATTCACTCTGAAAGACCAGTGATTCCCAATGCTATTGTTGCACAAGTCATTGTCGTTCAAGTTGTGGTGTGAATGTTTTTGTCATTCCTATTAATTAGGGCGATATTTATTTGTAGTTATAGTTATCACTCTTGGTGTGAATGGCCCTTTAGGGCTTCTTTAGGGAACCTTTGGGATTCAGCCTGTAGAGGTGCTGTGGTTTTTAGGCTATTTGCTGATTGGATTTAGGAGGAAGATGAGGAAGATGACGAAGCATCCTCACCGGTGCTTTAGGAGCTTGTCGGGGCTTGTCTGGGAGTAGTGCAGAGGCAATCAATATCCGAAAGGCATATAAATACAAGGTAACAGGTCCTGGCTTTCACCAGTCAGCCGGAGGCTGTGTGTGTGTGAAGCCTTAAGCCAGCTGCGTTTTAAAGAAGTGGCAGAATGTCTTGAATATAGTGCGAATGTGTCTCTTCTCTCGGTGTGCTTAAGAAGGCTGGTAGGTCTGATTCTTTGTGTGTGTGTGTGTGTGTGTGTGTTTTTAAGGGCTTCTGCCACTTGAGGGCACTTTGCCGTTCTCTAATGTAAGAGCTGGCGGACTATGCCTCATGTGGGAATCGGTCCTGGAGATTGTTGGCTTGCCGAGGTTGTCTTCGAAGAGTCTTAAAATCAGCTCTGGGTGTCGTTTCTGCAAAACATCGTAGCTAACTTCCCTTGTCGTTATGATGATTCACTCAATGGCAAAACTACTGAGATTGCTAGCGATATTAAATGACACTGTCGAGAAATGTACTGTACCCCTAACTTGTCAACTTTAGCATTTCTTGCTGTGTACTGAATTGCACCCTGGGATTGGTCAGGCACCGTGCTTCCAGCTGCTGCTCCGTTGTTTTCAACAAGGAATCAAACTGCAATGTGTGACCCTGTACTCTGACCTACATCCTGCTCTCGTCAAAGAACCTCCTTGCTGCTTTTATTCTCTACTGCATGTGTGTGTGTGTGTGTGTGTGTGTGTGTGTGTGTGTGTGTGTGAGTGTGTGTGTGTGTGTGTGTGTGTGTGTGTGTGTGTGTGTGTGTGAGAGAGTGTGTTTTGAGAGTGTTTGTGTGAGTGTGTCTGTATTTTCAATTTCTCTGCCTGTGTCACAGAGGTTGTGTTACAAACTTACCCCTGCTTACACTGATTAGCCGCCTTCTGTCTCGGTTCCATCCAGCCGATGTAAACAGCGTTTTGCCCTGTGCACCATGTCCTTTAGCTCTCACTTAAAGGCTTGTGTGTGTTAGCCAGAAAAAAAATATCACGATATCAAGTCTGGAGTGCGACTCTGTGATCTTCCTACTTAATACCGGAGCGAATCTGCCCCAGTTCGTCTGGGAACTCGGGGAGTGCAGATACGGTCTGCTGACTTTAATAGATTTTTCTTCCCCCTAAAGTGACACTGATCTGTGCGGCTTCCCCAAGAGCACCCGCCGCTCTAAACTCCCACACTTTCGCAGCAGCCAAAGCCAAAGCCAAAGCCAGAGTCGAGCCGAGCAGTAGCAGACAGCCAGCTACTGTAGCTAGCGCAGCCAACCCAACCCGCCCCAGCCAACCCAGTCCAGGGGCTCACAGGCTTACAGTCAGGCAGGCAGGCAGGCAGCGCTCTTAAACAGCTTGTTGAAGACTGGCTTTAAAGCGAGAGTGTCATTTATATTTCCTGTGCGCTGCTCGCTGGTGGAGCTGGAGCTGTGTGTGTGGCTGGCTGCTGTGCGGAAACCTCTGCAAAGGCTCTGGCCATTAGTAAGAGCTGAGGCTACAGCTAGGGGTGGTTGGAGCTAAATATAGAGTAAGGCTGCACGAAATCTGACACGTTCAGAAAGAGAAAAACGCTAGGAAAAAAGGTGATGATGGGACTCTATTGCCATGGTTACTGCATACACATGTGCTCCAAGTTGTTTTTAGGCCTACACGTGTTTGACGGTAGCTCACCGTTTTATTGGAACTTCTTTGTCTTTTGTCAGGCAAGTAAATCAGCTATTATTTTATCTCTGCTGACAGATTAACAGGGAGCAGACAGACACTGAAGGTGGGAAGTAGGAAAGGTTGGCTGTGTTGCATACTAGAGCATCCTCCATAAATGAAGTATGCATACTACTGCCTGAATCAGAGGTGTGCTTGCTGTGAGTGCACAGAAGAAAGACCCATCCAGCACTTTGATTTTTAATATGACAGTGGGTTTATGGAAATGCCTGTTTATGAGGCCCAAATGCCCTGCATGCAGTGATGGTTGTCTGTGTATTTGCTTTGAGAATGTTGCATACTAGGGACAGTTAAGAGCATTCTGATTTGAGACCAGGATCTGCCCAAGGGTTCTTCCTAAGATGTATTTTTAGTAAGAGAAGGGACCTGTTGGGTTGCTCCCGGTACTGTCTGTATAGCGCCACGAGACAAATGTATTTGTGTATTAGGATATCTACAAGTTAAATGGAATTGAATTGATTTGCTGTAAACATTAAGGCCATTCCACAGGTGGAAGGAGTAGCACAGCTGAAACAGCTGTGAAAGGGAATGTTTAAAGTCAAGCTGTTAGGGGTTTCCCCCTCCTTTAAAAGGGATTGTGTTGTTTAAGATGGACAAATCTCGGAGAGTGTTAAATGTTTGTTGGATTAAGTCACTGTGTTGTGGTCAGTCTTTCTTAAAGCTACACCAGGGTAATGCAGAGGTATGTTAAGATGGTTACATGTGATAGATTTAGTTCCATCGTGAAGTGTCACTGGCTCAAATTCTACACAAACTCGGCCAATGTCGGCAGACTTCTGCTGGCTCGTTTGAGGCCAGTTAATCATGTTGAATCATAACCCAGCCATTGGCAGCCATAACTGTCTGACTGCAATGCAAGTGCTGTCCTGAACTGTGTGTGTGACTTAGCAAACCACACGCACACACTCAGTACAGTCAACAAGTTCCTCTGAATACCAGCGTTCTGCTGTTCATGAGGGGGCATAGTCAGGGCATTATTAAGAAGGCAAGTGTAAGCTGGGGTCAAGACGCACAACCTCATGTCAACAACCTCAAAAATAGCCGTAAAGTAGAGGTATCCTTTCTGTTGTCACTGGTGTATAATGCCAACAGCATTTCTTTATTATTTTCAGATTTACATTTCTTACATTTGCTTTTGTAAATAAAGGTATCATGCAACAACAGCAAATGGTGTCGCAGTATAAGATGCCCCAGAATTCCATGCACGGAAGCCCGGCATCGACAAACTACCAGCAATCTACTATTTCACACAGTCCTTCCAGGTGAGCTGCTATGTACTTTGTTTGTTTGTTTGTATATTAAGGTGAAGCCACTGGTGATATAGTGAGAATGGGACTGTGCTTCATGCTTTGTGTGTGTGCGCGTGCGCGTGCGCGTGCGTGTGTGTGTGTGTGTGTGTGCTGCTGCTGCTGCTGCTGCTGCTGCTGCTGCTGCTGTCGCTGTCCCTGTCGTCTGCTGCTGTCTGTTTAATCTCATGCTTCTTTCTGCTTGTGCGTCCCCAGTCGCTTCGTTCCCCCACAGTCGGGCACGGGGAGCAGGTTCATGTCCCAGCAAGGTAGCCCTGTGCCCAGCCCCTACGCGCCCACCAGTCCTGCAGGCTACATGCAGCAGTACTCCCATCCCCCCAGCTACCCCCAACACCAACAGATCCAGCAAGGTAAGTCCTCTCTGAGAGACCACCTTACGGTCGTCACAGTCTCTGGGCCTAAACATCTTAGCTCTGGGTTTTTATTATGGGTAAATGGGGTTAGCAGATACACCTTGATTATGCTGCATTTTTTATCCAAGAAGTTAGATAATGCTAGTCCTCAGGTTAAAAGAAGTGTGTGTGTGTGTGTGTGTGTGTGTGTGTGTGTGTGTGTGTGTGTGTGTGTGCATTGTGGCTGTTGGATGCTAACTTTTTTTTTTTTTTTAATTTAGTGTCAGTGGCCAGTCCCATGGTACCCGGGGGCATGCGGAATATCCATGACAACAAGGTCTCGGGGCAGCTGGCCAGCAACTCATCCAATCACAACTCCAGCGATGAATACATGGGCATGGTGCACAGGTCCATGGGCAGCGGGGTAAGATGCTCACAGCAGCACCACAGCCCTTCATACATCAGACACACTGGACTCCTTAGAGTAGACCTTGTTCCCACTACACTCACCACTCCTAAAGGCCTCTGCTAAGCAGTTCCGACAGCATTGTGGAGCAATTTTCGAATTTGATTATTTCGTAACGAACCTAGTAAAGTAGCTTGTGGAAACAACAATGGATGTCAATGGACAGCTCCGACAAAATAGACTTCAATCGTAATTTACAGTCGACGGCGGAAGAGTTGGGTGCTGGTGTGCGTGGTTGCATTGAAAACAATGCAATAGGATGTTGAGTGCAGGGCACTTTGTCAGAGCCGGTGTGTGGACAGCTTTAGGCCTTTTCCCCCACTACTCTCCACTGCACACAGCACTGCTAAGGCCTTGTTCCCCCTACACTCAACACTCCAAAGGCATTGTTCCCACTATACACAACACAGTTAACTTTGGTTACTTCATGCATAATCCCAGTCATAAACAAGACGGTGAATGCCTGATCGTTACTTTTAAACAAAACATTGTAATGTTGTGGTGGTCTAAATTTGATTGATTGATTGATTGATTGATTGATTGATTGATTGATTGATTTATTTCCCAGGAGAGCGACCCCTCCATGAGAAACACCTCTTTCCCTCTCAGATCGCCTGTCTGCTCACCTGCAGGGAGTGATGGCACTCCAAAAGGTATATTCAGTGCCATCCAGCACGCACACACACACACACACACACACACACACACACACACACACACACACGCAATCACTCAGATTCACTGAATGAGTCCCAAAACATGCATCTAACTTTGTGTCATTGTTGTGATTTGGTTTCACTTGTTTAAGTGCACATGGTCTATACAGCAGTGTTAACTCCCATAATGCCAGTGATAGGGAATGGAGATGATTGATAAACAAACAACTTTTAAATGTGGAACTTTTTACAACTTTTAAATGTGCATGTTATAGACCAAACTGATATGTTATTGAATGATTATTTAATTTATTATTTTTTTCATTAATTAATTTATTTGTATTAATTTTTTTTTTTTTATCTCCGGTTTCAGCTGGTTCACGGCCGGCACTCATCCTGCAGTCTCCGCCCCCTTACACGTCACCACGGGACGCGGCGGCAGCCGAGCTCATGATGGACTCTCCCGAGCACCGCAAGAAGCAACGCAAGCTGGGCAAGGAGGAGACGGCGGCAGACGGCAAGAACGCCCCCGCCATGTACGATATCGTCAGCCCGCCCTCCAAGGACTCAACCAAGCTCACGCTCAAACTGTCGAGAGTCAAGTCGGGCGAAAGCGATCCTCCGGCCTCAAACGCAGATCTCCTTGGGGGTGCGGAGCCCGGCTCAGACGCCGAAGGCGAGCTGCCCTACAACAGCCTGCAGCAGTTCAGGGGCGACGCTGCTCAGAGACTTGCCGCAGGACACTGCGGGGAGCAATCGGGATACCAGGTCCCTGTGCTCCAGAACACGGGCGCAGTGCCGGGTCGGATGATGGCGGGTAGCGGGACGCCATACGACGAGGCTGAGATGGACGCTCTGGCTGAGATCGAAAGGATCGAGCGGGAGTCGGCCATCGAGCGTGAACGAGGCTCCAAAGAGGTCCAGGACAAAGGTAGAAACACTTGCGATATTTACAGCAAACAATAGTAACAATAGCAGCCCTATCAAACCAAAATACCGGTAAGCACAAATAGAAAAAAAGACAAATAATCAAACAGAAATTTGTAGATGTATCATTTTATAGCTCTTCTCTTGTAGTGATTCCACAACAACACCATCAGAAATTGCAAAATAAAGAACAAACATAAACACCTGTTTGATTTGACCTGTCCTAATTGACCCATTTAGATACAAAATAAATTCTTCTAATATCTTTAAATCTTTTAGACTTTCTTAATTTGACTTCAATTCATTATTTCTGCTACTTAATTACTGTACTTTTATTTAATGTCTTTACTTGCCTTTTTTTTTTGCTGTAAAGCATGTTGAACATCTAATCCTGACGTTTTGTTGTTACTTTGTTCTCCCAGATAAGCCACTGAAGAAGCGGAAACAGGACTCCTACCCCCAGGAGCCTGGAGCCGGAGGGACTGCGGGGGCCACAGGGGGTCCAGGGATGGGCGGCGGCGGCAGTGCAGGCCACAAATTGGCCCCTCAGGAGGCCAGCGCCGCCAGCAATGGGTCGAACCGCCTGGCCCTCATGGTCAGCATCGACCTGCAGCAGGCTGGTCGGGGAGAGGGCCAGCTGGAGCCCGTGGCCACTCCACTCCCGGCGCTGGAGGCCCAGAGGTGGCCCGAGGAAGGGCCTGAGTCGGCGGGCGTCCTCCGTATGCGCTCAAAGACGGACGGAGAGGTTCAGAAGGCCGACGGCCGGCCGGAGGTGATCAAGCAGCGTGCCGACACGCCGCAGAAGCCGGGCCCCGACGGTCACGCCGAGATGCCCAGGCACAAGCAGGACGGGAGGCACGATCGGGAGAGGGAGCGGGATTCCAGCAAGTCCGGCTCGGAACGGAGGTCTGACGGTTCGAAGCACAGGCACGATGGCAAGCCTGACAGCAAGAACCGCCCAGACACCCCGCGAAAGTCGGATTCGGCGCGTGATGGACATCGAGAGGACCGCCACAGGGACAGGGATAGGGACCGGGATAAGGACCGGGATAAAGACCGGGATAAAGAGCGGGACCGAGAGAGAGAGCGGGATGGCGACTCCTCTCGTGTCCGCCGGCCCGAAACCCCCAAATCTTCAGATCGACATGAACGGCGGGAACGAGAAAAAGAACGGCGGTCTCGACCAGATGGTGAAGGTCGTGAACGAGAGCGAGATCGTGACCGCGACCGAGAAAAGGAACGTGACCGGCGGTCTCCGGAGCAGAGACGGGAACGAGCCGACAGCCCCCGCGTCAAACAGGAGCGGGACCGCCCTCGGACAGACCGGTCAGGCGGGAAAGATGCAGATCGCCGTGGCGGTGGCGAATCGGGTAGAAATCGCCCGGATGCTCCCAAGCAGCAGCCCGGCCCCGACACCAAACCCGCCGCCGGTGGTGAGTTCCCGTCATACCTGCTCGGCCAGAAGTCCGGGGCGCTGAAGAACTTTGTGATTCCCAAGCTGAAGCGGGACAAGGACGGTAACGTGATCGCCGACCTGCAAAAGGCTGAGGGCTGGAGCGAACCACGCGTTAAGCTGGAGCGCATCGGCCCAGACAGCAAGAGCCCAAGCCTGGACAAGAGCCTCAACAAGGGGCCTAAGCCTGTGGTTGTGCTTCAGAAGCTCTCTCTGGATGAGGTGCAGAAGATCATCCGCAAGAGCAAAAGTAGACCGTCCCATGGGAAATCCTCAAAAGGTAATATAGCCCAATTGGGTTCTTCCTCTTTGCTTTACGCTATGCTGCTTGGCTCTCCTTTGTGTGGGGGAATGATGCTGCCCTGTTCTTTGGAAATCAGTCATTTTGAGAAGCTTTTACCCTTGTCGTTTTCATTCAGCTAATGTGGTCATTTGAAGTGTTTGGAATTGAAGTGGTCTCTGAGTGAACCGGCTCTGATACAGATGGATGATGTCTGAATTATTCTTGCTGTTTGTTTGTCATCACTGTGGTGATAATGTGTGTGTGTGAGTGTGTGTGTGATTATTGTGTCATTTTTTGTGAAGTTTGAAGGTCTGTCAGATTTTCACCAGAAGGTTGCATTTATTAATACAAATTGGCCACTTGTACAGATGCCAGGTACTCTTGGCAAAACTGAGCTCCTTTATGGTTTTTTTTATAGTCTTTTATCTCACTGTTGGGCTACTTCATTGCTTTGATAGATCACATGGTGGCCTGGCCATGATTTCCTTTTTCTCTATAAACTCAACATAGATGCACCGGTCGTATTTTATAACCATGTAGTTGTTGTTGATAGTTTGTGTTTTCATATCTGTGGTAGTATTTTATAACTCTGCTTTGTGTAGTCGTCGTTGGTTGTTTTGCATCTGTAAATTTTACACAACTCATTTTAATTGCCACTTCTGTGCCTGGATATGGTGAGGAAGTAATGGACAATTGACCCTTAGCTTAAGCATACCTTTAGAACTCAGATGAATCGGTTACATAGCAGCAGAAGTCTGCCAATTCTGACAAATCTTCCAGCTCTGTAGGGTTGCACTTAAGGCTGTCAAGTTGTGTGCGGTGTCATGGGATTTTATAGAATTGTAGGCCAAGTGGTTGACAGTGCTCAAATAATGTGTCTGAGATTAATGCAATGGTTAGATCTTGGTTAGATCTTGGTGAATGCTTGCATGTGTGAGATTTTTCATCAACTCCTCTCAGATTTAAAGTGTTGATTACCTGGAAAGAGCCCAAGGACAAAGGTGAGGTGGGGTATGAGTTTGTAAAGCATAGTTTCTCAAAGTGCGGCCCGGGGACTAATGGCGGCCCGTGGAAACATTTCTGGTGGCCCGCGATAACATCTGATAATATCTGAAAACTTTACATTGAAAACACAAGAATTTTACTCTCCTATAGTCTACCACTAGGCTATAATGAGATGTAATAAAGTTTTTCTTGAATCTTGAATCTTGAATCTTGAATCGCTTTGAAAGAATGAATCTGTTTCATGTTGTTTATTAGCATTATTGGTATTTTTTTTTTTTTTCCAAACATTTCTTCTCCCCCTGCCCCTTTGACGGCCCTCAGTTCAATGTTGGGTCCCTAAATTGGCCCTCGCCTATCAAAACATTGAGAACCCCTGCTGTAAAGGCAATAACTAAACTGATTTGTGCTGATTTTATTTTATTAACTGATTTTATTTTTTTACAAGGGTTGTCAATTCCCCATGTTCAAAGTGCTTGGAAATACTCCTGGAAATGGCTCGAACATTGTGTGTGAATGTGTGTGAATGTGTGTCTGGTGGCATGAAATTGCTTTGGACAGTCTTTGCAAGTTTGGCAAGCTCTCTTATTTTCAGCTGAAGTGTATATTGGGGAAAAATGAAGTCTGAAGCAATAGCCAAAATTCTTAATGAGTTTAGGGTGTTTTAAGGTTGTTTTTGTTTTGAAAATATATTCATTTAATGCAGCGTTAAAGGTTTGAGAAAACATTTTGAGGTTTTAAGACGCCACTTTTCCTCTCGATGCGCAGGGTCGTACGACCAGAGCGTTCTGCGGGAGCTTCCGCCTCACCTGATGGCAGAGATCGAGTCCACGATGCCGCTGTGCGAGCGCGTCAAGATGAACAAGCGCAGGCGCAGCACCGTCAACGAGAAGCCCAAGTACGCCGAGGCCAGCTCCGACGATGACGAAACTGAATCCTTTGAGCGTAAGTCGACGACCACTCTTCTTAAGTCTGTTTACTGTCCTTTCTGCAGGGCTCGGGGTCAAATGGTCATAACCACACTTGTGCTGTATGGGTGTAGTAGCTGTCGGGGAGCATGATGTGAAACGTTTTATTTGATGTTTATTTATGTGTATGTACTGGGCTGGATTTTTTTGTGTACATTGTTAGTATGTATGCACTGTATGGGCTGGATACTGGCATAGGCTTCTAGCCCAGAGCACCACATTTTATGGGGGCTTTGCAAAACATGTCTTTTTTTATATTTTTCTTCAGTTTTTCAAGAGGGAGCAAAACTCAAATCTGGCCTAGGGCAGCAAATATGGCTAGAGCTGGCCCTGTGTGTGTGTGTGCGAATGAATGAATGAATGAATGAATGAATGAATAGTAATAATTAAACAAATAAATAATTCGACCAATGTCAAAGTGCTGTTTTGGACTTTCTCCTTTCTCCGTCCTTTTCTCTCTTCTCCTTCCTCTTCTTCAGCCTGTGCATCTGTGACGCTGTCACATTCCGAATGCCTCTCTCAGCACTTTCCTCTTTTCTCATGAGAGCTGTCCACACGTCTGCCAATGTGAGAGCCAAGCTCTGACCTCTGACCTCTGACCTCTGCGTGTGTGTTTGTGTGTGTGTGTGTGTTTGTTTGTCTGTGTATGTATCGCTGCAGCCTCACGGAAACGTAACCGGCGGGATCGGGACAAGGCGTGGGAAGGCGATGATCGTGAGCGGCGGGGCTCCGGGGAGCATCGGCGCAGCGGCAGCGGCTTTGGAAGCAGCCGGCAGAGGGAGCGCAGCCCCGAGGAGTCGGAAGAGGAGTCGCCCCCACCCAGCATGAGCGACAGTGAGTAGAGCCCCCCAGTCTGGCATAATGCGTTTGTCTAAATTCACTTGGCAGATTTGTTATGTATCCGCTGTCTTTTTATCTCATCTTTTATTTCAATTCTCAACTTTATATATACTACCTATTTTATTTCATTTGATTTTTAATTTGTTTTATTTTCATTAATTAATTAATTTATTTTGTTGTCGTCTTCTGATCCAATGGTATTCTGCCTGTGCGCCTGTCATCAACTAGACTTGGTGACCTCATAGCTATAAAAGCACTATACAAATACATTCTTACGGAGTTAAGAGTAAAGTCAGGTAACCCTTAAAATTTTAAAACTTTTCAACTTTTAAAATTCCTTTCCTCTCCTCCTTTTTAGTTGCCAGAAAGCTGAAGAAGAAAGAAAAGCAGAAGAAACGGAAGGCATACGAACCCAAACTCACTCCTGAAGGTACGTGCAGCGAATTCACCTTCATTCACCATCTGTGTCCTTAATCAATGTGAGACTGTGTGAATTAATTTTGCTCTCTTTTTGTGGCTGGCTAGAACTGATGGACTCCTCTACGTTCAAGAAGTTCTCTGCCAGTGTGGACAACATTCTGGACAATTTGGAGGATGTGGATTTCACGTCGTTAGGTACTATCAGTAAAAAAAAAATAATAATAATAATTAGTTAGTTGTTAAATAATTCTTCATGGATTAGGACAAGGCCCCAGAGAACATCCAATGATCCGCTTTTGTCCCGTGAAAATGCTGAGGTCATTTTTGTGTTGTGACAACAGATGACGACGAGATCCCTCAGGAGCTACTTCTTGGCAAACACCAACTCAGCGAACTGGGCAGCGAGTCAGCGAAGATCAAAGCCATGGGCATCACGTACAGGGTAAGACACACACATACTGACCACTGGCCAGTTTTTCATGATGCCTTCTGGGAGTTTAAGAAGGAACTCTCTGACTGACTGTTTTGCTTTTGTAATTGACAGCTTCCATCTGACAAGCTTGTGAAGGTCTTGAACATCTTGGAGAAGAACATCCAGGATGGATCCAAGCTTTCGACACTGATGAATCATGTGAGCGTCTGTTTCTGTGTTAGTTACAGTGCAGGGGAAAGCTAAGCCTAAACTTTGTGAACGAGTCGAAAAGTGAAAAACAGAATTCCACAAAAAATGTTGTACTTCACTTGTAACTTAAAAGTATCGCACATAACTGCTGTGCTTGTCAAGTTTGGTTTGAAGACTGTGACTGTGAAAAATATCTGGCTATAAAAATTCCTAGATACACGTAAACAAGCCCTGATTGTCTCTGCTTTTCCCTGTTTAGGACGCCGATGCGGAGGATGAGGAACGTCTCTGGAGGGACCTCATCATGGAGCGGGTCACCAAGTCGGCAGACGCGTGTTTAACGGCGCTCAACATCATGACTTCCACACGCATGCCCAAGGCCGTGTACATTGAGGATGTGATTGAGCGCGTGCTGCAATATACCAAGTTCCATCTACAGAACACGCTTTATCCGCAGTACGATCCCGTTTACCGTGTGGATCCTCATGGAAGTAAGTCAGCAGTTTGACACCAAGGCTGAATCCCAGTGTTCGCCCTAAAGCCCCGAACCCTCAAAGACTTAACTAGAATATGTCTGCCTTGTGATTGGCCAATTCATTCCAGTTTTTATGGATACTGCCACAAATTGTTTTTGACAGCTGTCTGTAAGTCTGACTTCTGTGCTATAGATAAACCTTTCTGTCTGATTTTGGTATGCAAGTGTTTGTAGTTTGTAGTGATAAACTCTGTCTAATTGGGCGTGATGGTACTACATGGCTTAAACTTTATATGGTCTGAAACTATACTGGTGTATAATCACTTGTTAAAATATGACCTTAACAGTTATTGTGTGTGTGTGTGTGTGTGTGTGTGTGTGTGTGTGTGTGTGTGTGTGTTGTAGGTGGCTTAATGAGTTCCAAGGCCAAGCGAGCTAAATGCTCCACGCACAAGCAGAGGGTCATCGTCCTACTCTACCACAAAGTGTGCGACATCGTCAGCAAGATCTCCGAGCTCTTGGATATCCAGCTACTGACCGATACCACCATCCTGCAGGTGAGCAGCCGAGTTTGGACTTGCTCAGACAGGAGGCAGGTTGCTACTGGTTAAACACTTCATAAAACCTTAAATGATGTTGATGGAGCACTTTTGTTACAATTGGACTGGACCTCTGCAAAGATGTAAAAGTATAGCAGAGTGCACAAAGGGATGTATTCTCCCATGTGCTTTTCAGCCTGAAATAAGCACTTTTTTGGGGCTTAAGCACCTGGAAGAATAACGCCCAAAACGCATGAGTACACAAACAGTGTGCAAAATGCTCCTTGTGAATGCAAAACAGATAAATAGACTTGGCTGACTTTACTGGTGTAACAATAGCGCCCCGTCTGATTGCGTCCCGTCTCTCGGATGACATCGCCTCCAACTACCTCCCTCCATCTGCTGACTCCTCTTCCTGTCTCCGTTCTTCTCCTCCAGGTCTCCTCAATGGGAATCACGCCATTCTTTGTGGAGAACGTTAGCGAGCTGCAGCTGTTTGCCATCAAGCTGGTGACAGCGGTGAGTTCACACACACACTCAATCGCACTTGTATGCAAACACTCTCTTTCCATTACTTGACACTGAGACACACGCTCAGCACCAGATATTAGTATGGGCACACAGTCATACATGCTTAAGTTAGACCACAAGCAATGTGCTTACAAGCTAAAACAAACACATCCGCACACACACACACACACACACACACACACACACACACACACACACACACACACACACACACACACACACACACATCGCTGTCTGTCAGCCTGAGTGACGCGTGTCTCTTTGTGTGTGTGTGTGGCAGGTGTTCTCTCGGTATGAGAAGCACAGGCAGCTGATTCTGGAGGAGATCCTGACGTCACTGGCCAGGCTGCCCACCAGCAAGAGGAGCCTAAGGAACTTCAGGTACAACCACACACACACACACACACACACAAAATACAGTGAGGGATAAAGCCCCCCATCACTGCATGAAGGCCTGGATATCAGAAAAAA
This sequence comes from Sardinella longiceps, assembly GCA_027497455.2. Taxonomy (NCBI): domain Eukaryota; kingdom Metazoa; phylum Chordata; class Actinopteri; order Clupeiformes; family Clupeidae; genus Sardinella; species Sardinella longiceps. The sequence goes on from JAODXP020000031.1 coordinate 4,993,323, forward strand.
TTTGGCTGAATTCCAATGTCTCCCCCAGGCCAAAACCCTCAACCCTCAAAGACTATTGAATGAATGACTCATGAATCACCTTCATGATTAGTTCATTCATGTCAGTCAAGGACTCAGGGGCCTTGTGCCTAGGATTCATCTCAGAGCAATATCGTACCCAGTTTTTTTGTGCAGTAGACAGGGCTGCTATATTTGTTGGGTTGTTGGTAATGGCAGACGGAGGCCCGCATTTAGAGTCTTGTCTCTGGTTCTCTGCTTCTCCAGGGCGTCTGTGGCGTGCACAGATGCTGTCTGTTTAGGCCCGTGGAGGTTATTATTTGGTGCTGTCAAAGCATGTTTGTGTCACTCTAAACGTACGTGTGTGTGTGTGTGTGTGTGTGTGTGTGTGTGTGTGTGTGTTGTCAGGCTGAACAGCAGCGATGTGGACGGGGAGCCCATGTACATCCAGATGGTGACTGCTCTGGTGCTGCAGCTCATCCAGTGCGTGGTGCACCTGCCCTCGGAGAAGGATGCGGATGACGAGTACGACAAGAAGGTGAGGGCAGCCTCAGCCTCGGCAACGCCATGCCAGCAGGCCATTACTGAGAGACACTAAGAGACCGTGACTAATCCTAATGGCCTCCTTAAACCCTGAACCCTCATAGACTTCACTAGGGGGACTTGGCCTCATGATCAGCTGATTCATACAAGTTGAATTAAACTTTTGAATTGAACTTTTAAAGTTGAATTGAACTTTAAGTCTGTCACTAAAGGATTATTGCGAACATTATTGGGCTTCAGGGATGCAAAGTCAAATCTTGTAGATGTATACCGCTACTGGGAAAATTACAGTATGAAATGAAAAACAAGTAGCTTGTAATTCAGAGTGCCATATTTTTGTCATGATTCCCAGAGTTCATGAGCATAATACTCTGTGATTAAATAATGAATGTAAAATGAATAAGATTATGAGTGAAGGTATACGTTGAATTTTCTGTTGTTATCTTTCAGGTGGATCAAGACGTCTTGATTACGAACTCGTACGAGACGGCGATGAGGACGGCACAGAACTTTCTCTCCGTCTTTCTCAAAAAGTAGGTCAATGGGTCAGCGACGTGTCCAAAGCCCTCATGATGACCCCAGTGGGTCCTTCAAACAACCCTGTGAATTTCCCACTGTTTTTGTCATCCTGTCTGCTTTTCTCATCCTGTCTTTTTTTTTTTTTTTTTGTCTCCCTCTTCATCACTTGCTCTCAGGTGTGGTAGTAAACAAGGCGAGGAGGACTACCGGCCGCTTTTTGAGAACTTTGTCCACGATCTCCTCTCCACGGTTAACAAGCCGGATTGGCCGGCCGCTGAGCTGCTGCTAAGCCTGCTGGGACGTCTGCTGGTGAGATTCTGACCTTTGACCTCTCAGGGGTCACCAAAGGTCAAACCTACTGGTGGCCCCACAAGACATTCAGAAGTCACTGTACTTTGTTAGAAAGTGTTCTTCCTCTCCTTTGTAACTATATAGACACTTAAATACAAACAGAGACCTCATTTGAAGAACAAACAGCTGTCGTTTAGCTGATGTTTGTATGAATGGCAGAGAATTCGGGATATTAATGTCCCTGTTAATGTGGTTAATGTTAATAGTCCGATTATAGATTGTAACATTCTCTGAGACTGAGGTGATCATATTTGGGATATACGGAGCATGTAAATTGAGTCTTTGTCTCTGTATATCTCCAGCTGTGTCTTCAGCTTGATTCTATTATTTTGTTCTGAATCTGAATGAGTCGTAAATAGAGCTGACTTTTGCATCTTGTGTCTCAGGTGCACCAGTTCAGTAATAAACAGACGGAGATGGCGCTGCGGGTGGCCTCACTGGACTACCTGGGCACAGTAGCTGCTCGCCTGCGCAAGGACGCCGTCACCAGCAAGATGGACCAGAAATCCATTGACCGAATTCTGCGAGAGGTAGACTAAAGCTTTTTTTTCCCCCACAGTGTTTCTTCAGTGTTGAATATAACACCTCCCTTTGTTTCTTGGTCAAAAAAGGTGTTAAGCTGTTGCACTCTGGGTAGATAAAATAGAGAACATCTTTGAGAAAGACTAGTGGCTCTTCAGGAAAAAGCTTCAAACCAAACAGTGACTCTCTCTGTGGTTTGGATGAGAAGCATAATGGTTCTCTACTGCGTGGCAGAGTGGTGACTGATGAGTTTGCTGTTTGTTGTCTTGGGTTTCCAAGACAACAAACCATTTCCATGTCCATTCCTGACCCTGTGTTCTGTTCCGTCTTTCAGGCCTCAGGCAACGATGAGACTCAGCAGCTTCAGAAGGCCCTGCTGGATTATCTGGACGAGAACTCGGAGAATGACCCCTCTCTGGTGGTAAGTCTGTCAGGACCCCGTCTTGCCAAACTCCTGTGCTCTTCTCCAGGATAAGAGAACATCAGTAGAGCTTCTTACATGAGGTCTCAGTGTCCAGCTGTGTTGATAAAAAAAAATGCAGATTGTACTAATTACACTGGGACAGATTGAAGCTTGTCTGACACCCTCTCTATTCTTTTTCTTTCCATCTTTATTTATTTATTTATTTATGTATCCCTTTTTCTCCTCCATTTTTTTTTTCCTCATCCTCCTTTTTTTGCGGCCACATACTCTCTCTTTCCATCTGTCTCCCGGCCCTCCCTTGGTCATCTCTCACTCCTCCTCTCCCCTCTCCATTTCTCCTTCTTCCTCCTCCAGTTTGCCCGTAAGTTCTACATTGCACAGTGGTTCCGTGACACCACCACGGAGATGGAGAAGGCCATGAAGAACCAGAACCAGAAGGACGACGACTCGGACAGCCAGCACCACGCTCGCGACGTGGAGTCCACCAGCGAGATCATGCAGCGCGCCGAGGAACGCAAGAAGTTCCTGCGCACCATTGTGAAGAGCTTGCCCGCGCAGTTCAGCTCGCTCAAGTACGCTTGCTCGATTCTTTCAGCTTCTCCTTTTCAAATAACCATCCCTTCCATATGGAGCAGTCATTGTGATGGAATAGAAGCTTCTAGAGTTGAGCTGCAGGAGATGAGAAGTGACTGACAGTGAGACTGTCAAGCATGATGTATCATATATCAGCAAACATTGTAGCAATTTAAGAAAAACAATTGTCAACAAAAGTTAGAAACAAAGTGAATCTCACTTCAGTTTCTGAGACAAGTGATTGGCAGTGAGACGATCATACATCTGTAAATAAGACGCCTCGCTTTCAGTGCATTAGTGAAAAGCTTTTTTGTTTACTGGTATGAAACTGTGCCTGGAACTTTAAACTCTGTACTTGTATTTTAATGATGTTCTCTAATGTTAATTCTCTCTCTCTCTCTCTCTCTCTCTCTCTCTCTCTCTCTCTCTCTCTCTCTCTCTCTCTCTGCAGGATGAACTCAGACACTGTTGACTATGATGATGCCTGCCTGATTGTCAGATATTTGGCCTCCATGAGGCCTTTTGCGCAGAGCTTTGATATTTATTTAACACAGGTGGGTATGGAGTGAGTGTACTGTACCTGCCCAGGTACCTGCTTTAGAGTCACCTTTGACCTCTGTGTAGTGACCTTTGACCCCTGTGTGACCCCATTGTGTTGTCAACTTTGATTCTGCACAGATTCTGAGAGTGTTGGGGGAGAGTGCCATCGCGGTGCGGACCAAAGCCATGAAGTGTCTGTCGGAGGTGGTGGCTGTGGATCCCAGCATCCTTGCAAGGGTGAGTGTGAGCAGCTGGAGTTCAGCACAGTGGAGTGGGCACTGTTGCACTTGTTATGGTGTGTGTTGAATGGTTGTCCTCAGAAAAAAGTTTTTCATTTGAGTGATTTTTGTTGCAGTGTTATTGAAGAGTATGTGCTATGTATGAGCATGAGGTTGTATATTTAGTCCGTGTGTGTGTGTGTGTGTGTGTGTGTGTGTGTGTGTGTTGTGTTGTGTGTGAGCAAGAGACAGAGAGTGGTAGACAGGTGTTTGTGGGCGAAAGTGTGGTTTTGTAACTAGATATAGAGCCTTGCTTTCCCATGCATTCAGATGCATGTTATGTGTGCACAAAGTGCTTTTGTGGGTCTTGACTGTGTGTGTGTGTGTGTGTGTGTGTGTGTGTGTGTGTGTGTGTGTTTCCTGTCTCTCTTCTCTCAGTCGGACATGCAACGTGGCGTCCACTGCCGCCTCATGGACAACTCCACCAGTGTGCGCGAGGCCGCCGTGGAACTCCTGGGCCGCTTCGTGCTGAGCCGACCGCAGCTCACCGAGCAGTACTACGACATGCTCATCGAGAGAATACTGGTGAGAATGCCCCGACCTTTGACCCCTCTTGAGGTCAAACATCTGACCTTTGACCTGACCTAATGGAACACAATTGAAAGATTAAGTGTAACCATAGCAAGTCTCGTCTTGTTGTGTCAGTGTGATGTTTTGCAAGCCTAACCTAATCTTACGGGTCAAACCAGTATTGAATGTCCAGGGAAAAGTTTCAGAGATTGATAACAATGCGGCCTGTCCAGTGTCTTGTTGGAGATCTTCTGACTTTCAGCAAGTCTGAGTCAAACGATGAGAGATGCATTGACATTGTCTGTAGTATCCGCTGTTGATTAATATGCCTCGTCTGCGGGCGATGCTGAAGCAAATGGTGGTTTTTCAGTTGTCGGAAGCATCTTTAGTTTCGGATGGAACCATGGTCTCCCCAGTCTAAGTTAGTTAAACAGTCAGGTGTCAGGCTGAACTGGTAAGCTGTAGCCCTTGGAATGGCCCATAATAGTCAGCTGTGCAGACTCCAAGGACGTCACTATCCAGACCAGGGTTCAGTCAGAGTTTGAAAGTTCACCTCAGGTGATTTTCCCTCAGCACTACACTGCCATCTAGGGGTGAGGAAGTGCAAGCACAGGCGCCGAGAGGAAAACTGCTGCCAAGACTGTTAAAGGTTGGAGGTTTTTACAGTTGCTTTTATTGGTATTGGCAGAGGTGAGACCGGTAATATCACAGTTCAGCGTTGTCAGGTGTTTATTAGCACGTTTATTTGATTTCCTTTAATGATGCGATTATCTCGTCATGTTGTTTTGGACACGTAATACTTATGGTGAATTTTATCCCACATGCTTGGGGATATGATTATAAAGTATCTGCTGGCTGCTACACTAAGTGTATTAAATAAGTGTGCGTGTGTGTGTGTGTGTGTGTGTGTGTGTGTAGGACACGGGCATCAGCGTGAGGAAAAGGGTGATTAAGATCCTGAGAGACATCTGCCTGGAGCAGCCAACCTTCAGCAAGATCACCGAGATGTGTGTGAAGATGATTCGCAGGGTCAATGACGAGGAGGGCATTAAGGTGTGTATTCTCACACACACTCTTTCACACAGACTCTCTCTCTCTCTCTCTCTCTCTCTCTCTCTCTCTCTCTCTCTCTCTCTCTCTCTCTCTCTCTCTCTGGCTCTTACACACACACACACACACAGGTGCTGTTTGAACTTGCATGTATTATGAGGTTTCATGCTTCCTGTGCTGTTTGACCACTGAACATACAGAATCGTTAAACAGTTATTTTGCTCGCTGCTTCCTTGCAGAAACTTGTGAATGAAACATTCCAGAAGCTCTGGTTCACGCCGACGCCGAATCACGACAAAGAGGCCATGACCAGGAAGATCCTCAACATTACCGACGTGGTGAGTCATGTCTTATTACATAAGACAAGGAAAAAAATCTAAACGGAGAGTTGAGATCAACTTGCTTTGTTTGTTTATTTTTTTGTTTGTTGTTGTTTTGTTTTTGTTTGGTTGTTTTTTTCTCAATCTAAATGCGGAGTTGAGCTGAACTTTTTTTCAATTTATTTTTTTGTTTGTTTGTTTTTTCACCTCCTCTGCATTTGTTATGAATGGAGAGACTGTGACCTGGCATCAGTGGATATGCAAAATATTCTGAGACCGATTTGCTCTATTCTCCCTCTGTGTAGGTGTCGGCATGCAGAGATACGGGTTATGACTGGTTCGAGCAGCTGCTTCAAAATGTAAGTGTTTGTTTGGTTGTGTTAGTGAAGACTTTTTCATTTCTAAATGTTGTATAAAATTCCATTCCGTGTGAAAGGTATAACAAACACAGTTGGTTTTAAGTTTGCAAAAGTATGGAATTCTTTTATCAATAAGTTTGGAATTAATTGGCTTCATCAATTGCCATCAATGTACATGTAGGAATAAAATAAATAAATAAATTAATAAATAAAAAGACTTTTCATTTAGTTATTACAAGTCTCCAGTCACAGAAGACTTTAGAGATGTCAGTTATCAAGGATGGGAACCCCGGATGTTTAAAATAGATTGCAGTGGTGACGTGGTTCCCATTTGACAGTGAAATGAACACACGCCATGTTAAGTTTTAGTGAAGGCCTTCTTGGAAATGGCTTGGTTGACTCCTAGCCACAAGGCTGAAGGAGATAGAAAAATAATGCACAAAGTAATGTAGAAAGTAACATGTCTTGCCCTGATTTATAACCTTGACCCTGTTAGCCATTAGTACTGTGGTCTGTTAACACTCTCTCTCTCTCTCTCTCTCTCTCTCTCTCTCTCTCTCTCTCTCTCTCTCTCTCTCTCTCTCTCTCTCTCTCTCTCTCTCTCTCTCTCTCTCTCTCTCTCTCCTCTCCTCCCCCCCCTCTCTCTCTCTCCAGCTGCTGAAAGCAGAGGAGGACGCCTCCTACAGGCCGGCGCGTAAAGCCTGCGTTCAGCTGGTGGACAATCTGGTGGAGCACATCCTCAAATATGAGGAATCTCTCGCAGGTGCAGTGTCTCCCTCTACCTTCTTAATCACCAAAAAGCCATGCCATGCCATGACCAGGCTTTGTCACTTCCATGATGCTTGTATTTCTATTATGTAAATGATTATGAATTATTTAGCACATAATTTATGCTTTCAATTTATCTGGCAGACAAGCCTTTATCTGCAGACAGGCTTTAGAAAAAATTATGTGCACTATAATAAATTACCAGATGCACTGGTGTGGCTTTACTGTCATCTTTCTACATGTTTTTTATTATATATTAAGTCTATTATTTTTTACATTTTTTGTAATCTGTGTGTGAATGTCTGTGTCTGTCTGTCTGTCTGTCTGTCTGTCTGTCTCTGCAGACTGTGAGAATAAGGCGGTGAACTCCAACCGTCTGGTATCCTGCATCACCACCCTCTACCTCTTTAGCAAGATCCGCGCCCAGCTGATGGTCAAGCATGCCATGACCATGCAGCCCTACCTGACCTCCAAGTGCAACGTAAGCAGGCCTTCAAACTCTTTACTTGCGCTGGGCTTAAGAACAAAACTCAATTTTGATTCATCCCTGAAAAGAAGCGAGATGGAATTGAAGTGGTCTGTGTATGCTAAAAGACTTAGGCCTGAACTTCTGTACTTGTACTACTGGACGAGAGAGGAGTTGCAATATCATGTTTATTTTTTAACTACACTTTCATGCTTTAGAAGTGCCGGGATGGAGTGGGTCCAAGTGGTCTGTGGTAGTAGTTGTCAGGGCCGGTAACTTTTCTGCTTGTCTGAGTTTTAGACAGATTTAGCAGCAAAAACCCCGGTTAATTTGTGTTTTGTGGTGAGCGCAGTTATCAGCTATGAATTTCAGAGATGCCTTAGTTTGGGTGTTGGTAGTTGGCTGGTTGATAGCAGTGTGCTGGTTTATCATTTAAATGTATGTGGAATGGGACTGTTGTTAAAATCACTTTGCAACAGATACAGTACACATGTCCTGGCCTTGACCTGAAATCCATGCAGCCTCGTTTCAAATCAGCCCTTTGCTGCCACCTAGTGGTCAAATGCTGCAAACACACTTCTGGTGTGTGAATGTTGATGTGTATTTTGACTTCTGTGGTGGTTAGTATGTCTCTGCATTAACACCCCCCCCCCCCCCCATCTCCACCCCCACCACCTTTGTCTCCTCAGACTCAAAATGATTTCATGGTGATCTGCAATGTGGCCAAGATCCTGGAGCTGGTGGTTCCTCTGATGGAGCATCCGAGCGAGACCTTCATGGCCACCATCGAGGAGGACCTGATGAAGCTCATCATCAAATATGGCATGCTGGTGGGTGGAACCGATGTGTTAGGTGGCAGGCAAAAAATGCCGTCAAAAGTGCTGTCTTTTTGTCCAGATGTTTGGAACTGTATGTTTTTGTGCCTTGCTGTGTAGATATAGGTTGAACTCACTTCTATATTTGACTTGTGTCTCTCTCTCTCTCTCTCTCTCTCTCTCTCTCTCTCTCTCTCTCTCTCTCTCTCTCTCTCTCTCTCTCTCTCTCTCTCTCTCTGTCTCTCTCTGTCTGTCTGTCTGCATTTTCAGGTAGTGCAAAATTCAGTAAGTTGCCTTGGCGCTGTTGTGAACAAAGTCACTCACAACTACAAGTTTGTCCTGACGTGCTTCAACCGATACTATGGTAAGAGTCCTAGTCTGCAATAAGCCTTCAGCCCACCTTTTATTCTCTGCACAACAGTGTCTGAATTTGAACGCATTGTTACCTAGTTAGAATCTGCTACAGTTTGGAAAGACGTCAAGTGTGTGTGTGTGTGTGTGTGTGTGTGTGTGTGTTCCACCTGTGAACATTGTAGTTGTTGGTGATTTATATACTTTGATTGATGTGCGATATATGTTTTTGTCACAATCTCTCAGGCGCGCTGAACAAGCTGAAGGTCCAGCACCAGAGTGACCCTACCAGTAACGTGATCTCCAGTAACAAGCCTGCGCTGCTGCGCTCACTCTTCACGGTGGGGGCCCTCTGTCGGCACTTTGACTTCGACCGCGAGGAGTTCAAAGGCACCAGCACGGTACAGTATTTATTCAAGGCGTCCTCAAGCAGTTAAGATACACTGTAGATTAAAATTATACAAATTAGTAAATGACGAAATAGTAAAGTGCTGTTTGCCCCTACTTCCTCTCTGGAGCAGAATGATTGAATGGGTTAGTGTAGAATAAGTAACAAAGTCAGTGTAGAATAAATAAGAAAGTCAGAGTGAAGTTGTGTGCATGTAGGGTTTCTATGTAAAAATCCACCTAAAGAACCGGGAGGTGCATCAGTGTTTCCAGTAAATATTACTTTTGAGAAGAAATAAACACAGTAACTAAGTACAGCTTTAGTGAAGTTCAGACACTAAGTTTGCAACTATGTTAGTTGCAATGCAATTTCCCATTGACAACTATGCTTTTGGGAAACGGACGGCAGGTGTCTGTTGAGATTCTCTATTCTCAGTTTTAACGGTCTCTCCTCTCCTGCCTGCTTTAGGTGGTGATCAAAGACAAGGTGCTGGAGCTGCTGCTGTATTTCACCAAGAGTGAAGATGAGGAGGTTCAGACCAAAGCCATCATTGGTCTGGGTAAGACTGCGTCTATAAGTCACACATGCTGGCCTTTTATGCTTTAGCCTGTTGCTTGTATGTAGCCTTGTACCCTTGGTGTGCCAGTGTATTGTGCTTCTCCAAAAGGTTTTTGTTTTGTTTTGTTTTGTTTTTTTGGTCACCTTTTGAGTTCTAATGTGCAAAGACCCTTAAATACTGATTGTAAATTTTTGGTTGCTACCACTTGATGAATGCAATGAATTATGCTAAGCTAGATTGAGTTGTTGCAAGCAGAGAGAGGAGAACGGCATTCAGGCTCTTATCTTGCCCAGGCTGAGCCAGCAAGTCGACTAATGTCCCAAAATGTTGCCATGCTGCTTCAAGCTGCTCAAGGCTATTAGTCTCCCTCGCGTTCCTTTAGCAGTGTTTAATAGCAGAAGGCTTGTCTGTCTAGAAGTCCTGGTTGATATGTAGGTCCATGGTTAAATGCGTCATTAAATGCCTTTTAAGGAGGTATACTTTTAATTCTAAAGAAGATGAGATAGGAAGCCTATATAGTAAAGCTCTTTAAGTTGACAACTCCATTACAGATAAAGCACTAATGGTTGTACGGTACGTGTGCCGCATAGTGTTGTTCTTTTTTTCTTTTCTTTTTTTTTTTAAAGAATCCTACAGTTCACTTTGCCCTTATTCTGAACCCAAATAACGTGTGTTCAAAGGGGAAATACCTTTCTTTTCTTTTTTTTTAATTATTTAAATGAACATTTAGTGCTTAATAAAATGGTGCTTAGCAACGTACTTGAGTTTGAAAGCCTTAGGTCAGTGTAAAAGTATCGGCATGGAAAAAGGTCTAAGCGTTTGCTCTGAACCCTATCCAGGCTTCCTATTCATCATGCACCCGGGCTTGATGTTTGTTCCGGACGTGAAGAACCTCTACAACGACATCCTGTCGGACAGGAAGAGGTCGGACAACCTGAAGATCCAGGTGCTGAAGAACCTGCAGACCTACCTGCAGGAGGAGGACTCGCGCATGCAAGAGGCCGACAGGGAATGTGAGTTTCGCTCTCAATTACTCTGACCTGGGATCAGGGACGTTAGCCATCTGCATGTAGGAAATAGAAACAAATTAAACAGACTTGCTGTCAAATCTTATATGTTTTCTCTTGCTGAATAGCAAGTACTTCCTGAAGTCAAACTTAATATGAAATCCAACTTCTTACATGTGAACTGGTCCAAGTAAAATGCTGATTTGTATCAATTCATTGACTTGGGGTGCGTTTCCCGAAAGCATGGATAATTTGGCAGTTTTGTTGGTTGCAATGCAGTTTCCCATTACCAACAAACTAAGTTGCTGACTGGTTAGCAACTATTCTTTTGGGAAACAGATGCCCGAGTCGAATTTTGAAGCTCTACTCTACTGTATTGACCTTGTTTGTGTGTGACTGTCGCCCCCTGCAGGGAAGAAGCTGTCAAAGCAAGAGGACCTGAAGGAGATGGGTGACATCTCATCAGGCATGAGCAGCTCCATCATGCAGCTCTACCTGAAGCAGGTGCTGGAGGCCTTCTTCCACAACCAGTCCAACGTGCGCCACTTCGCCCTCAACGTCATCGCCCTCACGCTCAACCAGGGTCTCGTCCACCCCGTGCAGGTACACACGCACACACACACACATACACCACAACTAGGGTCTCATCGACCCTGTTCAGGTACACACACACACTTAGTCTCTTCATCTTGGTTCACTTGCTTTTGCTTGCATAGACAGATATCTACCTGCTACATAACGTCAGTGATACAGAATATAGTGACATGACCTTTGACCTTTGTTGTCTGTTATGACCTTTTCAGTGTGTGCCCTACTTGATCGCCATGGGAACGGACCCAGAGCCCACAATGCGAAACAAGGCTGACCAGCAACTGGTTGAAATTGACAAGAAATACACAGGATTCATCCATGTGAGTCTTACACACACACACACACACTCACTCACTCACTCACTCACTCAGATGTGCGGAATGCAAATACAGTCCATATGTTTATGGGGTAAAGTGCTGGCATAAGTGTTGCATCCAAGCAGTGCATCCATTTACCAGTACTTACTGTTTCATGTGTGCCACAGGGTTTCTGTTTTTGTTTTACAGTGCACTTGCTCTTGTATTGTGTTGTAGCTTGTAGGATTGTTATTCCTCTTTTTGGAAGTCGCTTTGGATAAAAGCGTCTGCTAAATGCATAAATAAAAATGTAGAGTCTGTATCTAGCAGAAGCTTGATGCCGTTTTGCGCCATTAAATTTGAAATAGAGCTTGAGTAAGAAGTCATTTTGATTTGATGTTTTTCGTGTTGTGCAGATGAAAGCTGTGGCAGGTATGAAGATGTCTTACCAGCTGCAGGTGTCCATCGCAGCCAAGCCGGGCTCCATAGTGCGGGGCTTCCGGCAGGACGAGACGCATTCTGCACTCTGCTCGCACCTCTTCACCATGGTGCGCAGCAACCGGCAACACCGCCGCGCCTTCCTCATCTCCCTCCTCAACCTGTTCGACGACAGCGCGGTGAGGACAAACTTTTTATCTCTCCCTCCCTCTTTTGGTCTCTTTCTTTCCCTCGGTCTCGTTCACTCTCTCTGTATATGAGTGTAAGAGAGACTATCTCTCTGTTTATGTTTGTGAACGACAGAGACACTGTCTCTGTCTGTGTGTGAGAGAGATTCTCGCTCTGTCTGTGTGTGTGAGAGAGAATGACTGTTGCGAGGTAAACTAACTGATGCACCCTGGAATGTCTCTCCCACTCTCTTCCTGTCTACGGTCCTATCCAGATGACCAGCCTACTAGCCCTATTTCTTTAGCCTACTTTATTTATGTACAATATAGATAGACGGTATACAATAGGTCCTACTTTGTCGTTTTTTTTTTGTTTTTTTTTTTACCTATTCCTTTACTGTAGTCTTTCTTTTTACCTTTATCTTTTAAAGCTATTTCAGTGCAGGTTTTACTTAAGTATGACAATGTATGTGACCAATAAAATCCTTGAACCAGTTGTGACTCACAATGAATTTCCCCCCTTCTGTCTGTCTGCAGAAAACGGAGGTGAATATGCTTCTCTTCATCGCCGACAATCTGGCCTGCTTCCCGTTCCAGAGTCAGGAGGAGCCGCTCTTCATAATGCACCACATAGACATCACGCTCTCTGTATCAGGCAGCAACCTGCTACAGAGCTTTAAGGAGGTAAGAAACAATCTCACTCACACACACATACAGAGACACACACACACACACACACAGACTCAAACTCAACACCAAAAAGCTCATAGCAATGGGTGACCTTGGCTCAGTGACCTGAGGTAATTGCCTGATTTTTTTTTTTTTTCTCTCCCACCTTTCCTTTCACTCTCTACGGTCCTATTGCTCTCATTTAGACCTGTTTTTATATTTAAAAATACATTAACTGAGCTCTCAACTCCATCCTACAGTCCTTACAGAAGGAGCCCAAACATCGGGATAAGAAAGAGAAAAGAAGAGAGAGGGAGCGCGAGCGCGAGAGAGAACGAGAGCGACGGCGGGAGAGAGAACGAGAACGGAGATCGGGGTCAGAGGACGATGAGGACGATGATCGGCACAGGAGACGTTTGAGCAGCTCAGAGTCCAGCTCGGAAGACGATGAAGTCAAGAGGAGGCCAAAGAAGAGCAAGCGTCAGGCGGTAAACTCGGACTCCGACTCGGACTCTGATGTGGACGACGTCGAGAAGGTGATGAACCGTCTCCCGGACAACCCCATCCCGTTGCTAGACTTTGCGAACGCGTCTCAGGGCATCCTGCTCCTGCTGGTTCTGAAGCAGCACCTGAAGAATCTCTACGGCTTTTCCGACAGGTACGAGAACATCACGCCATCAACAGAATTTTAGCACGACAAATGTATCATAATACTGTATGCACACATCCATATTTCTGTCTGCAGATGTAGATTGTGAAATTCTTTTGTTCATAATGTCTTTCCTGTACAACTCTGTTACAACTCTGTCTCACTCTCTCTCCCTCCCTCTACGCCCTGTAGCAAAATCCAAAAGTATTCTCCAACGGAATCAGCCAAGGTGTACGACAAAGCCGTGAACAGGAAGAACAACGTGCACTTCAGCCCCAGGCAGACGCTGGAGTTCCTCCACAGCGACCTGTCCAAGGCAGACGTCACCCACGACCTCAAGAGGAGGATCGTCAGGCAATATTTGGACGTAAGAATTCCTGCTCTATAACTAGTCGTCAATTATGTGTCGATAATAATCGTCAATTTCACCTGACCTCTTTACTTTTCTCTCGCTCCCGCGCCACAGTTCAAGGTTCTGATGGAGCACTTGGATCCGGATGAGGAGGAGGATGGAGAAGCCGAGGCCTCGGCCAACGCCCGAAACAAGGCCATCAATAACCTGCTGGGTGGCTCCAGCCCCAAGAACCACCCCGCCCAACGAGTCGACGACTCAGAAGATGAGGAAAGTGACGGCGATGAGAAGACACCCGGGGTGAGAACATAGGGCCGGACTGTCAAACAATTATGTCACTGTAGCACTGTGTTTGTCAGACTTTTCTCAGACCAAGGACAAGTGTGTGTGTGTGTGTGTGTGTGTGTGTGTGTGTGTGTCATGCCCCTTCCCCAAGCCATGTGCTGCTACCCTCCAACACCCACTTCAATCCCCTGTCAGTTGACTCCATTTGTTGATGTTTGCTAGCCTGACTTTGGCCATCCCTCTGGTCTACGCTTTAGCTTCGTACAAGGGTCTGGCATTTCACCATTGACAAATGATTGCAAGCTGGAGGTGTGACTGTAGAAGTTTGAAACAATTAAATCTGATTTCACGCAATCGCTAACATTATGCACCAGCTTGGTTGTGAAGTAGGCTAAGCTACGGTAATGCTACAACATCAGAAACCCGACTTTATCTACGGAGCTACATAGGGAGGCAATGCCAGGCCTAGATGTTGCTGAATTCAGTTACGTTTCTGACTTAATTGGAGTGTAGCAAAGTATCTGTTTATTTTGAGTAATCACAAGAAATTTTGCATGGGGGAAATGTATATGTATGTGAAAATGGCCTTATGTGTTAATGTGAGTCCAAAACAGAACTTTTTGATTCTCAGGATGCCACAGTGGCAAATATGACACTGTTCCTAACCTAACATTTCTCATCTATTTCCTTCCAGTCGTCACGGCGCTCGCGGAGTCGAGGGGGCGATCCGGAAGCGATGGGCCACATGAACGAGACAGTGGAGGCCATGGACGTCATCGCCCTCTGCTGCCCTAAGTACAAGGACCGACCGCAGATTGCGCGGGTCATCCAGAAGACCAGCTCGGGCTACAGCATCCACTGGATGGCCGGCTCCTACTCGGGCACGTGGGCGGAGGCCAAGAAGCGTGACGGACGCAAGCTGGTGCCCTGGGTGGACACCATTAAAGAGTCGGACATCATCTACAAGAAGATTGCCTTGACGAGCGGGCACAAGCTTACTAACAAAGTGGTGCAGACTTTACGGTCACTGTACGCGGCCAAGGAGGGCAGCTCCAGCTAATCTCCCATACATGCGCACACACACATACATACACACACAAACACACACACACATACACACACACTCATACTTTACAAATACAAACAAGAACACATACGTGAACACTTCTACAGGAACTCTCTGCAGCCAAACTTTATTGGGATTCCGGCATTTTCTAAAAAAAAAGAAAAAACAAACCCTATAGAAGACAGGGGAGAGTAGCGCAGACACACAATATAAGAGTTTGGGGAGGGTTGGGGGTGGGTGTTGGGGCGGATCAGAGGTGGGGGATGGATGGGAGAGAAAAAACCATGGCGGGACGTTTGGGGTCTGTGTTGAACTGCTGGTGGAATAATGGGACACGATTTAAGTTAAACAGGACAAAAGAAATTGTGCAGAAGGACTTGCTGGGATCCAGGAGATAAAGAGGACATTTAAAAAACAAATGGAGAGACACACACATGGAAGGAGAATGTTTGGGAAACAATGTGTGGGAGCTCCTTCGCTGTTGTGCAGCAAAACTCGGTTGTTTTGATTTTTACTCCCACTGTATCATAGTTTAACACACGAAGAAGAAAAAAAAACGAAAAACAAAATGTTTATATCTGACAAAAAAATCTGTTTAAAAAAATAAACTTAAAGTGAATGTTGGAAATTAGTCTGTTGATGTTCTTAATAAAGTGTTATTGGAGTTTAACCTCGCGACGGATGGATGGATTTCTTTAGCTTAGCGCAGTATCCAGGGCGATGACCTTTGACTTCTCCCCTCTCTTGTTTGGCCCTTCTGTATAATGCTGGAGTCTCCAGGAAGTAATTTATTCTGTTTGAACCGGAGCATGCAGTATCTGTGGCCGACAGGAGGGGGCAGTGTTGGTTTTCTTTCTTTCTTTTTTCTTTCCTTTTTGTAAATGTAGATTTTCATGTATTAGGTCATCCCTCACAACCCTAGAGAGAGAAAAGGGATCCCCCCTGCACTTCTGGAGAAACAAATACTGCAATAAATTTTTTACTTCTCTTTGTTACTCGTCTCATTTGCGTTTTGACTTTTTTTGTTTTGTTTTGTTTTAGATTTTCATTTTGTTTTTATTTTGATTCTTGCACTCTCTGGCAGACGTGGGGGATCGGCTAATGGAGGTCACAGCCTCAAAGCCCTGTGATTAGATGGTCTGAGAGTCTCCTCTGAAGTCTCTCAAGGCATTATTTATTTTTTTTTTTTTTTTTAATCGCTTTAAAGGAACCTAGGTCATGTCAACTAAGCCCAAATCAGAGAGGTTGCGGAAGTGTATTGTCAGCTTACGCTTTTTAAGGTGTTTTTTGTTTGTATGTTTTTAATACGAATGTAATAGGTTTTCAACTTTGATGGAAACAGGTATGGAGTTGCATTTTGTGCCTCTTTTATGAACGAGAAATGGAGCAATTTTAGCAAAGAGAAATGCTTTGAGCAAGCTCACAAATTAAAATTTGAGGAGCCCACAAAAAAACTTGCATTTGAGCAAAGAGCAATCTTCTGTGCTCTAATAATAATAATAATAATAATAATAATAATAATAATAATAATGCATTGATTTGGCACATTGTTTTGTGACATTCTTTTCAGCTTGGACTCAAGTCATTCTCCCCTGAATTTTCTGATTATGGTCACTACAATAGTTTTGTAACATTACAGTTGTAGCCACACCAAGTTAATTAGTTGATTCACAATTTTATTTATTTATTTATTTATTTTCATTTAAAAAAAAATAAGAGGGTAAAAAAATAGAATAATATAAAAATGAATTAAAACTTCTATAAACTCATGGGTGGTAATGGGGCTTTCATAACAAACAAAACAAAGACAGTACCTTATTGTTAAATATTTCATATTACTCTTTTAACAGCTTTTGACATGAACTCCCCCACTGCAAAATTCTTTAACCTTTCAGTCCAGAAAACAAACACATGATATGATGCAATGGTGCTTCCAAGCTTCAAATAAATATCATTATTATTTAAAATAATAATATACTGTATATAAAATAATAATAGGCCTAATAAAAATAGTAGCCTCTTGTAACCTATTCTAGCCATGAACAATTATCAAAAAGATATATTTTAAAAATCGTGGGGTGTATTGAACCGTAGGTCAAAAATCGTGATACGAACCTTATCGTGAGTTGGGTGTATCGTTACAGCCCTACAGATTAGTGTAGAAATTAATTTTTTAAAAAGAAAAATGCATTATGGTTTTAGAAAGACTTCATTATTAGTAATGTGACCAATAACTGCACCTTAAAAAAAATCTTTGCAGTAGCCACAGACTTTGACCGATTTGAAAAATTCCAACTGATTTGTGCTCAGTTTAGATATTAGTGGTGTAATGGCAATTTTACAACTCCATTATCATTAATGGGTTAACCAGTAACTGTACCTACGCCTATATCTATATATTCCTAAATCAAAGAAGGTGACACACCCACCAGAGCTCTCTTTTTATCGTTTTATTTGTTGTGTCACGTTTCAGACATTCCGTCCTTCCTCAGTCTACACAACAAATAAAATGATAAAAAGGGAGCTCCAGTGTGCGATTTAGTGATGGGCCTACTTATCTATGACAGTGCACCCGACTAAATGAACCCGGACGTGCCTGAGGACCTAGGATCTTACTATATTTGTATATTTATTGTGGTTAAATTGCTTGCAGAGTTCTAGCCATAGATACAGAGTCATCAGGTGGAAGTGCAATCTGAACATTCCAATGATATCACTCATTGCCGTGACAAACAGCTAAGTATATGATGATGATAATTTTCTAGATAAAATGTTGAATTTTTTTTTTTACTAAAATGGGCGGGGCAAAAAAGTGATGAATATAAACTCTGAAAAGCTCTATTCTTTCTTAGCAAAGTAAGTTCACCACTCCTCAGTACCAACCCTTTCCTGCCAGACAAGACCATTTATCAGCTGCTGCTGCTGCTGCAGAATCTACCTACAGCTTTACCTGAACACCAAGGAACCCAGAAGAATCCAGGTGCTCACTTGTTATTCTACTATTTCTCTTCTCTAAATCTAAAATACAAATGTGTTTTTGAATCAGTCTAAAGATAAGACAAGACATTCTGAGTAATTTTTGACATATCTTCATTTTTATTTGTTCGCCACATGATTTAAAACTCAATACGTTGCTAATGTATGAGACAGATATTAGATAGAACCTACACAGAGCTGAGCCAGTAGCAAAGCCATTTAGACCAAGATATAAATAAGCCAATAAATACCTTTTCCACCCAACTACACCCATTAATGACACAGTTCACTCCAAAGAGGGTTTAAGGTGAGTGAAGGCTGTTCTGAATAACAAAGCTAATCTGCCCAATGACACCTACAGTAGGTTTTTGCCTTGACATGGGGGGAATATGACAATTTTCTCAGCAAATGTGTTTTTCTATTTCTATTAAATTTCTAGTTTTTGGAGGACTAAAAAAGATGATCTCAGTTCTATCATTATTTAGCTGGAAAAAGTTAATATCCTCAAGACAATACTATAATGGCATGTGGAATCCGAGAAGGGGAGGTATAATTGAGTATCGTCTACATAAAAGTGGAAAGAGATGTCAGACTTTTGAAATATGTGATAGGGTTGAAACTAGCGAAAATGAAAGTGTAAAAAAAACACTTCTATAGTTTTCCAATACTGACAAGCAGATAGCAGCCTTCGGACCACTGCCTAAATGCAGATAATATATTGTGGACACATCTCGCCTGTTCTTCTGGGGTTCTGAACATTTTGACAATTAAACATGCTTGCAAAAATGCCAGAATAGTACTCTCAGCATCTTTGAATCTTTGTTTCTTTGGTTAGATTTCTGCATTGGATAACATGGCCCTGAGAATCCACAGTCGCTGGCTTTTACTCTTCGTAATCTTAGCCCTCATAAACCCCTGCTCCAGCAAGTCTGTTGAGTATGAAATTGCCAGGAACGAGCTGAAGGAGAAAGAGGCCTTAGAAATGACAGGGGGAGGAATTCAACTTTCTTTCATGGAGAAAATGTTGAGCTGGCACTTGCAAAAGGTGAAAAAAGAAGAGATGAAAGAGATGGCAATGGAAGATCAGTTTCCACCTTCCATGCATTTTTTCAATGCACGTCCATTAATTGAGGAGAGCAAAGTATTTCAGCTGTTGAAGACAATGCCAAAAGGTGGATTACATGTTTTATATTAGCCATAACCATATACCCATATATCTGTATCCACTCAGATCATAAAATGTATGTTTTTGTGTTCTTGTGCTACCATTCCTATTCACAGTTTTAAAGGTGTAAGCAAGTCTTGTTATCGCTTATAGGCCTACCCCACCTTAAAGTGAAGGTCCAGAGTAATTCAAGCATATTCTGTTGCACAAGCCCGCTGACTGCATTACATAGTGAGAGGAATGAAAGAATTTGGAACAACATGGACTGAATACGAGCACAAAAGCAAACAAGCAGTTTATGTTGAGTCAATGAAATATACAATCTTACTTTCGGTCTTGAATGTAGTTACACTGACTCATGTAAATGCTTGTTCGTATTCGAGTTCGGTCTGTGTTGTTCCAAATTTTTTCATTCCACATAGTGTAGGAAGCAAGTGTAGCCGGTGGCGGTCCTCACCGCACACGGGTCTCGAACCCGCCACCTCGCAAACTACAAACTCCCGGCGTGGAGTGGAACGCTCTAACCAACTGAGCTAAAAGCCCGAGTTCCTAACTCAGCGTGTTAGAAGCACCCATGGAATTGGGTGATGAGGATTTACACGTACTACCGCCGAGCTAGCCGAGCTAGCTGGCCTCCGTTACACAAGCTTGTAGAACAGAGCTATGCTTGAATTACACCATACTTTTACTTAAAAGGAGGAATCCGATGTGAATCAGTCAATAATCAGTCAATAGTGTTGCCGGTTAACTGCTTGGTCTATGTTGCATCAAGTTTTCTTTATCTTTTTCCTACCTACAACACTTGGTGAGTTTGAAAAACAAGGCTATGGATTGACTTACAGTCCTTTCTCCTTTAGCATCTGTTTTTTTTGTGCAGCATACAGTTTTTCTGAAAATGTACTGAAAATACAAGGCATGACACAAGCTGTTATTTATCAGGTGCTGCACTCCATCTGCACAGCACAGCCCTGGTCAGTGCGGAGTGGTTGGTGAAGAACCTCACCTACAGGCCCAACTGCTACATCTGCTTTACAGAGAGAAACTCAGCACTTTTCAAGTTCTCAAGCAATAAGCCTGCTAAAACAAAATGTGCTAGTGACTGGGAACTTGTGAAAGTAAAGAGAGAGGAGGAAGACACTGACTCATTTGACCAAAGGTTCGAAATGAACAAAGAACAAAATTAAGAAATCATTACAATTTAACAATATTATGGAAATATAAGTTTCCACTAACACGTTAATCTTTTCTTCTCTAGTCTGATCAAGCAGCTTAGCCTAATTACTGAGGATCCAGAGTCTGCATACCAAAGTGACAAATTGGTGTGGGAAAAGTTTGAAGATGCTTTTGTTGCAATCTCAGGACTCATCAGCTATGAAGGTGTGTTTAAAGACCACATTTTTCAAGGCTTGACAGAATTCTATGAGGACAACGTTATATATCTTGAAGTCAGAAGCAGTATAAAAAAGGTGAGTGCACGATGGTTCATTCGAATACTCATTTGTTTGCTAATCTGTCTGTTTGTTGAATTTTTAAGTAGTCAACACTAAAAAATTTTTTTGAATAAACAATAATGCCGTGTAACTGGTTTTGCAGACGTATAAACTTGATGGCAGCCAAAATGACAAAGCTCAGTCCCTGAATTTCATTCAAGAGGTGATTGAAGATTTCCAAAAAAGCCATACTGACTTCATGGGACTACGGCTCATTGTAGCGAGCCAAAGGTTAGTGTGAAATTTAGTGTTATATTAGCTATTGTACAGTATATAACAAGAGAACTGCATTCCCTAATGCAATTCAGTAATGATTCTTTTGACTGGCACTATCAAAACAGAAGCCATACCCAAAAACTTTGCATGCACTCAATCTTTCCGGTCTGGCAAAGCAGGTTCCAAAGCATGTTACCATTTTCCATTCTGTCATTCAATATCTCAAATCTGAGATAATCAACCTTTGTAACTTTGTTTTTGAAAAGTGCTATACAAACAAAGATTATTATTATCATTATTATTGCTGCATAACACTCAACAGAACACTCTTTACAGGTTTTACTCCTCTCCATTCACTTAAAGAGTGGCTTTGTCTATTTCTTTTATTGTTTATCAAGCACATAACAGACATAGGGTTAGTATACTGGACAGAGAGGAGCCAATGCAGTACACTTAATGCAATATAACTTTTTACAGGGGAAAGAGTGCTGATGATATAAAGGCCATTGTACAGGATGCGATTGAAATGCAAAAAGCTTTTCCAGACCTAATTGCAGGGTTTGACTTGGTGAGGAGAACCACCTGTAATGCAGTATATACTGTACATATACATGATGCACATTTGTTTGTATTTTGAGCATTTTTATGCTCATGTGGTGCATACTGTTTTTACCACAGATTGGGAGGGAGGATACTGGAAACACTCTCTTCTATTTCAAGGATGTACTGACTCTACCTGCTGATGAGGAGCTACCCTACTTTTTTCATGCAGGAGAGACTAGTGAGTCTAGATTCTAGAATATACTCAGAATACCTTTTTAAGCATGAAATACCATGATGTCAACATTGTGTTAACATATATGATTAATTTGAGACCATTAACACTCTATTTTTCATTTAGGCTACATATACTTAGGTACAATATGTTTCCTCCTCTGGTCTTAGAAAACAATTTTGTTAAAACAATCATTTAAAATCATAAAAAGGCCAGGCAGTCACAAGCAGGTCAAACAAATGGAAAGTTGATCTGCACAGTCTTTTCACAGATGGAGAGAGATTATCTCCATCTGCTGCTTTCACCTCCTGACAAAAACAGGAGTGGTGATGTACCAGAGGTTGTTGGTAGAAAGTTGATGCTCAGTTTTCTTGCATAGTTATGACTTTGCATTAATTGTACAGCCTGTAGTTCTCTTAGCAGTCTTGTATTCATCCTTATCAACCCTTTAAAATGAGTGTTGTTCTGAAGTGATTTCAAGCATAGCCCTGTTGCACGAGCCTGCTAAATGTACTAGTTAGCAAATGCAATAAAACAGTTTGGAACAGCATATACCGTAGACCGAACGCAAACGCAGAGGCAAATAGTCGATGGAAACTTTCTGGAAATGATTCACTCCAAAAGTAAGATCTGAGGTTCTGGTGAATGTAATGTGCTTGTCCGCAGTTGCGTTCACGCTCGTGTCGCTATCTAGTGCTGTTAGAAGGCTCGTGCAACAGGGCTATGCTTAAAAATACTCTGGAGCTACACTCTAATAATAAAAACAACATGAATACCATTAAGCCTTCATTATAACGGTAACTTTAAACATTGATTAACTTTGTGTTTGTGTGTGAAAGACTGGCAAGGTGGATATGTGGATGCCAACTTATTAGATGCCCTGCTGTTAAACACTCACCGCATTGGACATGGTTACGCTCTGATTCGCCATCCTGCAGTTAAAGAAGAATTGAGGAAAAAAGACGTTGCTGTAGAAGTATGTCCTATATCCAACCAGGTACAGTAAGGAGAGAGTTTAAAATGTAATTACATTTATTTAACTATTCTGGCACAGCTACCAGGCCTGTTTTAGCAAGGCAGAGGACCCCAACCTGAAGGGATCCCCCCAAGATTTCCATATGATTTTAGTATTGATTGATGTTAGCTAAGACTGTTGTGGTTGTGGTTCAATGTGGTTTAGGGTATAGGTGTTTCCGTTTTTTGAAGTACCTTAAAACAGCCCTGACAGTTACACATTTCCCTTGTATTTAATCACAGGTTTTGAGGTATGTCTCAGACATGCGGAATCACCCTGCTGCGGTTCTTATGAGCGAGGGTTATCCAGTGGTCATAAGCTCTGATGACCCCACCCTATTTGGGAACACTGGACTCTCCTATGACTTCTATGAGACCTTTGTTGGCATTGGAGGGATGAGTGCCAACTTGGCCACCCTAAAACAACTAGCTATGAATTCAATCAAGTAAGCAATTAAGAATTTGCCTTTGAATTGTATACTTGTATTTTGTAGATCAGATGCAATAAACTAACCAAATGTCTCTGCTTGTTTGTCAGGTATAGCTCTCTGCCAGAAGAGAAAAAAAATGAATTGATGGAAATTTGGGAGAAAAAATGGCAAGCTTTTGTTTTTGAAAGCTCTAAATTGATAGTTATGGATATTTTTCATATTTTTTCAAGTTTTGTGAACGTTTGAAGGACTTAAGGGCAGAATTCAATATTTCTTTAATATTCAAGAGATGTTTTGACCAGATGTGTGCTTTGAGACCTACTGCAGATTGGTTAATAATCAGGCTACCTGTTCCTCTCTGATCAAGCAAGTGTTTCCGAACGAAG
Source organism: Sardinella longiceps (assembly GCA_027497455.2). Lineage (NCBI taxonomy): Eukaryota > Metazoa > Chordata > Actinopteri > Clupeiformes > Clupeidae > Sardinella > Sardinella longiceps. The sequence continues at coordinate 5,016,629 of JAODXP020000031.1, forward strand.
GACTAGACACCTGAAAAAAAAAAAAACTAATCCTTCTAAAAAATCTATCCCTAAAGCCCTCATAATGGCTATAAAGTTCAAGACTGTTCAACTTTTGCCACTTGCAACCCTCAACTTTGTGCTTCAATTACACTTGTCCAATCACAATTGTCCATTATCCATCTGAATGCATTGAACACAGAACACTGCTCTGCTCCACCTTTTGCCTACTTGGTTGTGACCTTTAATCTGAAGCCGTTTCTTCCAGTAAGAATTTGGATGATAGGATAGGTTGCATCCTTATGTTGCCCTGGTAACACCCTGATGCTATGTAGCTTTGGTGTTCTCAAATGGGCCAAGTTCCACCTCCCCACTGATTCCCCCTTTCCCCAAAGATTATTCAAAACCCCCATTTAGATTCTAAAGGATTTTCCATTATGAAAATGTGGGTGGGGGCACTGAATATGGCCATGGAGGCCATAAATTATATAGTGAATGCAGTAGATTTGGAAACATATGGAATCCATTTATTGCAATTCTAGAAGGTGATGGAGTAAATGGGACGTCTAGTGAGACAAGTGAAGATTATTACCTAGCCTATTTATGAGAAGCTTTTTCATTTTGTATTTTATTTTGTTTTGTCTTGCGTTTCCTTTATGTTGTTTGTCTATTTGGGGTTAAATGTTAGTGTCTTTTTAATGTATGTTATGGAGTGTGCATAAAACCACATTTAGTAAATATATTTGGGAAGAAAGAAATGTGTGTGGGGTACAATCTAAACACAAATGAAAAGCATTCCCCTCGAATATGTTTCATATCTAAATTATGTTCAGTGTAACAACTAACAGAACCACTAACAGAACTCCTGATTTATCTGCCAGCAAAATAAACTTTCGCCTATTGTGGAGAAAGAAAGTGCACCAGGAGGTTTTAATGTGTTTTATTCATTCATTATACTGAAACTTAAAGCAAAGTTTGGTGTAACTCAAGCACAGCCCTGTTGTACAAGTCTGTGACTATCTAGAGCAAGTGGAATGAAAGAATTTGGAACAACAAAGGCCAAACATGAACATTGACACAAATGTGAAAGATTTTGGTAGTGTTGTCTTGGATTTGAAGTTTTTATGAAAGAATTAAAACATTTTATATTCTTGGCGATCACCAACCTTCCCAATATCAAGGCAAACTAGAAAAGCGCTCAGAGAGTGCAAACCTCCGCCAAGACAATGTGGTCACAGAGGGTGTTCTGGATCACCGATCGCCACCAAAATCGAATCGGTTCTTACTTGTCCCAATACACATGTTGTCCGAAAATTTGATCCAAATCCGTGCAGTACTTTTCGAATTATGTTGCTCACAGACAGACACACAGATGGACACACACACGCCGAGCAAAACAACCTCCTTGGCGGAGGTAATAATAATAATTACAATACTGTACAATAATTAGTGGCATTGGTGTCTGAAACAAGGCTTAGTAAAAGTACTTCTTCATCTATATCCATGATGCCCGACATGTCTTTGAACCCAGTAGGCTACTTTACTTTTTCACACATGTATTCTACTTGAATATGTGTAGGCCTACTTTTGCCATCTCTGAGGAAAGGACATTAACTCCTTCAAAAAAACTACAAGAAAGTGCTTGCCCCCTTTTACAAGCTTTCTTCAAAACACATTACACATTTAACATTTTTCTTTGTTCAGCTTGTCAGACTATGGTAGTTAGATTTCAGTGATCAGTAGCCTGACGTTGCAGTAGTCTGACATTCAATTTTATTAGCCTACATATTAGTAACATTATTAATCTTTTGAGATAAATTAATGAAGAATCTCTTGTTCCCTGGTCACTACTTCCCAAAACTATGTCTTGGGGAAAAACAGTCCTCATAAGTGACCATTATTAGTAAGAATACCATAGAGTCTCTGGGTGTTGAGTCTGACTGTGGAAAAGGAAATCCCCAAACCTGGTCCTGATGATAGCCTGTCACCTGACAGAAGGCAACCACTGGAACAGGGCATAGTCGGTATGGGGTCCTTGATGATTTAAGTGTGCCTTCCTCCTGCAACTGTCTTAGTAGATATCACCACGAGAACTTTTAACAAAGACTTCTGAAATGAATGGATCTGAGTTCTTTTTCCTTTCCCACTTGAGTCCCACCAGAGAAATTTGGTCCTACTTTTTGGTCATTTATAACACTATACCGCCACCTGCTGGCAAAATTAAACAATTTAAGTACAACCAGTACAACAACGTTGTACTTGTGGTTTACTCGGCTTAATGAAAATGTGATATTTACGTTTTCAGTGACAATTTCCCATGCACATTTGTTTAGTAGACTACCAGAACAGAACACGACCATTTCTCTACGGGCCACTGATCTGAAAATAATTCTTCATTTGCAAAGATCCACGAGCCCGTATTGTTGATTACCTACGTCCTTTAGTCGCGCCGGAAGTGCCCAGAAAGCTTAGCGGCATGTGGTTGCTGGCGGGATATATCAGGAATTAAACAGGAGAAAGTTCATATTTTTTGTTGTAAACATCGTCAGAATTGGGATTATTTTCCGTGGGTAAGCAGTCACCGAATACTCTACATTAATATTTCAGGAAGCTGTTTTATATATAACATTGAGCACATTCATAGATCAAGAAGCCCGCGTTTTATCTGACCGATATCGTTCTTGGCTAAACGTGAGCTAACGTTAGCCAGTCACTTAACGTTAGCAATCTAACGTTAGCAATCTAACGTTAAGTAGAAAGTGACACCGGTGTTTTTCGATTAACTTCAGAATCTGTCAGTGCCCCGGAAAGCTATGTATCCTAATGCCAAACACAATATTCGATAGCGTGTTATCGTGTTTTGATTGTCATAAATTACTAGAGCACCTTTATACCTGAAGTATAACCATTTGCGACATTGTGTCTGTCTGTGTTGCCTTGTACACATACGAGTTGTCGTTATTTTTTAAAAGTAAACATTGCTGTCACATCCGAAGGTAAACTAGTAACAAAGATTTTCATTGTATTTCTCATCAGTTTGCTAAAGTTTCTTTACGTTGTATATTTTGAAACAGTTTTGGTTAGCATAAGTGCATGATGTCGATGCCTGCAATGAAAGGTTTCTAACCCAACTGATCCGACACAGGTGTGTCGTGGTTTCCCAGAGATGCCTTCCACGGTGGGTCCCAGTAGCCCCGCTGCTGCCTTGCAGGAGGCCCTGGAGAGTGCTGGCCGCCTAATCGACAGGCACCTGCAAGAGGATCGATGTTTCCCTGATCTGTCCGAACTCCTTAACGTTCCAGCACACAGTAAGCCAAAACTTTTGTATTAAGTTAGTTTATAACTTGAAAATGTAGTTGAACATTCAGTTAGCAACAAGCTATACGATCTGTTGTAACGTTAGTATTAATAGTTAGTAGTAGAGCAGCCTAATAATGTTAGTTCCGTTTCACATAGTGATGTCACCTTCTGAATTGACTTTTGTGTTGAATTTGGAATGCTTTGTTTATGGAGGAGGTACTTTCGCCGACTGATCTCACTGTTGTTGATGAGATTTGTTATGTTTTTGGCAGACATGCCTTCCCTCTCTGGAGTGTCCGACATGGACTATCCGCTGCAGGGTCCAGGGCTTGTCAACGTTCCCAGTTTGCCAGAGCTAAGTCCCTTCAGGAGGGTGCCTCTTCCTCCAGAACTTGTGGAACAGTTTAGCCGTATCCTTCCTTGATCTAAAGCAGAATCACCAATGAAATGCTTATGTAGAAATATCAAAGATGTATGATTTGAACCTGAACATTTTTGAAATTCACGTTAGTGCCTAGTGTTATGTAAGGTCATTGACCTTTGCTGGTCGTGGTGCAAGTTTACACTGGAAGTTTTTATGCTTTAACTGTGAAACCTTAGATATGCAATGCAACTGTATGATGGGGGTGTTTCCAGAGATCAGTAGGGCTTGGCTGACAATTGACAATGACATCTTCATGTGGAACTATGAGGATGGGTAAGTGTGTGTTGAGTGTGACTATATGCATTTTGCAGTCATACCATGTGACATGCACACAGTATACTTGAAGAGTGTTTGTGTATGTGAGAGAGAGGTGTATGTGTGTATGTATGTATGTTTGTTTGTTTGTTTGTTTGTTTAAGCAAAATCCCAGTGTCATTCTAGACATTAATCCCTAAAAATGCGGAGACTTAACTGGCATGAACCAGCCAAGCATGAAGTCTTTGATGATTCAGGACTTGGGTATTACATATTTTGATTTGGAAGTGTATTCTATTTTTTACATGTGGCTGTATCACATTGTTGATTTAGGGGTGACGTTGCCTACTTTGATGGCCTCAGTGAAACAATCCTGTCGGTAGGACTGGTGAAACCAAAGCCAGGTGAGACATTCTGTTTTTTTCTACCCATATCTCTTATCCTCCCACTCATGGGGGCTGATTCAATCAGTTGGACCCATAAAGTTCCTCAAAATGTATTTTTTGAAGTGTGGATTTTGCATCTGAAGTCGTATCATCCAGTAGTTCAAACGATGAATGAAAGTATTCCAACCGATTCCAACTGATTTCTGTCACTTGTTATCTGCAGGTATATTCCAACCCCACATCCACTTCCTGTTGGTGCTGGCCACTCCTGTGGACGTGGTGATTCTGGGCCTGAGCTTCCCCAAGGCCCAATCAGGTGAGCCTCAAGACGGGTCATTAGTCCAGACCTAAGAAGCTGCATACGGTAGTTTAGATGATGGATGAACATAAACATCTCTTTAGGGCTCTGTTTTGTGAAATTAGCTGTAGTGGCTATGAATTTTATTGTATAGAAAATAGAAAAAAATCCCAGCAATGATAAGTCCTGGACTTAATATAAGCTCTATGTAAAATGTGGTATTGTACTGTATTATATGACCTATACAGTATGGAAAAAATGCACAGTGAACTTTAAATGACCCCCCTCGCTCTCTCTTTCTCTAGCACTAAATGACAGTCTGTCAGGAGCAATGCAGCTGCTGCCGGACCCCCTGTACTCCATCCCCACCGACAACACCTACATGCTGGCCATCACCTCCACCCAGCTGGGCCGCATCTTCTTGGCAGGCCGTGACGGCTGCCTGTATGAAGTGGCCTATCAGGCGGAGGCCGGCTGGTTTAGTCAGCGTTGCCGCAAGATCAACCACTCCAAGAGCAGCCTCTCCTTCCTGCTGCCCTCTGTGCTGCAATTCTCCTTCTCCGAGGACGGTAAGAGTAGATCACTTTTGCTTTTTACCTCCGCCAAGGAGGTTATGTTTTCGGTCGCGTTGGTTTGTCTGTCTGTCTGTTTGTCTGTCTGCCTGTCAGCAGGATAAGTCGAAAAGTACTGCACGGATTTGGATGAAATTTTCGGTCAATGTGTATATTGGGACATGCAAGAAATGATTCGATTTTGGTAGCGATCGGTGATCCAGAACATGATCTGGAATTGGTATTGTGTCTCTGATCACATTGCCTTGGCGGAGGTCTGCGCCTAGGTCTTTCTAGTTTTTTTGTTATTATTATTATTATTATTATTATTATTATTGTAGTTAATGCAGTACATTCTCTTAGTGCCTTATAATGCACATCAGGCCAAAGGTCTGATATCTGATAGTGTGGATGAATGTCTGTGCTCCAGATTTGCACTGTATTAGCCGCTGCAGCTCCGGTCAGTCTGCGTCATGTTCAGCTCACAGACCTCTGCTCTTGACTGGTGTGGACAGAAACTATTGGTCTCAATGTCCACTCCCTTTGTGCTTAGCTCCTTTTTGCCTCTTGGCCTGCCAGCTTCCTCTCATCTCGGTGTTGTAGAGTCATGACAAAGATTCGACATTAACTGCCTCAGCCCTCTCTGTGTTTGTTTGCTTTCTGTCATCTATGTTTTAAAATGATGATGTGTACTCGGCGATATACTCTAGTTGCCCAGACTCATTTATAATGTTTCTCCTCTTGTCTGGCTTGTGTGGTTTGTGAAAAGTCAGACAGGTTGTGGGTTTACATGCCACAGTGAGCGACCGGTTGACATGTGATCTTGTCCTTTGGTGTTTCTGCAGATCCCATAGTCCAGGTTGCCATTGACGACTCCCGCAACACCCTGTACACACGCTCTGAGAAGGGAGTTCTGCAGGTGGGGATCACAGATTCAGATCAATCAAGATGTTTTATTGCCAATGCGATCAAACATCTAAAATGTGTTTTGGTATGAAGTAGAAACACATCTGTTGTCGGTGAGTAATTTCCTGTTGTAAGCACAGCTGATGTGGGTGTCTGCCATCTGTCCGTCTTGTTGTAGGTGTATGACCTCGGAGCTGATGGACTAGGGATGAGTCGAGTGGCAGCCATGTCCCAGAATACCATTGTGGCCGCCGCTGGAAACATTGCTAGGTTTGTGTACTTAACATGCAACACACTTACACACACACACACACACACACACACACACACACACACACAAACACACACACACATATACACACCACACCTCAACACCTCTGAACACACCCAATTTCAGAGGTTTCCCAATATCCAGGATGAGTTGGTTGATGGATTGTTTCATCTCTAAATATTTCATATTTCACATCCCTCTATTCCAGTCCTTCAGTCTTTTTTTTCTTCTCTCCGATGCCTCCTTGTTTGTTGTTAAACTGTAATTCTCTTCTCTTCCCAGGACCATTGACCGCTCTGTCTTCAAGCCCATTGTGCAGATTGCTGTGATCGAGAGATCAGAGTCCTCAGACTGCCACCTCCTAGCTGTCACTCATGCTGGTAAGCTCACATTTTTTGATATCCCATTGAGGTATTAAGTCTTTTTTTTGCAAGGGAGCCCTGGGAAAGTATTATAACTTATTGCCATCCACAAATTAGAGTAAACATTGGGCCTCATTCTCCAATTTTTTCTTGAATTTGTTCTTAAGGTCCCATTGAAAAAAACTTCTGCGTAATACTGCGTAAGTGTGATTAAAGAACAAATGTTTTCGAAAGAATGGTTGGTTGAATTAGGCCCATAGTTTATACAGGATTCATGGGTTTACTTCATAGTCCTGATATCCTGATATCCTGATACAAGTACTTATCTGAACTCAAGATGAGCATGCTTGATCGTTGATGCTGATGAGTAACTTTGTTATAAAATCATGTGTTTTGGAAATGGTGTCGATTAATTTTGTGTGGGAATCTTATAGCATCTCCTTAATGATTTGATGTCTGCTTACCTGTTTTGTTTCTTCATCATCATTCCCAGGTGTCCGTCTGTACTTCAGCACTACGCCCTTCGCTCCGCCCAATGCCAAGCACACCTCAGCCCGGCCCAGTCTCCTGGCGCTGGTCCACGTCCGTCTCCCGCCAGGCTTCTCCGCCTCCTCCACCCTGCAGAAACCCGCCAGGGTCCACAAGGCTCTCTACAGGAAAGGTACTGCCACTCCATCCCCACCCTATTCCCTGGTCACTGGACCTTTTGCCCCTGTGTATGATATTCTCATAGATGTGATTCTTCCTGATTTTCAGACCTATAAATATGATCTTGTGTGTGTGTGTGTGTGTGTGTGTGTGTGTGTGTGTGAGTGTGATATTCTCATAGATGTGTTTCTTCCTAAAAAAATTAAGAATTTCCTGATTTTCAGACCTATAAATATGATCGTGTGTGTGTGTATGTGTGATATTCTCATAGATGTGTTTCCTCCTGAAAAATCAAGATTTCCTGATTTTCAGACCTATAAATATGATCTCGTAAATCTTGCAGATTAATTAAACAGAGGGGAAGGCAGGTTAAACTGTATTTTGTATTTCGGCCTATATCTACAGGTAATAGGTCAGTAGGGTGAAGTATGGTAATTTGGGACACTTTTTTGCAATTTTGCTGATTCTCGCTATGGGCTGTATATTTTCCTGTTTTTTTGCCCTTGGCCAATCACGTCCCTGTGTTCTATATTTGCCTTCAATGGTGGGAAGTGACACTGAACAACTGTAACTGAATTAAGAAACTTTTTGGGCATGAATTGACATGCTGAGGGCTAGGGGAGTGGGGCTTAGGGGCTTAGAGTGTGAGATTGGGATTCAGCCATTTGACCAGCTTCTCTTCAAAGACCTTACTGTACATTCAGATCACAAGGGAGAAAAGTCTCAAGTGTTGCCCAAAACACTGCACCGTGTTATAGCTAATTGTCATACGTTTATCTTATCTGTCGCTCTAGATGCCCAAAACCCCCCCTGCCAATGCCAGGAAATTCTGCACACTGTCTTGCTGTAGAAAGGAGAAAGATTTCATTTACAGTTACAGGTCCTCCCCTGTGCTGTGAGATGTTCTTGGTGTCACATCCTCTCTTGTCTTCTTCCTCTTGAACAGGAGTGCTTCTCATGGCCGCCTCTGAGACTGAGGACAGTGACATCCTCTGGTGCCTCAACCACGACTCCTTCCCCTTCAAGAAGCCCCTGATGGAGGCTCAGGTGAGCTATTCAAACACAACAGGACACATTTGCACGTCATACATACAGTAAGCATGAGCCCAGGTGAGCTATTCAAACACAACAGGACACATTTGCACGTCATACATACATACAGTAAGCATGACATCAGGATTGAATCCTCAGTCATCCTGTCGATTGCAATGCCGATTCCCTGATGCAGGCCCAGGTGAGCTATTCAAACACAGCAGGCCATATTCGCTGAACAGGCCACATACAGTATACACAACAGGCCGCATATTACACACCAGGCTACAAAGTCTACATATGCATGTCCTACATAAGCATGGAATCAGCATGTGTTGTCATTTTTATTGATTTATTGTTTTTTTACTCTGTGAAGTTCCATTAACATGTTGAATTTCTTTTTGCAAAGGAAACCTTGTGAATACAAATAAAAGTGTATCCAGTGTTTGGATTGTAATGGTGCTGTTTGTGTTTCTGTAGATGATGTCCGCAGTAGACGGCCACTCCTGGGCTCTGTGTGCCATTGAAGAAGAGTCTGTGCCCAAGATGGTCACTGCGCTGAACAAAGACCTGGTGCCCCTCACCGACTCACCTGTGGTGGTCCAGCAGCACAACATCCCCCCCAATAAGTTTGTGCTCCTCTCCGCTAAGGTACGCACATCGTGTGTGTGTGTGTGTGTGTGTGTGTGTGTGTGTGTGTGTGTGAGAGAGTGTGCCCTAACTACGGCCAAATATGTACTTTGACTCCTATATCCAATAGCCTTACCTTATAAGATATGTGTGTGTCTTTATGTGGCATCACGGCTTTTTTTCTTTTTTTTTTCTTTTTTTTTTAATGAGCAGGCACACTCCAGAGAAATGTCTGTCTGTGTCTGTTTGTCTGTCTGTCCTTTCATTCTCTTTTCTCGATTGGTCTATGTCCCATCTGTAGGGCAGTCACATCTTCCACAAATTGCGGCCTGTGGACCAAATGCGCCACCTGCTGGTGAGCAGTGGTGGTGGTGAGAGTGAGGACATCGAGCGCTTCTTCAAGCTGCACAGGGTACGTCGCATATCATTTCTCAGCTCAAGCTCCCTCCTTCTCCCTACGCCATTGTTTTAGTAATGACTCCGACTCTCCTACTAATCTAAATTTGACTCGTCTATCTATCTATCGTTTCTCTCTCTCTCTCTCTATCTACTCTCTCTGTCTCTCTCTCTCTCTCTCTCTCTCTCTCTCTCTCTCTCTCTCTCTCTCTCTCTCTCTCTCTCTCTCTCTCTCTCTCTCTCTCTCTCTCTCTCTCCCTCCTTCCCTCCCTCCCTCCCTCAGGAAGAGCAGGCGTGCGCTACAGCTCTGATCCTAGCCTGCTCCAGTGCAGCTTGTGACAGAGAAGTGTCAGTATGGGCTACACGTGCCTTCTTCAGGTGAGTGTGTGTGTGTGTGTGTGTGTGTGGTCTCTATTTCCGCTTCCATGTATGATGTATTCCTCTGTTAGTACGAATGCCTGTCTGTGTTGACGCCGATAACTGTATCTGTCTGTCTGTCTTTGTATGTTTTCTTCACCACAGGTATGGAGGAGAGGCTCAGATGCGCTTCCCCTCTGCTCTTTCGGCCCCTAGTAACGTGGGCCCCCTCCTGGGTTCCCCCATGCCAGGTATGACCCCCCCCCACCCCTGACCGTCCATCCTATCCAATCTCCACTGTCCTAACTCGTAGTGTGTAGCCTTGTCGGTTTGCTGTGTGTGTGTGTGTAGAGCCGCCTTACGTCACTTCCTGACTGAGTCCTGCCTCCCTCTGTCATTATTCACCTCCCCATTCATCCGTTCATCCCTTGTGTTCTCATAGGATCTCCTGGCCCTGGGGCTAGCCTGCTCCCAGCCCCCAGCTTTTTAGCCACCCCTGCCCCAGGTAGTGATCCACATGTCTCACACTCACTCACTCACACTTACTCACTCACACTTTCTCTCTCTCTCTCTCTCTCTCTCTCTCTCTCTCTCTCTCTCTCTCTCTCTCTCTCTCTCTCTCTCTCTCTCTCTCTCTCTCTCTCTCTCTCTCTCTCTCT
>JAODXP020000031.1:5032082-5097082 GCA_027497455.2 Sardinella longiceps
TATCTTTCCTCTTGGTTGTCAGGTGAACTCCCCGTACCTTGAGGATCATCTGATGCACATCATCAAGCAGGACCAGAACAAAGTACGCAACATGGACCTGCTGTGGAGGTATTATGAGAAGAGTCGCAACTTTGGGAAGGCCGCACACGTCCTCGCCCGACTTGCAGACATGCACAGGTAAGACCAAAGTAAAGCATAATCGCACACACACACACACACACACACACACACACACACACACACACACACACACACACACACACACAGTTTGCAAAGCCACAAAAAAATATGCATGATTGAAAATGTAGCTGTTAAATCACCCTGCAGGTTTATAGAGGCTGTCCTCCATAATCCTTGCCATCACACCCTTTCATAGGCATATGTTTTTGAGACAGTTAACAGTTCAAGTTGTTTGATTGAAGTCGGGTCTGTGTTTGATTTTTTTGAGTGATTCTGAGGTGGTCTTTTTTGTCTTCATATTTGTGTGTGTGTGTGTGTGTGTGTGTGTGTGTGTGTGTGTGTGTGTGTGTGTGTGTGTGTGTGTTCAGCACGGAGATCTCCCTGAGGCAGAGACTGGAGTACATCTCCAGGGCCATCCTCTCAGCCAAGAGCTCCTCATGCACCACCTCCCAGGGGGCCGATGGAGAGTTCCTACACGAGCTGGAGGAGAAGATGGAGGTAAGGGGGCGGAGGTCACACTTTCTCTTCGTCTTTTTGTTGTCTTTAACAACACATTAATACTGTCCACCCAAAGTGTATATCAATATGTCTGAATATATCTACAAATCCTGGTTGGTTATAATTCTCGATCTTTCTGTTTTCCTGAAGGAAATGAATTGTTAATTCAGTTTGGAAATTCTGTAAGGAAATGACAGAATTCTGTAAGGAGAGCAATTCTGTATAAAAATTAAATATCAATTCTCATTAATTCTGTTTAATCTCTGAGCTTGTAGTCAATGTACACAATTTTACAAGTTGTAATGTCACTTCAAAAAAAAAAAAAGTTTTAGATGGGTGAAAATCTGATATGATTTTGGCACATATGATGTTCACAACAACATTTTCTGTTGTGTTCCAGGTGGCTCGTATCCAGGTGCAAATCCAGGAGATGCTGATCCGACGGCACTCTCAGCATCCTTCTGCTCAGGCTGCCATCGCTACACTAGATTCGGAGCTGATGGACATCACCAAGGTTACAAGATTATACAAATTAATCAAAGGAGTTCAGATGCAAAACCCTCACTAGGCGATTAATTGGACTAAAATTCAACTAAAAAGAAAAATAATTAATCTAATTTTTTGTTTGTTCTTTCTCTGGTGGACAAAGTTTAGTTGGTAATTATTATTAAAATGCATTCATTTTTGCATAGCTTTGAAAATGAAATTTGCGTCTGAACTCCTCAAATATCATTTTTTGGGAACTTGACTGTAAAGGTGTTTGACTGTATTGGTGTTTTTGGGAATTAGACTGTATAGGGGTTCATTTCAAGTGATTTGACAGGGACAACCAGGGATTCTATAGTATGACTTGTATTTTCCCTTGGGACTAGTAGTTAACAATGTACTAACTTGATTGATATGAAGCCAATCTGACCCAAAGCAACAGGGGACAGAAATAGTCAACAACAACAGGGATTTGCTACACTCCCATTGACATCATTGGAAACAATCTCTTCACGAGGCTTCATGAAATGTCTTGTTTAGTTTCATAGTCCAGTATCTGTGGTCAGGCCTTAAGCAAACTTTATGTAGTTTTTATACTTCCAAGTCATTCGTATTTTTTAATTTCTAAATGTGGTATTTGATGACCGTAATATTGTTACCGATCCAATACTTTTGGATATCTGTCCCGATATGGGAAAAATACATACAGTAGATCAGGTATATGGGGAAAAAAAATAATCTCCTTTCCTCTTCTCTATTGAACAGCTTTACGGGGAGTTTGCTGACCACTTCCATCTGTCTGAGTGCAAGCTGGCCATCATTCACTGCGCAGGTCACTCTGATCCCATTCTGGTCCACTCGCTGTGGCAGGAGATCATGGATAAAGGTGAGGGCTCCCGGACGGGGACAGAGAGAGAGGCAGCCAGGCTATAAGAACAACTCTTTTCCAAAGCGTTGTAAAAGCCAGTTCAATTCAATTGTCATTCAATTATACATTATTATTATTATTATTATTATTATTATTATTTGATTTTATTTGAAGTAACATCAGAACATTTCAGTTGGATTAATGTTACCTGATTTGTCCTTACCCAATTAAAACAACAAAACTGTGATTTAATGTTATTAAGAGGGAAACACAATAAAAGCACATCATTTTTTAAATATTTTTGAAGTGCAAAAACAGTAGTCTCTTTGTCTTCTGTCAGTGTTGAGTGGTATGTTTAGCTGTGCTTCTTTAATTTATTTATTCTGTTTTGCAGAACTTGGGGACAGCTCTGTCATGAGTCCCGCTGACCGCATGAGATCCCTCAGCCTAAAGCTGGTCTCACTGGGAAAACTGTACGCTGGGACGCCACGCTACTTTCCGCTTGGTATTAACCTTGTTTTTTTTTCTACTCTCTCTTCTTAGGGGGGTTTCACACTGAACACGCTTTTGCGCTTGTAAAACGCGAGTATTCTGAAAAATGAGTGACAAAAACATGCGAGGTCGAAAATGATAAATGTACGTCTTGTTGATATGACAGCTAGATTTGGCTAAACCGCTAACTCCCCGACTTAGCTATGACTGGCAGCTAGGCAACGGGCCCATTGTTGAAGAAAACGCGACCTCAAAAGTTAAACTATTTTCAACTTTGAGCGCTTGCGTTTTTTAGTCGCTTGCGTTTTTACTTGCGCTTTTTTACGCGAGGCGCGTAGCAACGGTCAAGTCGCATCGTTCCATAGGGAAACAATTGAAATCGAGCGCCTGGAGGTGAAAAAAGCGTGTCAGTGTGAACGGGCTCTTATGGTTTCTTATTCCTCTCTTCAAACACATCCACACACTCATATCCTTACAGGAAGCATCTGACGTACTGTATCACCCTCCATCCTTTACGCAAACACACACAAACTATGTTCAGCCCTTGTCTTACCCCAGTGGTTCTCAATTGAGGGGTCTCTAGGCTCTGTTGTGTTGTGGACTAATGGCATAATTGCTCCTCCACAAGGTCGCAGGGCTTTGGGATCTACTCCAGCACAGAGCAGCTGCTCACACACCATGGGATCAAGAGAAAGGCTCATCCCTTAAAGATCAAATGGGCCTTTGCTTGTGTAAATAATTAGTCCTTTGTATGCAATGAAAAATAAGGAGCCTGGTAATGCCAGCATTACCAGTACAGTAGTCTGTTATAATGCATACAGTGTAAGTGAGTGTTGCAGTAGAAAACAATGAGACTAATTCTCCAATATCTTTACTAAGAAAGTTCTGATTTTTTTATTTTATTTATCTATTTTTTTTATTATTATTATTATTTTCGTCCTTTATATATTGCAGAGTTAATGAATATACAAAATCAACCAGTTATTTTCCACACACAAGGCAGTGAAGGCACTGCTCTAGGAACAAGTGTTCAAGTGTTTTTATAATTTACTGATATTCCTTATAAGGTATGAAAACGGCATAAATGGGGTTTAAAAATGAAATTATTTATATAATTTTATCATCTAATCTTCTTGGTTCTTATCGTCATCACTGTGTGGTACTATATTTAATTTTACTTTGCTGTAGACCCCATTTGAGAGTCTGAAATAAAGATTGAACTCAATTTACATTGCTTTAACTGACATGCTCCCCTTTTTGTGTGTGTGTGTGTGTGTGTGTGTGTGTGTGTGTGTGTGTGTGTGTGTACTTGTGCTTGTTTCATGCAGAGTTCCTGGTGAAATTTTTGGAGCAGCGTGTGTGTGAACTGGGCTGGGACGTGGGTTTTGTCACATACACCATGCTGGAGATTGGAGTGCAGCTGCCTCGTCTGTTAGAAGTCTACGACCAGCTCTTCAAAACCAGAGTACGGCTCCTTACCCCCAAAGCATTTCACTTAAGAGATGTCTATTTTTGCATGTGTAGAACTAACTCACAATCGGTCAACCCGGGTTCAGTTCCCAAGCCCCACGTTGCTCGTCCATGTTGCTGTAGTTAAAAGCGCTTATTACACAGCTCTTTAGAATGCTCCATTCACTTCAGTGAGACTTTCCAACGTTCCACGGTCTGATCATTTCAGAGTGATGCCTCCACTTTTGCGTTTCATCACTCTGTCGGGAGATATTCCATGATAATGACCGCCTCACAGAACTTTATCCCTTACCTATTAAATGGCAGTTAACTTTAACTTTATTGAAAGAAAGTTTCCTCCGAAACACTTGCTCATACTCTTTCTTTCCCTCGACCAAAGGATCCATGCTGGCAGCGTCTGAAGAAACCTTTGCACCTGGTGGAGTGCATTCATGTGCTGCTCACAGGATATGTAGATGACCCTAGTCGGGTTCCCACTTACGACAGGTAACTTGCTCTTACTGCACCCCACTCATCCATCCAGTGTACACACAAACACACACACACACACACACACACACACACACACACACACACACACCCCTACCTTTTTTTCCTCCTTGTTTTTGTATTTCACCTCCTTTTAACTTTGTTCATGTCCCTTGCAGGCGGAGATTCACAAACGTGTGTTTGGACAACATCTGTGGTTACCTTGTGGAGCTGCAGTCTCTGAGCCCCAACGCGGCCCTT
This sequence comes from Sardinella longiceps, assembly GCA_027497455.2. Taxonomy (NCBI): domain Eukaryota; kingdom Metazoa; phylum Chordata; class Actinopteri; order Clupeiformes; family Clupeidae; genus Sardinella; species Sardinella longiceps. The sequence continues at coordinate 5,036,806 of JAODXP020000031.1, forward strand.
CAACACATCATCGGCAATTTCAAGTCTCTTCAGGCCAAACTGGAGAAAGTGCACTGATCAGATCCACGTCAAATGGCTCTTATGAACTGAAATGGATCATGCAAATCTCTCTTGTGATACTAGTGACATTTTGTGCTGTGTGTGCATTTATTTGCCTCTTTCAAATGGCTGACAAAAAAAAATATGCCCAAGACTTCAAGGAGCCTAAGAGGGAATAGATTTTGTTGTACGGATGGATGTTTGGATGGATGTCATCACAGCAGTATCTGTGTCTCTGCCACCCTGTTTGTGAAAGGCAAAGCATCTACTTCATTTTAACTGAGAAAAAAAAATAATAATACAAAATGTTGTGCCATCATACAATGATTTATGGTGCTTCACTGATTCACATTTGCCTGGAAGACATGGGATTTCTCCCATACTCAAGATATGGGAGGATGGAAGGATGTAGGATAAACTCAATTTAACATGAATGTGAGTGTGTATGTGTGTGGGAGGGAGAGAGAGAGAGAGAGAGAGTGTGTGTGTGTGTGTGAGAGAGAGAGAGAGAAGGAAGGAGAGGGAGAGAAAAGAGTGTCTAGTGTGAGCTTAATTTAAATTGTGTGCGCACTTGGAGGACAAATCCTCATTCTGAGGGAAAAAAAAATCCTTTCCTTTGATCTGTAACATAACGCATAACAATCTGTGTTACATAATTCCATCATTTTACCCCCGGGGTTCAGTAAGACCTTAGCAATTAATTAATTGATTGATTGATTGATTGATTGATTGTCTATGGTCTGCATTTCTCTAGCTCAAAAGCAAGTATCCAGAAGGAGATAATACCTTACAACATGGTCTCCTCAACTAAAGGTCCTCACAAAGAAGTGTTTTTTTTTTTATTATTATTATTTTGTAGTTGAGAAGTGGCCATTTCTAAACATGGATACCCAATGCATTTTTTTATCTGGCAATTTTTTACACTTGGCAGAAAAATTTAAATACTTTTGTGAGCTCATTTTTGTATGATTTTGGTAGTCAAGAAAAATAAATATAATTCTGATGTAACTGAAATATTTGAAGGAAACTGATTGTATTTTGCAGTGACAGCCCATTTGGTTTCAGTGGGCTTTTATCTTGTTTTAAACATACCTACCCGTGTCATGGGAACATGAGTCCCTCATGTTTTGGTTGACATAATTTATCATAATTGTGATTGTGCCCAGAGATTAGATTTCTCTGAATCAATTTTATCATAATTAAACATTAAACAGGGGAACAATCAGTGTTCCTAGATGGGCCCTTGGGAAATTAGCATAAAAACTTAACTTAATTTAATTTAATTTAATTTAATCACTGATGCTGTTGACCAAAGAAATAGTTGGTCATGAACCTCATGTTAAGGATGCATTATAATTAGAACTTTGAGCGCCGTAAATGATATTGATCCATTCAGCTGCACAGTGTTTGCAGAAGCGAGTTTTTCCACGGGAACCATACTGTGGACCAAACAGCAGTTTAGGCATGTAGACCTCCCTCTATGAAATCAAATTGAAAAGAAAAAAGACCCGTTGCTCCTTTTCAGATAAAGGACCTCACATTTACTGATTATGCTTATCAGAATGCATGTAAACATACATAAACAAATATTTTATTACATATTTATCACAACAGTTTTTTGCCCATTGCTGTCTAAGTGAATACAGTCCTACAAGCAATGGATCACTGAACCATAAAGCATTCCGAAGCTGTTACAATCTCACCGTTTACAGGCACAGGTGAGCTTCTTCACCCCGTGAAGGAAGATGTAGGGGATGATGCAGGTGTAAGAAGCTGCAACGTAGCTCGCCACCTCCACCACCACTTCGTTCGTCTTCACGTTGCTGGTGATACGAAGGATCAGATGGGTCAACCAGCACACCAGGAACACAGTAGCCACAGCCACCACGCTCTTGGCAGCCCGCACCTGACCGCTAGACCCGCTGGCACCACTGCCTTTGTTCTGGGCTTTGGGAGCTGCTGCTGCTACTGTTACTACTGCAGCCTGCGGTTGCTGTTGTTGGAGTGCAGCACCCTCTGGGGCACCAATGGGTGACTGACCTGGACATGCCTGAGACCCCTGTGGTGTTGGGCCTGAGCCAGTCAAATGTGGGACCTCTTGTGGGGGCTTCTCAGGCGATGACTCGGCTGCTCCCAGTCCTCTGATTCGCTGCTGGTTCTGCATCAGGGTGACCACTATCTGGATGCTGGCAAAGACAATGCCAGCAATTGGAATGGCGTTTGCTAAGCTCAGGTACAGGATCTCATAGACTTGGTGGGCTGTGGGGGAGGGAAAGTTATCTACGCAGTCTACCTCCTCGTCTCTTTCCTCCACAATGACAAAGATGAGATGGGGTATGCTGAAGACGAAGGCCACTGTCCAGCTTCCTCCCAGCAGAGCGGCCACTAGACGCAGGTTATCTAGGCGGACAGGGGCCCCTCCACGCTTCAGGGAGCCCACTAGCTTCTGGTACCAGAACACACTGATAAAGAGTGTGGAGAAGATGCTGCTGGTCTCCGACAGGTCAGCGCAGAAGCGGAAGATTCGGCAATAGGTCAGACCCAAGAACCACCGTCCAGCAAAGTCTGCCATGGTGTCGGGCAGATCTACCATGTAGTTGGTGATGAGGTTGGACACGGCAAGATTGATGAAGAGAGCATCATTAGTCTTCAGCTGAGATTTGGACCTTGGCAAAGAGCTGAAGGCTAACCAGTTGTTGCCCACTATGCCCAGTAAGCACATGGTGCCTCTGGCAAAGGACTCAACCCACTCCTCAGCATCCATTCTTCAGCTTGAAAGATTAGGCGACAATTTTTAACTGTCACCCACACATGAGCAGTGAAGTACAAATGAAGTTTTCTAGTGGGTAATTTTCCTTCCACAGACCATGATTTATAGCCTATGCTTCAGATTATGCCCAATTTCACATGAAACCACACCCAGCAAGGAGATGTCCCTGATGACAGGTTGAATGATAATCTCATCTCTGTACAGCTCTCTTGTTTGTCTGTGTTCTATACAGTCTGTGTTATGTGAATGAGTCCAAATAATATCTGGATTAATATTATTATTTTGGAAAAATATTATTCACCTGTGGTCGCATTTCATGAGGCTCACAAAATCTGTAAAGCTTCCAGTAGGCCTTTCCTTCCAGGACTAGAACAGGCCTACTGGTATGAATATTCATCAGTTATGATGTCGTAATTATTTAATAATAATAAAAAAAAAAACCATGAATTAATGTCAATGTTTACACTATTGTAATTTACTTCAAAAACTATAGGCTGGGGCAGGGTGTTGGCGTCCTCTCATCTCCTGGCAAGAGAGAAAAAACCAAAAAGGTCAGTGAGTGAACTGTCACTGTCTGTCCTAGTTTAGTTACCAGGCAACGCTGTAGCTTCCCGGGAAGGATCGCGCATCGAATCAGTGCTTTCCGAGTGCCCGGAAGCGGAGGGAGATTCGAAATGCCCAGTGTTATGGTTATGTTCAGAAACAAGACGGATGGTGTACTACGAATGTGTGTGGTAAGTGATTTTTGTAGATAGATACACAGCACTTACAATGTCAAAGTATTTGATTGGTAGCGTAGATATTGTGTTTATTTTTTTGATTTTCCAAGATCACAATCCTAAATGTTTTCCAGTAGATGGCCACGCAGCATGTAGGGATGTCTCTGGCAGCTAGCTATTTCGTTACCTCCGTTAACGTTAGAACATTTTCAGACTTTCATGACTCATCAGATTGTATGCATACGAAAATAAAGTCGGAGATGAAAATGCTCATCAAATTGGGTCCCAGTCCCAGTCTTATAAGTCCCGGAAATAATTTCCGGCCAGTCTGTCGGACAGCTAGCCATCTAAGCTAATCAACTGGTTAGCTAGCTAGATTGCAAACATGATTGAAGTTGTCTCATGTCTACGTTAACGTTAACGTTACTGTGCCAACTTAACAAGGCAATCATCGTCATCACCCTGTACCATCACCCTAGTAAAGATAACGTTAGTACTTGGTATCATGTTTTGTGATGAAAACGGAACTGCAATGTGTATGAACTTCACTGTTTAGGGCTAACCAAATGGACAAAACATTAACCATAAGTCATAACTTGGAAACTGTTGTCCTGAATGGATACTGTAATAAAAAGTGGTGAAGAGGAGAGAGAACACGTCTCCGATAGAGAAACTGAAAATGGAGCTGAAGTTGGAAGTACTGCTTTCATCCAGCATCAAAGGAAAGAAGCCATGGCCGCGATTCTGCTGGCTTGGGATGGTAACGTTAAGACTTTGTTGTTTCTTGCTTTACCTCATACCCAGAATGTCTAACATGGAGCTGAGTCGTTTACAAGGGTTTATGTTTCTTCACAGGAGAAGGAGAGTATCTTTCTTATAGATGACAACCGTATTAATGAGGTCAACCTGACGACAGGACGCTCCAAGAAAAAAAATCAGAAACTGCAATCTGTGCTTCCCAATGTGGTGATAATGGCTACCTCTCCAAATGGTAGGTAGACTAATGGTAGCAGTAGCCTTTAAATGTAGACTAGACTTCCCTTAGACATGTTCATGTGAATGTTGTCCCTGTTACCCTGGCAGGTATGTGGTTGGCTGGGATACTTACTTCTGGAGACCTGTTTCTATGGAATAAAGACACCGACTTGTTCAAGACAAGTTCGCCAGCACCAGATGTCATCCATCAGCTGACTGCAGCAAAAGGTATTGTGTGTGTCTGTGTGTGTATATGTTGGATTGTTTAATGGAGAATTTTAAAAGTATTTAAAATATTACATCACTTTGCACACTTAAGACTGTAGAACCAAACTGTGTGTGTGTGTGTGTGTGTGTGTGTGTGTGTGTGTGTATGTGTGTGTGTGTAGAGAATGGTGTACCCCTCAGTCTGCAGGTCTCAGGGAATGGCCATCGTGTGGTTTTGCTGGCCCTCACGGGACAGGTGCTACTGTGGGAATGCATGTCCTCTCAGGAGCTAAGTGTGATGCGGGGAGCCACAGTCAGTGGACGCTGGAGTCAGATCAACGCCCCCTCCAACATGCCGTTTCCTTCTGTTGCTGATAAGGAAGCAATTTGTCACAGTTTGTTCATAAGGAGTCAGGTAATAAACCCACCAGCCAGTCACAGTGCATTTAGAGGTGCTAGTACACCTTTTACAAAAACAACTGCTCACGGCTGGACTTTTGGGGACAGAACCTTTTGCTTAGTGTCCCCTAGGCCCCTTTACTTCAGCACTCCATATACAATTGGCCCCTTTCTCATTAAAATAGCATCAACAGATATTTTGCTGATGCTATTTGCTTATGTTCCATTCTCCAATACTCCACCTCACCCATTGACAACCCATTTTTATCATAACAAAAGTCTGAAGTTAACCAACTGACAATGATAAGGAAACGTTTCAGTTTCAAGTTCCTATGACCTATTCAGTTAAATGTTTATTTTTCTGCCAGTTTTGTAATATGTTATAACAATAGGAAAATAGGTTGACTGTACTATTGCTTTGAGTGACCTTGGCTATCTTGAAATGCACTACAGTATATAAAGCAAAGTAATTGGTATGTATTGTCATTGCCTTCATTTAACTAGATGTTTGAAAATTTTATTGCCGTTGTGTCACTCAGTCTATGCCCAGTTATTTGCATGGACATTTCTGTGATCTCATCTTTGTTGTTTCCCTGACCAGGCTCTTGGAGATGTTTGCCTGATTGCATTTGTGTTCTGCATGGCAGAGCAGCTCAGCATCACCTTTCTAAAGCTGCAGTGGGCTGAGGGAGTGGACAGGAAACTCAGGTTGGTGTTGCCAGATGCTGACGGCCTGTGACGAAGGACGCTTATAGCACTAATGTACATGCAGTCGTACAGTATTTATATGACATATTTTTTCCAACCGCCATCATGCTTATTTTAGTGTGTTTGTTTCAGCTGGCAGGTTTTCAACAAAATGCCTCTAGGCAAATTGTCACTGAAAGTTTTCTAATTCAGTAATTTATAGATTTACAGTACGTCCTAAAATAAATACTTAAAGTGAAAGTTTGGTGTAATTTAAGCATAGCCCTGTTGTAAGAGTCTGCCACAGTAACTGCACAAGATAGCGTGTAGAATGAAAGAATTCGGAACAATATAGGCTGAACGTGAATGCAAATGCAAACAAGCATTTACATTGAGTCAATGGATCATACAACATTCGAAAACAAAAGTAAGTTTCTAAGTTCCATTGACTCAAGAATTCTGAAATATTTCGGTCTCCCTACATAACCTCTGATTATAATTGTTATAAAGCTATGAGTAACATGACACAAATAAGCAGATTCCAATTAGATACACCAGTTGATCTCATTTCAATCAAGTTACATGACACTTAGAAATCTGACTAATCAGACTAAAATCTGATTATTTGATTGAATGTAACCACATTGAATTAAGTAGTCATGTTTGATTTACAGCTCTGTGGGATATGAGGTACTCTGGGTGACCAAAACATACCCCTTGGGTCAGTTAGCCACTCCTTGTTGCCCCGTGAAATCCAGAGGAGCGCTAGTGGCGTCTGTCTCCCCTGATGGTCTACTGCTGGTCATCATCCTCAACCAGAAGGACCCCAGGGTAGGCTGTGCTCTTTCTTAATTTCTTTCTTTCTTTCTTTTTTTCCTTCTTTCTTTCTCTCTTATCAGTCTCTCCTTCTTTCTGTGTCTGTGTTATGACATCCTGTTTAGCAATGCATCTGATAGTAATTTGTTACTAATGCTCAGTAAAGAGATTGTGTTTGATAACCATACGGTAGGTGGTTGTACCTATTTTATTTACTGTGATTGATTTAAATTCCAGCTGTCTATCTTTCGCGTAAGATTTGATATGGTTGTTTAGTTTTTGTCTCGTAGAAAGTGTCTTGGCCATCGCCATGCTAGTTTGTGGTGGTGACCTACATGAAAAGTTAAATTTCTCAGTATTTCGCACCCATGGGGGGCTTGACCCATGAGAGGGTGACCCATGAGAAACCTTGTTTTAAAATTTTATTGATGAAATCACTGTATTTCTAAGGTAGTTTGCCTTAAAATGATTATTTATGTATATGGTCTGTCTTATGTACACGCTCCGAAGACCTGTGAGAATATACTGTACCTCCACGTCTCTCTGGTCTATGTCTCGCTAGCTAGTTGTCAGTTACCTAATTGACTGCAGCAATGTGATGTGTGTACATGTATGTCACAAAATACGAACACACTATTTTGCTATGACTCCTTTTATCAACACAATTCAATTAGAAAGCACCAGTGCAGATATGCCAAAGTAGACTAGACATTGATGCACTGCACTGTATACAGCATGGCAGCTCTTTCAGAATCAGGTCCTTTTGATGGGTTCAGTCTCTTTTTTAAAAAGGTAATTGCTGCTACAAGTGATCTGGCACAACCACAGCGTGACATTTTTAAACAGCCTTGGCCAGACCAACATAGTTGCCACCCATGTCAAAGACAGTGTAGTACTCGCGAATGAAGACATCGCCCAAGATCCAGAGGCTGTCTCCACTTCCCACAAGTCCACTGGTGCAGCCATAATAGGACTGCAGGGAGAGGAAAATGAGATCAGGAAGTGTCAGATACTGTACATACACCTTGCCCAAGTATTTCCTACAGACCTTTCTACACCCATGTAGTCATCAGGGTTCCCACGTGTCAGGGAATTTCTGGAATATCAGGGAATTTCAATAAAAGCTGTTCCAGACAGGGAAAGTCAGGGAATTTTACCATTTTGCTTGGAAAGTCAGGGATTATCAGGGAATTTTGTTATTATTTGTATCGCCACACATCCTTCTATTTTGTTTCTCAATATTTTTTCAATTCAACTGAAATGAATTTACTCTCTGATTGGCTGATTCATGCCAAAAAGTGTTAGGAAGTAGACACAAGTGAGGACATTAGGACTAGTTTGGCTTTTTAAATTGCCTTTTCTGCTCGGCGCCCAATCATTTACTTTAAGGGAGGTCATGGAAATTGTGCTTTTTGGTCAGGAAAAGAATTTTTAAGTCTGATCTGGAATGGGAACCCTGAGTCATAGTATACAATACAAGGTCATCTTTGGACATTTGTTTTTATTACCTTTGCGATAAAACCAGGACTTACCTGTCGGATATAGGCAGAGGAAGGCAGGGTGAAAGCTTGACCGTTGATGTTGAAAGTAATCTCAGGCATGTTTCCGATGTTGCCGCACTGAACAGTGGCCTAAGACCAGACGTACGTGTCCAGTTGAAAATATGAGAAATAGCCTATACACATTTACTATAGAACATTATAACAGCTTACATGTCTTTGGAATATAAACGGCCTGTTATTAAGAACTATTTTGATTTATTTAAAAGTATGCAAAGTATGTTAGTTCTTTGTCATGCTTACTTCACCATTACTGTTGCTGTAAGCACCAGCAGCGTTATTGATGTTTGAAATGTCACCAGAGGGCCCAACAAGTAGAGAGGTGCCAGTGTCCACAATAGCCTGGCATCCACCATTGCAAGCAACAATTTGGCCATTGACGGTCACACTGTAATAAAAAACAAACAAACAGACGCTAAATTCCTCCTGGCTTACAGGACATACAAGAATAGTCTGCCAGCATGTTGTGACGTTATTTATTAATATTTCTGATTAGCTGACAGGACATAATCACAGTATAATGAATGCTCTTGGTAAATAAATACTCTTTGGATCAGTAACTGTAACAGCAATCATAAACAGTGGAATCATCTGTTAACTACCCACTGTTGTTAGTGAACAAAAGAAGAAGTATAAAAGACAGCTACCTATCAACAGTGATCTGCCAGTAAGTCTCAGAAGACAGGGGGATCCAGGCAATGCTGCCAGTGAAGTGGTTGGGATCATAGCCACCGAAAGTCACCTCACTGCCAGACTGCTCATTGCTGTGCAAAAAAAAATCAGATGTTAAAACAGCAGCTGGTTTGAAAAAGCTCACCAACAACGGTTCAAATGCCTGCTAACAGAGCAGCAGTGTAGTGTAGTGTTTAAGTCTGTGTACAGGTACAGGTACTACCTGCTCAGGTAGACGGAGAAGAAGTTCTGTACCAGGCCCTGCTGGACCATGTTGTTGAAGACGGGCTGAGCTCCGGAGGCAGCCAGTTGAGGATAAGCCAGACCCAGGATGCCATCATACTGCTGTGTGGCTTCAAAAGGAGCCTCTGTCTGGCTCAGTCCAAAGATCTGGTTGGGCACCTGAAGGCCTCCGACCTAGCAGGGACAGATAACAGGAAGCTTTTGTGATGTTTAGATGTTAACAAGTTTTTAATTAAGTAATTGAGTAATGCTAATAATGCTGGGGTGAAATGGTAATTGTATACTATTTAGTGGTTAGTTACTTAATGGTTCATAATTCGGAACACTCACAACAACGGTGTCATAGCCCAGGAATCCAGTCATACTGCCAGTTCCGTATGTGATTTGCAGAGACCGTCCAGTGTTCCTGAAGGTTGAGGACTGGCTGGGGTTGAATTTGTTGTGACTGTCTGAAAGAGGAGAGTTATTTGGTTGATTTGAATCAGTACAATACTTATTTACTAAGGGCTTTGTCAGGAGTTTTGTTGAATTTGTTGTAGGGCTTCAACAGTTAGTTGCTAACAAATGAAATATCAATCATTTTGGTAACTGAAAGATTTTTGAGCTATTTTTGAGGGAAATATCTCAAAGCTAATTGAAATCAATAGATGTCATCACTATTTTGTCCTCTGTGGTGGTAAAATACATTCTTTGGGACGTCGACAAATATTGATCAGCATTTTTCTGTGTGTTTTGCTACTTTACCAAAGAAACGACTAGTCAATCAGCAAAGAAAAAAAAAAATCTTACACAGACATAATTGAACAGCTTTCAATTATGTATACGAGTAGCCTGGTAAAAAAACATCTTGAATGCTGCTATGACCATCAGGCCTATTTGCACTACATTTTAATTGCCTTATTGTGTGGTCACACCAAGAATGACTAAAGTTGTAAAATCGCTGCAAGTACTTAACTTTGGATGGACAGGAAGTGAAGACAAAAGTGACTAAAGTGACATAACAATCAACAGAGGCATTTAGAGCTTGTTGAGCCCACCTCAAAGATGTGTTAAATGACTACCTGGTATCCCAACCAAGCCCAATCTCAGATTGAGGTTATCGGATGCAAAAGCCAGGCTAAATCAGTCCATGACTAGAGTGAGCTGTATGCTTACTGCAGGCACTGCTGCTGCAGTACACAGAGGGCACTCAGAGGTTGGAAGAGCCAGTGTCGAACTGCACTCTGAAGGACTGAGGAGGGGTTCCAATGGAGATCACACCGATGTAGGCCAGCTGTGTGGGAGGAAAAATTGCACATGTGAGGTTGTCAGGCCATTTATTTACATTTACATTTATGCCTGTCGCAGAAGTGACTTAAAAGATGGAGGATTGATACATTCAGAAACATATTGCAGTAGCTTTCTTGGGTGACTATTGAACTACTGAACAACACCACAGAAGTGACTTACAAAATGGAGGTTTGATACATTCAAAACCACATTACAGTTAGCCACATTGCAGCAGTGTAATCAAAGGGGCATGTGAGGGAGGAAAGGACGGAAAGGATGTTAGGTTGTTATAATCTATGTGCTAGGAGAGAAGTTACTCTGAGTGGAGCTCTAGGAACTTCTTGATGCCCCTGCCCCAGTTGCATATGGTTGATCATTCCACTAACACGGAACCAAAAAACGAGAGGATGGTTTGCATTGTCCTGTGTGTGTAGGGGTAGCTGTGTCTGACGGAGGTCCTTGCAGAAACTAAGCAGCAGAAGTTTTGGTTGATCCCAACGTTCTGGTTAGTTGTGGTTTTCAATTCAATGGAATTGGGAGATTGTCGACTTACATCAGCCTCATTGGTCATCTGTTCGGTGCCCACTGCGAAGTTGTCGAACTTGGCAAAAGGTCTGTATGGGTACTTCTTCCTGTACTCTTCCCACTGACCTCTCTCCTCCAGACTCTCCCTAACGGTCTTAACCTTGGTCAGAGGGACCCTGCAAAAGAAAGCCATAATGGTCTTCCATACTCCGTGTATAGTTTGGTACAAGTGTGACTCAATGCTAGGACATTGTTGTACAACACTGTAGGAATGGCACACATAGCTACTGACCTGACCATGCACTCAGAGAGTGCCAGTACGGCACAGAGGATAATGGCAGCCTTCATGATTGTTGTTCAGCCCAGTGCCTTCACGCCTCAATGTCTTTTTATATGTACATTTAAGCAACCAAGATTGCTGAAGTCAGCTTTTTTTAATCACCCTGATAAAACAGCTCTTTTCACGTGTGTGATAGCAAATGGAAAATATAGGATGTGCCCTTTGACAATGTCAGTCATATCTTTCAATTTGTGTCAATACTTGATGTGAAAATTTTGTCCAGCTACTATCCCAGCGACATGTGTTTGTTGATCTGTTTGTTGATATATATCGTATCTCTAACTCTTGTCCAACTGGCTTGTTTCTCGCTAAGTGAGTGCCATGTTGTGTTTGATGCTGATTGTGTTAGGCACTCAAGATATGTAGACACTCAAGATATGTTTAATTGCTTTTTACACACTTATGTTCTCCATTGTCCCTGTTCTCCCTTCCCTGATCAGCACACTCTGTAAACATACAGAGAGTAACGACAAAGTCCTTCTAAGGCAAGTCACATCACTTGGCCACCATATTGGATACACCTTCGGGCAGCTATTTGGGCTTAACAAGACCAGGCTCTATCAATGGGGAGATATCCATAAGTTCAGATTGGCTCGTCGTATGGACTTAAAAAGTATACTGTGTGAATCCTCGTTTAAATTTGTCTACCGGAGACACGTTAAAACAAAGCTAAAAAGAGAATTTGTTTACTGCGTCTTCGCTGACAATCGCGGCATGGCTATTACCATAGTGACGGAGGTAGTAAACAAAAAAGCTAACCGTCCGTCATACAGAGTTCAGCAATGCGATTGGCTATTTTCACCGCAAGGCAGGAGTTCCAGTCTCTCTACTCTGCCATCTTTGAGTTATGAATGGCCGAAAGGAGGACTTCTGATGATTTGTCTCCTCCTATAGAAGTGTCTTGTGTAACGAGTAACCTTGGCAGCTATACATGTATGGAAGGTAACAACTAGCTTGTAAACAAGGCAGTTGGTACTGTATTTGCTGATACAATTCAGGTGGTACAGTATATACATATACATAGGTGGTGATATAGCTACAGCAGGCATCTCTTATTATCATATCATGTTTATTTTGTAGTTTACATGTCACTGCTTTGGCAGATGTTGTGTGTTACTCCTCATTATTGTACACTTAAAAGTTAATTTTAACCTTGCTTATAGCTGGAGAATTTATAACTCAAACCAAATACCTACTCTTCATTTGTTGCTTTGTATTTGTCTCTTGTATCTAGTATCTAAGTGACCAAGGGACACAACAAGATGTTAGCACCTGACACAAAATAGCAAAGAAATAGCAAAATAAATACTTTCTGATCAAAATATAGACCACAATCAGATGATGTGCCTGCAGATATGAGCATATTCAGCTAATCTTCATTTCAACAACCGGGACAGGAATGTTGCCATTAGACGATGGAATGAATCCGTGGGGTACAGAGCTGCCCCACCTCTAGCTAATGTCATTTGGATGGGATTGAAAACCATTGAAATATGTAGTGTATAGTAATTTTTAGATTCTGTCATATTATGTCTTATTATTGGACTGATGGTTTGATGAGCAAATTCAACCATGCTTACACATCCCCAGAGGGACAGACTACAGAATCTCATTCAAAACCACCTGTAGTGGAATGGACCTGCTTTGTTGTTATCAGTTGAAGAAACATACAGTATGTTTGTGATGAAGGCTCCATAGCCAAGTCCATTGAAAGCACAACTTTGAAGAAGAGTTTACTGTAACACCATCATTGCATTTCGTTACTGGGGGTGGACTGTGCACTTATATTTGCTCTGGCAATCCAGAGGCTTTGAAAAGAGCAGACCAGTGTTTGAAAATCATTGAGAGGGAGGATTGGAAGGATTATTTTGCGCTTGCCTTGACTGCAGAGGATAATATGGCAAGACAAGAAAGTGGACGAAATAATAGAATGGTTTCTAGACACTGATTAACTCATTTATTTCTGTGTTATACGATCGTTATATATATCAACTGACAGACTACTCAAAAACTTTATGGAATGATTAAATGGAATGTGTGGCACCATCTTTTTTTTATTCTTTTGGATTAACGGACCGGTAGCCAGCATCTCATTTTTTGATGTGAGTTACCGTATTTTTTGGACTATACGTCGCTCCGGAGTTTAAGTCGCATATGCCAAAAAATGCCTTATGCAGATGAAAAAAACATATATATGTCGCACCGGACTAAAAGTCACACATTTTTACATATTTTACTTATTTTATAGGAATTTCTTTTGGGTGGCATTTTTATTCAGTGGTTGTTATTGTATGCAACCTTTCTGTGTTCACTCTGAGTGGCAAGTGTTCATTGGTACAGGGGTGTTTAGTGCTTTTGCTTGTTGAGTGCTTTTATGTGGGCATTGTCCCAATATTTTTTAATTTTTTTTGCTTGTGTAGTATTCGCTTCTACCTACAAACAGTCTGCTCTCGTCCAGTCTCCATTGACCTTTCAGTATTTACCACTACATCCACTCTGTTACTCAGTGATTAGACCTTCATGCTTTTGAAAAATTGTTATCACCACAATTACCTCAGAATACAGATAACACTGTGTTTATGTGTACTAGACATGGATATAAAAAGCTGAGGTGTCTTTTCATCATGAGCTGCTTTTGACGTTTTGGATTTTAATACTTTATCATATCTGGAACAATCTCTTTGCATAAGGGTCAAGGCCGGAAAACCATACTGGATGCCCATGATCATTGGGTCCTTAGATGGCACTGCATCACATACAGGAATGCTAAAGTAATGGATACCACAAACTGGCCTTAGGACTACTTCCAGAAAACATTGTCAGTGAACACAATCCACTGTGTCATTCGCCATAGCCAGCTAAAACTCTATAGGTCAAAAAAGAAGCCATTCCTAAACATGATCCAGGAGCACAGGCATTTTCTCTGGGCCAAGGCTCATTTAAAATGGACTGTGACAAAGTGGAAAACTGTTCTGTGGTCAGATGAATCAAAATTCAAAGTTCTTTTCAGAAAACTGGGATGCCATACCATCTGGACAAGGACAACCCAAGTTGTTATTGCTTATTGTTAGCGCTCATTTCAGAAGGCTGCATCTCTGATGGTATGGAGATGCATGAGTGTCTGTGGCATGGCCAGCTTACTCATCTGGAAAGGCACCATCAAGTCTTAGTTGTACGTGATTTATTTAGCTCCATCACAACCAAATCTTGCCATTTTACACAGCCTTGGCCAGACCAACATAGTTGGCGCCCATGTCAAAGATGGTGTAGTATTCCCGAATGAAGACATCACCCAGGATCCAGAGGTCTCCAATTCCTATTGATCCACTTCCATAGAATCCACTTAGGCAGCCCCAATTAGCATACTGCATGGAATGAGACATGAGAATCAGACAGTGTCAAATACACTTTGTCATAATATAAGTAATACTATAAGTTTATTTTTAATATTACTCACTACGAAAATTTAAAAGAAAAGCCACTGCAGCTCTTGTTCACTGAGAGGACATTTAGTCATAGTAATTCCTACAGGCATACAGGGCTTACCTGACTGACATAAGCAGAGGCAGGCAGGGTGAAAGCATGACCGTGGATGTTGAAGGTAATCTCAGGCATGCTTCCAATGCTACTGCAGGGAACTTTGGCCTAGGAACAGACATAAGCATTTATTGAATTGCAACATGGACTGATTGACAAACTGGCACCGGTAGCTAATGTTAACTTAATGGAACATGGGAAAAGTTTAGTGTACGCTGCCAATTCACTATTTGGTCTATGTTGCATCAATTTTTTCCACCAACAGTACACAGTGACCTCACACAACAGTGCAATGGATTGAGTTTCTCTAGATTTTCCCTTTCAGAAAAGTTATGAAAGTTTTTTTTTTTTTTTTTTTACTGATTCTGTAGTGAACAATATAGCTCGCAACAGTGCTACTTACCTCACCATAACTGTCTGTGCCAGAAGCACCAATAGCATTGTTGATGTTTGAAACGTCACTGGTGGGCCCCACAATCAGAGAGGTACCTGTGTCCAAAATTGCCTGACATCCGCCGTTACAAGCAATGGTTTGCCCATTGATGGTCACACTGCAATTTGAAAAAGTGATAACTCCTCAGTTCTCGTTACTTTATCTTATGTACACAAGAAGAAGTGGTAAAAAAAAACTTTGTCAGTGCCCTTTTTTTGGAATTGTAACTATAACAACCATTGTAATTATTAAATAATGAGCTTATCTGTTACTAAGCCAACAAGACATTGTAGTTATTGAATGATGAAAGTAGTACAGAGCGAGTTCTAAACAATCTTTGATAGTGCAACAAACTGAACGGGTACCTGTCAAGAGTGACCTGAAAGTAGGTCTCAGATGACAAGGGGATCCAGGTAATGACGCCAGTACATAGATTGGGATCATACCCACCGAAGGTCACTACACTGCCGGACTCCTCGTTTCTGTGCAAAACCCAAACGTTAGAACGTCAGCTGCTTCCAAGAATCACCAACAAAGATGTCTGTTACAGGCAGATCTTGATGATTGTTTTGAACTACATAATTAATTAACACCTGAGTGCATACCTGCTCAGGTAGACAGAGAAGTAATTCTGAACCAGACCCTGCTGGACCATGTTGTTGAATACAGGTTGAGCTCCAGACGAAGAAATGCTTTGATAGGCCAGGCCCAGGATTCCGTCGTACTGCTGTGTCGTATCGGGAGCCTCTGTTAGACTCAGTCCAAAGATCTGGTTTGCTACTTGGATACCTGCAACCTAACAAGTTACCCAACAACCCAACAAATAACAAGCAGCTTTTTGATGTTGGAGAATTTTGGCAATGTCAGGGATAAGTGTAGTCTACAATGAATGTTATTGGATATACATAGTTATTCTTTACTGCCTAGCTAGCAACTTAATGACTGTCCATTCACAAGACTTACAACAACGGTGTCATAGCCCAGGTATCCAGTCATACTGCCAGATCCATATGTGATCTGCAGGGTCTTTCCAGTATTCTTGAAGGTTGAGGACAGGCTGGGGTTGAATTTTTTGTCAATATCTGAAAGAGAATGATTTTATTGGTGGAACCATATCAGTACTGATACTGTGTGGCTAGCCTGAGAAAACTGACTAGCATAATGCATAGTTTGGCCAAGGTGGGTATAACCTTTCAAACTGCCTCTGAATGCAATAGCAGATTTCTGTGATTCTGACTTCTACCAATCAGAGCAATGAACAATCCGATTCAAACAATACTAAGTCCGTCCACATAGATCATCCCTGGTTCCCCACTACCGAGGGTTGACTATCACAATTCGCTTTGGCTCATGGCAAGACATACTCGCTGAGCAAAACAATTTACCACCGCTAACGTACGTCTAAATTTCTAGGCTGTTGTAGGGCTGAAATCATATTATTGAAGGGGAAGTTCTCTTTTTATCATGTTTAGCCCCTTTTCTAGATTGTCTAAGATGAAATAAAACCATCAACACCTACATTTTGACGATTGGTCCTGTCTTGAATATTTAGCTCATTTAGAATCCTTCCTTTTCTGTTTCAGAATGGCTCGGAATGAATTGCTTTGTGCATGTCCAAAAATGTGCTTAAAATAATCTTAAGCATTTATGGCATGCATGTTCATGTTAGACCTAACATGTGCAGCTCACTGAGTGGTTAGTGGTGTCCATTGATGTTCCAAAACAATTATCATGGCGAAATACATTTGCTATGCAGTTTATTTGTCTTTTTTTAAGGGATAGTTTATATTACTACGCCAAAAAATGTTAGTTCCAGAATGCAAGCCATTCTGATGCAGATAAGGGGGGAATTCTAAAGGACCCAAATATCCTAGACAGGAGCAATTGTCAAAATCAGCACTACTTCTACTATGACGGTAAACTACATTTCTTTGGCATGTTGACATTGACTATGAAAATAATTACAGCCCGTATAGAAAAGTCATAGCCTCACCTCTATTGTGGATTGTTATTTTAATAATGGAAGGTTCTTTTTATACCCTGTGTCCAATTTACTATTACATGAATCTGAATCAGTACATGAATAATGGAATGAATGATACATACTGCAGTTAGTGCTGTTACAATACACAGAAGGCACCCAAAGGTTGGAAGAGCCAGTGTCGAAAATCACTCTGAAGGACTGAGGTGGGGTTCCAATGGAGATGTTACCGATGTAGTTTATCTGTGGGGAAGAACATTGCAAATTTGTGGTTGTCAGTTATGACAGCCACCACCAGTTTAAGTTATTCAAAGCCCTCTGATTAAAACAAACAAACAGAAAATGGAACAATTCAATTTGACAGTTGTTTTGGAGAAAAGCATTTGCATTTGCAAGTTCACCAAGTCCAGTTCATTGGAAATCTAGCTAACCAGAGTTCAGATATGATTGCTGACTTACATCTGCGTCGTTGGTCATCTGTTCGGTGCCCATGGTGAAGCTGTAAAATTTGGCCATTGGTCTGTAGGGAAACTTCTTCCTGTACTCCTCCCACTGACCCTTCTCTTGCAGACTCTCCCTCATGGTCTTCACCTTATTCAGAGGAACCCTTAAAAAATAAATAAATAATAATAAAAGTAATGTTACCCAATTGCATCACCCTGTCTGTAGGTTGGTACATGAATGGGAGAAATATGGTTTAAATCCATGGCCCTGTTGTTCCAGGTTACCCTTCACAATCTGAAGGGAAAGTACCAGCACATTTATTGCAATAAGGAGCAGCTAACTCGGTTAACTGAATTACCGGTAGGCTTCTGAAACTAAAAGCAAGTTCATGTGCCCCATTCATTGTGAATTCACTATTGGGTGTCAATTTTTCACATTCTTTTCAATAACACATTGTCCGACTACACTGTAAAAAGGACAGAATCACAGCTACTGACCTGATCATGCACTCAGAGAGTGCCAGTACGGCACACAAGAAAATAGCAGCCTTCATGATTTTCGTTCTGGGCAAAGGCTTAATGCCTCAATGTCTGTTTATATATAGGGTTTTATACCCTTACGGTTGTTCAAGTTTGCTCTGTTAATCAACCTGATAAGAAAAGTCTTTTCATGTCCGTGATTGCGAAAGGGCAAATCCTATATTTTACATTTACTATGTCAATAACATCCTTCAATTCAGTTGATTGATGAGTGGTGTTAAATGCCGTCTGTACATTAAGTCTACTTGCTGTACTTCCAGGGATGTTTGTTGGTCAGATTGCCGTCTGCCTTTAGTGTATGTCTATTTATCCAACTGACCTAAAACTTATCTTGTGATTTGTTAAGGGCAGAGGTGAGTACAGTGTTGTGTTTGACATTGGGCTTTTCACACACTCACCAGTCCCGTCCTCTTGTCCCCTCGCCACACAGCACACTTTGGGCACTACAGAAAGCAAGCTATATGACCACACTATACTAAGGAAGGCAACAACTCCAGCAACTTGCTGCTTTTTGTGATTATGCTAATCAACAATAGTCAGACATTGGCTTCAGCTTTGCAGTCAATTGAAGAGAAAGCTGTTCTTTCTCCATTGGGTTAATGTCAGGCTATGGTTTTCTTACATTAACTTTGGTCCTTTTAGGTAAATAGTCATGTGAAGGACTGAAAAATCACAGCCACACAAGCAAAGACTTCTCCAGTTCTCCCGTTTGGCTTAAAAAAAAAAAAAAATTATTGCATTAGGCTGCTAAAAGACACCCATTTGCATGCAAGCAAGATCTTATTGGTGCAAAGTAGCATTTTATAGTGTGGTACAGTTACAGTACCTCGACTAAACTTCCTTACATCAGATGTAAACAAAGGTTACTTGTTCATTTGTCATGTTGACTTTGCTTCAACCTCATATCAGCCTGACATTCTGCAGCTATCATGGATCCAGGATACTGTGCAGGATACTATCCTGATAAAGTTCCCGTGGCCTTTAGCTTCATCACATAGCTCTCACCATACTTAGGCCCTGTCCACACGGCAACGAAATCCGGTATTTTTGTATCGTTTGGGCCTTCTGTCCACATGGCAACGGCATTCTGGGTGGGCTGATCCGATATTTTTTCACAAGGCCCGCCAGGGTGGGACGGAATCGTTGCCAGGCTGCAACGTTATCGTTTTGGTGTCTTGTGGACGCGAATTAGCCCCGTTGTCACCAACACGTGACCAAAATAACCTTACATGTGACCACCAACACCACCATGTTTGACAGCCTTTGCTGCAGGCGTTGTTATTAGTTGCACTATATTGCTACAAAACCTCTTAATCCTTGTTTAACTATCAAACTATCAGTTTGTAAGGTCTCATGCCTAGGCTGGCACAGTAGGCTAGGCTATAAAATCGCTAGCATAGCAATTTAGCCTAATGGTATTCCTGTCTATGTCCCTGTGTAACCTGTTAGCTATCTGAACCCTACAGTCATTAATCTGATCCATCCATCCCAACTATTTTACTGAGTAACTTCTATGTTCATAAACAGACATCACAAACCTTCATGTTGAACGTTTATTAGTCTTAAAAGCAGCATTTTAAAAGCATAGATCCTTCCGACGAACTTTCAGGAGCTGTTGATTTCTTCATTGAAACGGACTATTTACTGAAACTGTTATCGCCGCCTGCTGGCCAGGAATATGTATTACATCATTCCACTGAATGACAACGGAGCCATCTGGATGAGATTTGTTAGCGCTCCGTTGCGTGTGTGGACGCGATTTTTTTTCTCAGCCCGCAAAAAAAAATCTCGTTGCGTTGCCGTGTGGACTAGGCCTTAGAAGATTGGCATGGTTTTATTTCAGTAAACCACAATAGCCCTGACAGGTACATGATTTTGGCTGTCGTACATGGTCGGAGGCAGCTTTTGTGGAGACTTAATGTTCAATCGGTGTACAAACTACCACCAGCCTTAATGTGTGCCAAAATGTGTGCGTCAGGGTCATAAATATTGGTTTGATTTGCATTGAGGGATGATTTTATCAGATGATATTACTCCATGTCATTTGCCAGATAAAGTGTGAAGGGTATCCGTTCTGATCTGCTTAAGTGCAGTACATCTCAATAATAACTCTACAACAAGCTTTACTACTGTATCAGCTTGAAAAGCACTCAGAGAGTGGAGAACTCCGCAATGTGGTCACAGACACAATATAGATTCCCAACAGTGTTCTGGATCACCGATCACCACCAAAATCGACTCAGTTCTTACTTGTCCCAATACACACGTTTGGATGTCGTCCAAGTCCGTGCAGTACTTTTCAAGTTATGTTGTACACAGACACACACATGCTGGCGAAAACATAACCTCCTTGGCGGCGGAGTTTGGACCTCTCTCTCTGCTTTTACCCTCTCTGACGCGGGGCTATTTTAATTGCAAAGGCCCAGGGGAACTTTATCAGAATGCATGTTATCCTGCAGGTTTCATGAAATAACTGGAATACAAATCAGTGCCTCAATAGGAGTTTAACACAGATGTTCAAATACTGTTTGAAGTAAGAACAATTATTTATTTAGAATACATTATCCTTTCCCCACAAAAATATCTGTCCTTAAAAGTTGCTCTTTTTTAATCATCTTTTAAATTAATAGATTAAGATACAAGGTTTTTAATTCCTCTTTTAGTCAATGTTAGCATGTGTTCAAATACTTATTTTCTTCACTGTACTTAATAGTTTTATTCCCTGTTTTTTAATAGTATGTATTTGTATAACTTGGTACTGTAATAATTGTGTCGTTTTTCGCTGTCTCAGGAACTTTGCTTAACTGGCCTAATTCTGTTCTGAAAATATCAGCATTTTCCATCATACTAAAAAAAACCTTACAGTGAAAGTAAAATGAGCTATACTCAAAGGCCTTTATCCCATTCTTACAAATTTTTGACTTGCAGTATAATTATTTTTGGATGTCAGTATTCAAAGAAGCGGCCCATTATTGCAGAATGAACTGGTGAAGAGAATGAAGTGTATGGACTTGTTTCACACCTGAACATTCCGACATTCCATGGTAGTAAACTGAACATTCTATCATTGAAATGCATTGGATTTATGCCTCTTTCTGACTTGAAAAAAATGTATTATAACATTTAAAACATGTCTAAATTCACTTTCTTTCAAATAATACACATTTGAAGCACACAAATTTGGAGGTCCCAAATAGATTGAAGCTTCATGATCATAAATGTAAAACCACTTTTATCTATTCGGGACCTCCAAATTTGTGTGCTTCAAATTTGTATTATTTGAAAGAAAATGAATTTAGACATGTTTTAAATGTTGTTATCCATTTTTTTCAAGTCAGAAAGAGGCATAAATCCAATGCATTTCAATGGTAGAATGTTCAGTTTACTACCATGGAATGCTTTTAGAACTTCGGAATGTTCAGGCCCACAAGGTCTCCACCAGGTGGCCACAAATGGGAAGTACTTTAATCTTTGTTGCATACGTGTGACATCAGAATCTCAAGAAGGGCATTCATAATCTTCTGTGGTCTTTTTGAAGTATAATATATTAGTTGAAAAAATTAGTTAGAATAATACCATAATATATGAAAAATGGTAGCAAATGGTGCCTAAAATGATCTAGTCGTCACATCTCATTGCTATTGGCGTGAATTATTCTAGGCAATAACGCAATGAAATAATAGGTGTTTTTTCTGCATCTGCTTAAGTCAAACTTTCATTTAAATGCAAAATTGCTTTCATTGAGCAATCTCCAAGCACTTGGTAAATAGGACAAGCGTGTGACAATGTTTCAATGTTCTTATGAATGTATCATCATATAGTAGTCTATATTGGAGAAGACACGTAACACAGTTTGACTTGTACTATCAAACATATTGCTACTGCTTTGGAAAAATCTCAAGATAATGCTCTACTTTGTCAAGTTGCTCGATCACTCTAGTTTTTGCATTTATTCATTACTTGACTCTCATATCAACAACAGCCCCCAAAAAATAAAATAGTGGACAGCTTGTATGCTTGCATATGCTTTTATTTAGTTCACTCGGTTTACAGGGCAGTGCTCATGTCGAAAACACATGGATGTTATAAAAAGATGAGGAGCTCTTTCAGCACAAGATGATTTTGATGCCACTAAATAGTAATAGCTTTTAAAACATTTTCTTAGTTACAAATTATTTTATTGCTCTGTCACAACCAACGCCTGACATTTTACACAGACTTGGCCAGACCAACGTAGTTAGCGCCCATGTCGAAGATGGTGTAGTACTCCCTGATGAAAACATCACCCAGGATCCAGAGGCTGTCTCCACTTCCGCTGAAGCCAGTGCTGCAGCCATAGTTGGACTGCAGGAAATGAGAAAATGTCAAATACATTTCAATTTATGCATCCTAGCAGTTACAGTATACAGAGTCTTTGATATTACATCAACTATAAAGGTCTTTACACACCTAGGGCGATGCGAAAATGCGAGGCGATTTTGCGAAAAAAACGGAGGACGAATTATTCGCAACAATGTATGCACACCGGGAGCGACGCGATTTTTTAACTTTTCGTGTTCTATTTCGCCTGGCGTTTTTCTCAGGTTCGCACACGTCACACCTTTGCCCTGTGTGAATCCTGGACTGAAATGACAGATAACGTTATGGCAAAATTACCTAATGTAGGATATATGTGTTTGTATATGAGGTTGCAACTTGCACATCATTTAAACTTACGAAATATGTAGGCTATTTCAGAAATCTGCGTTCTCATAAGTTGACCTGTTTGTGACAACTTTTTGTGATCGTGGGATAAACGAAATTATTTTCTAAATGGAGAACGTAGGTAGCCTAATCGTTTTCATATGCCTATGCCCTGGCAGTTTTTTCATAGACACCTGTCCATTATACAGATCTACACATGTGACGGGGTGAAATCAAGTTGTTCTTAGTCAATAATGACTTGGTAAAGTGAAACTGGCACTAGAACGCAACAAAAATAATGTTTTTTCAGCATGGATCTTGCAAGCCCCTTCATATAGCAGGTCATGTTACAACATAATGATGTAGCCTAACGTTACTTTAGGCTTCACTGCAGTGTCGTTGCGCTCCAGACTAGACCCTAAAACTATACATTGTCAAAGCCTTCAAAGCGACTCTTGCCAATACCATCACATACGGCAACAGAGAAAACCCCTTCTTCTCAGACTTGTTTTGTTACAATGCATTTATGATGACTGAAGAGGGGCTTTATCTCATTTGGCAGAGCCTACGTGATTCAGCCCACTAACGTTATGGCACCGCAACAGGTGTTGAATGTGGACAGCTTTTGCATCCTTTGGGATCCCGACGTCCCAATCATCGATGTTTATTGCATTGTAGGCCAAATGCATGATATTTTAAGCATATGCCTATGCCACATTTTACATGATAACCTAAACAGCTAGTGTTCTAAAACATGCAAAAGCAATTCAGTGCGCACCATTGAAGGTTGACCATTATCCGAGGCAGAAATAGACCGTTGTTGTATGCCGTGCTGTTAAAATATCAGCATTGCATTTTTTTTAATTATTCTTTAGCCTAGGCCGTAAGGTTATCTTAATTTGTGGCACCTTATTGCTCAAAGAATAGTTTATTGAGTCACACTACGGTCCACATTTGCGCATGATCCAGCCGCCGTTCAGTTGGGCATGACCTACATGCATAAGAAAAAGAAAGTTTCATATATTCAAGGGTAGTCCTATAGTAGCCTAGGCTATTTGGTCAAAACAAGGTCTGTTTTACTTATGGCAGCATCACCTTTCTGCGCATCCTGGATAATTCACAGAAGGTCTAATTGCCTTATAGACGATAACGATCGTGGCGAAATAAAAATAAAAAAATAAAAAAACTTTTCGATTGTTGCATGAAGTCCTACCCTACCCTAACATTTTATTTGCATCGATGGGAAGGTTGTAAAGAGCTGATAGCCTACTCGAGCATGCAACCGTGAATATCACAGCTCCAAATCCGAGGAGAGAGACGACAGGCTATGCTGTAACGTTAGGATGGCACAGACATGTTGCGTTGTGCCAAAACTAATAAATATGACTTGACTGTAGGCTAAACACAAGAAGTAGGCTTTTCCTGCTCCTATGACACCAGGAGAATCCTGACGTGACATGAGTTCTACTATGGCCTGATTGGTTTGTGGATTTTGTCGCGTTCGAAAAATCGACCTTGTTGCGAAAAAATAAAAGTGTCGCTTTTTCGCATCGTTTATTCGCGTGCGGTGTGTAAGCTGTCATAGCCAAAACAATGTTTTGAAATTTTGCGAATTATTCGCACGAAAAAAACGCGTAGGTGTGTAAAGGCCTTAAAACCTAGGACTTACCTGACGGACGTAGGCAGAGGCAGGCAGGGTGAAGGCGTGGCCATTGATGTTGAAAGTAATCTCAGGCATGCTTCCAGTGTTACCGCACTGAACAGTGGCCTAAGAATGGACATAAGTATTCACTTGGATTAGGCTAAATTTTATGAGCGTTGACAGTAATTTATTGAAATATATTTGAGAGTATGTTTGCAAACTTATTATACATTACAAACAATATCTTGCCAGGAAGTTTCTAGAATTTTTCAAGTTCTTGGTCACACTTACCTCACCATAACCATTGCTGTAAGCACCGACTGCGTTGTTCATGCCTGAAACGTCACTGGTGGGTCCAACAATCAGAGAGGTGCCAGTGTCCACAATAGCCTGGCATCCACCATTGCAAGCAACAGTCTGGCCATTGACGGTGACGCTGCAATTAGAAGAACTCTGATTAGAATAGAATGCTATGGTATCATTTTAGAGAGCTAAATGTTGGTGCGTTTAAAAGATTGTGACACATGACTGCTTTGTGTAAGCATATACAGTTCCTCACATTACATGTGTTTATATATTTTCCCCCAAAAGCATTAGCTGTGTACCTGTCCATAGTAATCTGCCAGTAGGTCTCAGAAGACAGGGGAATCCAGGCAATGCTGCCGGTCATATGGTTGGTATCATAGCCACCGAAGGTCACCTCACTGCCATATGCGGAGTTGCTGTGCCGAAAAAATCAGAAGTTACAACATGAGCTGATTTCAAGAAACACTCTGGCGAAAAGTGTACATACAGTATATTTTACAGATAAGCGCTCCTTCTTCAGCTATGAGGTTGCTGTTTTATTTATATTTAAGTGTGATTATCTAATCCTGATTTATCGAGCTAGATTCTGGTAGTGCTTGGGTTGGGTACCTGCTCAGGTAGACAGAGAAGTAGTTCTGCACCAGACCCTGCTGGACCATGTTGTAGAAGACGGGCTGAGCTCCAGATGAAGCGATGCTTTTGAAGGCCAGACCCAGGATGCCATCAGCCTGCATACTAGCCATGAAGGGAGCCTCGGACTCGCTCAGTCCAAAGATCTGGTTGGGAACCTGGATTCCTCCAACCTAGAAAAGGAAAAATTGGATACAGCTTTTGTGAATGAAATATCAAGTTTGTGAATAGTCTACTGCTTAGTTATCAACCCCATTCGCTTCTTGGGAATTTGCAAAATTGCAAACATTTTTCATTTCTTATCAGTATCAAGATTCTGTATGGTCTTTTAAAATGCAGCTCAATGACTTTATTACTTTATTACTAGATTATTGATAACACTCACAGCAACGGTGTCATAGCCCAGGAATCCAGTCATGCTGCCAGTTCCATACTGGATCTGCAGGGATTGTCCAGAGTTCCTGAAGGTTGAAGACTGGCTGGGGTTGAATTTTTGGTGATTGTCTGAAAGGAAACAATTAGTTGGTTGATTGAACAGTGACTGTGTACCTTTGTCAAGGCCTTCAGTGACGTTGTTATGTTGTTGATGTAATTGATCATTAACTACAAACTGTGTTTGACATTTAACTCTACACAATCTGATTTAATGTACATGAATCAGTCCATGATTGGAGTGAGCTCTATACTCTATACTCACTGCAAGCAGTGCTGCTGCAGTACACAGAGGGGACCCAGAGGTTGGAAGAGCCAGTGTCGAAAATCACTTTGAAGGACTGAGGAGGAGTTCCAATGGAGACCACACCAAAATAGGCCAGCTGTGTAGGGAGAAAATGGCAAATACAAGGTTTTCAGTCTCTCTGTTCTGATCCATAGTTATTACGTAAGAGAAAATGTTTTGTCCCCAAGAGGGCGAACCAGAGAAATGATGCACAATGGAATCTGAAGCAAAAAGCCTGTTGCCATTGACGCCTGTCATTATTAAAAAAAACTGACCTACGAACGTTGAGAAGGTCCATTCAAAGTGAATGGACCCGTCCGCAACTTTCTAGAGAGCCATATAATAATCATACAGAATTGTGAACCTAGAGCACAGATGAGGTTGTAGACCTACATCAGCATCATTGGTCATCTGCTCGGTGCCTACAGCAAAGCTGTCGAACTTGGCAAAAGGTCTGTAGGGAAACCTCTGCCTGTACTCCTCCCATAGACCCTTCTCTTGCAGACTCTCTCTGGCAGTCTTCCCCTTATTCAGAGGAATCCTTGGAAAGCAAAAGAACCAAGTCATTAAATGGTGTCATGCATCTGTATGTTGGTACATGTTTAGCTTACTGCTTACTAATTAAACTTGCCTGTCAAGGCAGACTATAACATGAAAATGGCAATCTTGGGTGTCATGAAAGGCACCTTTAAATTAAAGGTATTTGTTTTTTTTAATTTAGCTATGACCAATTGATCAGGCTCAATCCAAGGGGCAGAAATAGCGGTGGTCTTTCAAACTGCCTCTGCATGCAATCGTAGCTAGATGACCGACCACTAGGGTATGGTTAGGCGAAAATTTGGTAAATTTTTGTTTTTGGTTTGAGAAGAAAATGTTTGACTAAAAATGTTTATCAAAATACTGCTGCAAGAAGAGAACAAGTACCTTGCAAAAATTTAATTCAGAGCCTGTTGAACAAGTTATAGTCATCCCCTGATTGACTAAGTGTTGACCTGGCCCTCAGCCCAGATACATTTTTGGCCCTTTAATGGACACGAATTTTGGCATCCCTGTTCTACAAGGACAGAGTATAGTAATGTAATTGGGCCAAATAATCATAGGAGTATAAAGCTACGTACAGTGGCCCAGTGATTGTTTCTGGACTAGATATATCTGCATAGCAAAGCCATTTGCTGCCACTGTGGTACAGTACATATACTGTAGATTTCTAGGCTACATCTGTAAATGTTTGGACACAACAATTTAACAATTTCAGAAGCATAAAGTTACTGACCTGACCATGCACTCAGAGAGTGCCAGCATGGCACACAGGATGATGGCAGCCTTCATGATTGTTGTTCTGCTCAAAGCCTTCTTTTGGACCCGAGTGAAGATTCAGTCGAGCTTGTCCCCTTTTTATATGTGTGGACCCCCTGAGTTCAGTTTGCTTTGTTAATCACGCTGATAAAATAACCTTAAGTTTTATCATATGTCTGATAGCGGATGGAAAATATACAATGTGCCCTTTGTCAATGTCAAGTATTTCCATGTATTCATACACACGACAACAAATGTACAGGCTATGCAGCTGTGAACAGTTCTGTAAGAGATAAATAGTTGTGCTATTTTAAAAAAGAAGTAAAGCTATTAATTAGTTAAGTGAACATATTTCTGCATTTCTCATGTAGTGGGTGTCTTACCCATTCAATATAAAATCAAATGATTAGCAATTTGATCAAATTTATTTTTAATTACCTCCGCCAAGGAGGTTATGTTTTGTATGGTGTGTATCTGTCTGTGAGTCTCTGTGTGTGTCTGTGAGCAACAGAACTCAAAAAGTACTGCACGGATTTGGATCAAATTTTTTGACAACGTGTGTATTGGGACAAGTAAGAACTGATTCGATTTTGGTGGTGATCGATGATCCAGAACACCATCTGTGACCACATTGTCTTGGCGGAGGTCTGTGCTCTTAACGCTTTTCTAGTCAATTTATATATTATATAAATATACAAAAACTTTTTTTTTTTTTTTTTTAAACATTGTGTTTGATAATTGGTGCACATCTGCATATGCCTAAAGCCAGGCATTCCAATCTGCATTGCACAGTTCTTCAGAATATTTATGCTGCACCTCAAAAACTACAGAATGTTTCAGATGCAATAAGGTTAGAGCAGGCTCTTTTTCCTTGCTGTCTTGTGTGTTTGAGATCGCTGTCATGTTGGAGATATCTATCTATATCTAGCATTTTCCTCAGATCATGAAATTCATGAAATTCCTTGGCCCTGAATTCAATAGGGCTCATAATGGCAGAATTATCATGGTATGGTGATGTCTTTCACTTGAGTTGTTATCTGCCTATACACCAAAATCACCAATACCAGCTGATCTATGAATGGGTATCAATGGGAGGAGGGGTGTGGAACCTATCTAAATTTATGTTTACTGAGATCCTGAAGCCCTCTGCTTTCAAAAAACATATTACTTTTCAAGGTTAATTACTTTCTAATACATTCCATAGGCACTTTTGTTCAAGAAATGTACATATTTTTTCATTTCCCCCAATAATAGGCATAAGCTTTAAAATAAGGAGGTGGGTGGGATGTGAGGAAAAAAAATGGGTGAAATCCTGGGCATATAAGCTTTCAGAAAATATATGGTTTATGGGGTCTAATATGTTTTCCCTACACACCGCTGGCCTAAATGTCACCAAAAATTGCCCATTTTGAAAATGCCAAATTTCTTAATTTTGGGATATATTGTAATGTGGAGGGTGGGGCATACCTCAATGTCAAACCATACCATGTTATATAATATGCTGAGGGTGTTTGCTTTCAGAAAATGTATGGGATACTAGACAAAATGCTCTTTAAGGTGCATTTTTACCTTATCTTTCTCGATGTACCAAGGGGGTTATCTAAAATACTATGAAGAGCTACTACACCTTTAAGTCAGTAAACAACATCTTGGTTGTATGGGCAAAAATAATTGAGGTTATGGAATTGGAATTGAATGTGTTATACTTCTGCTACACCTGACACTAAATAGGCCTTTTTTGGTAGCACTTTATAATAACCGTCTTCTAATTGGTTATTAAATAGATTAACATCAGTAAGATGTTAATGGGAAAATTGGTCGTTTCAATCAATGAGATGAATAAATTCCATAAAATTTCACCATTTTTAAATTTAGCCATAACAAACTGTAAACTAACTGTTAACTTACTAACTTACTAACATTGCTGTAAAATGTCTGTTAATTACCATTATCTAACTGTTAACTGCTATCATTAACGGTTAAATAACTACTTACTGTTGTTAATAAGCTATTTAATAACGATTTATAGAGGACGGTTATTATAAAGTGCTACCTAAACTACTACTAAAGTTGCGTTACAGTATTTTATAGTATTCATTTTATTTAGCTTGACTAAATGTCCATACAGGTGCACACAGTTTTTTTCTTTTCTTTTCTTTTCTTTTCTTTTTTGGTATCGCTATGTATTCCTTACACAACAGTCTGCCATTATTTTTCCATTATGTATTTGCACTCTGAATTACATTTGTTTGACTGTTGAAAGGAAGCGATAGAGGCCTATCAGATTTTATCAGGAATAGATAAAATTGTGGAAATGCACGTGCTTTTCAGGTATAAATATACTGTAACTCAAGGTGGGCACTATATGCATTTGTTAGGGACCCAAGCAGAGAGGCTGCAGGAACTGTGTTGCTCTGTGTTGTGTTTATTGCATTGTCCATAGGCCAGGTAAACTGGTACATGTAGCTCTGGTACATTCCTGCAGGTAGGTGTTCTTAAATGGGATGATAATTGTTGGCCCCATGCTGTCATTGAAGTGAGATGCTATATTCGTTTATATTGAATTATTTGTATTGAACATTTTTTTAGAGTAGCAATAGCAGATGGAGTGTTAAAATCCAATATTTGGTATTAAATCATGTAATTGGAATTAAAACGATTGAGTTTATAATCTATTTCAGTTTTAAACAAACAAGAATTTCCTTTATCTTACAAGAGTTTATCTTGTTTACTCTGAAAATGATTCATAAAAGAAATCAGATGTTTTAAAAAGCTTTAATTACTTTTAATCAGCCCTGTTTTCTCACACTTTACAGATTGTTCATGTGGACTAGACAAAAAAGCATAGTAATTTTTAAACATGGCTTAGTATCTAAGTATCATATACAGTACTCATTTGTGACGATAGCAATTTCAATGCTAACAGTCTTAAAGGTATAATCCGGAGTGAATCAGCACGTAGCCCTGCTGTTTTATACTGCTAAGCGCTATTGAAAGGCACCTCAATGATAAAATTTTATGCATCGTAGACCAAGTTTGCGAAACGGCAGCTAACACTAACTGAATGAGGCATGTTAAAAACGAAACCTAATCGATTTGCTTTCATTTTGAAATACCCCATTGTGCTACCGTTAGCTGCCGTTTCGCTCTCTCAGTCTGCGTTGCATGAAATCCATTGATTGAGGTGGCTATCAATGGCGCTTGGCACTATAAAACAGTAGGACTATGTGTTGATTCACTCTGGAGTTTTTCCTTTAACTTCATCCAGTTCACACACAATCCCAGATAACCCTGCCACAGAGAGACAAGCACACAACCCCTTCCCTCATTAGCAGCCAAACACATGCAACAATAGTTTATACGGCTCAGCACTCAATATGGTTAAAATGATTTTTCCTGCCCTTACATGTACATACAATTATGAGTATAATTATGAATATTAGGCATGTAGCATTCAGCATCAGTCATTTTTAAATAGCCTACTTTCAGTTGATATTAATTGCACTTAAAAGGAGAAATCCAGTGTGAATAAATCAATAGCTACATGTATATCAGCATAACAAGCATATCCATTTCTCCTTTAAAACATATCTACAATCTACAATTCAATTCAATTCAGTTTATTGTGTAGAGCGCTCAAATACAATACATTGTCTTGCGGCGCTTTACAGACAGTACGGGGTAGCACCCATGAGTAACAGGGGCAAGGAAAAACACCCTTCACTTACTAATAATTCATTTTTTGGAAGAAACCTTGGGCAGATCCACGCCTCATGGGCTCAACCCACCTGTGTTTTGTCACCGCTACAGCCTGACATTTTACACAGCCTTGGCCAGACCTACACGGCCGGAGCCCATGTCGAAGACAGTGTAGTACTGCCTAATGAAAACATCACCCAGGATCCAAAGGGTGTCACCACTTTCACCCAGCCTAGTGGTACAGCCGTAATATTGGGACTGCAGAAAATAAAAAAAATGAGGATCAAAAAATTTCAAAACTTTTAGTGTTCCTCACAGACATTTATGTCCCATCCAGTATCTTACACGGTGCAATCAATTACACTTTATTAAGGTTTAGTGGATACAGTTGATATTGTTTCCATTGCTAAACATACTGGAAGCCAAATGTGCTAATATTTTGTCATGTATTGCTGTGCAACCCTTTTTAGGTGTATTTGTGCTGAATATTTTTTACTGTGTTGTAGTACAGCTGAACAAAGTCGTATATCTGCCGTAACTCTATGGACTTACCTGACTGACATAGGCAGTGGCTGGCAGGGTGAAAGCATGTCCTTGGATGTTGAAAGTAATCTCGGGCATGTTGTCAATGTTGTCACACTGAACAACGGCCTGATACCAGAAACATAAGCAATATTTAACACAGTTACACATAATTAACACAAAAATAAAATGTTCCCAAATGGTCCAATGTGTTGAGACATGTTGCTTACATGTAGCCTACTGTATAATGCTGTATGTAAACAAACGATAGAGAAGTAGATCATAAAAGCGGTGCCTTGGAAGTTTTGCTGTTATGATACTTGATAAAATTTTTATGTTATGATAGGCCTACTTGTTATAAATGGCTTATTGGGCATTTATAGTAGTTACAATTGCTTATAACAGGGCTTAAGCTCTTGTTCATACTTGCCTCACCAAAACCATAGCTGTTAGCGCCGACTGCATCATTGATGTTTAGAATTTCACTGTTGGGTCCAACAATCTGAGAGGTCCCCGTGTCCACAATTGCTTGACACCCACTGATGCAAGCAACCGTTTGTCCATTGACGGTCACACTGTGATTGAATTTGTTTTTGATAAATCAACACATTCTTATACATGACAAAAACGTATATCATCAACATGCGACGTCATTTCAAAATTAGTCTACTTTGTAAGTAGAAATTGTTGTAAGTGAAACATTTTGACTCATTAAGTTAGCTCTTTATGCCTAACATAAAATTGGTACATGCAGTATAGTACCTGTCCATAGTGATCTGCCAGTAGGTTTGAGTAGACAATGGAATCCAGACAAGGTTGCCAGTGAAGTGGGTAGGATCAAAACCACCAAAGATCACCTCACTGCCAGCCTCAGAGTTACTATGAAGAAAGTGAGATGTCAGAACATCACCTTATTAATAAGTAGGGCTGGGCGATATGGCAAAAAAAAGTCATCACGATTTATTCTCCCATATTGAACGATCTCGATTTTTATGATATAATCGAATGAATGATATAATGTACCCCCCCCCCCCCAAAAAAAAAAAAAAATAAAAATAAAATAAATAAAATAAAATAAAATAAAATAAAATAAAATAAAATAAATAAATAACAAATAAATGTTATGTTATATCAAATTAATTAATTTCTAATGATCTTGTCATTACACTGGCTCATATGCAATTGCAATAGGCCTACAGACACTGCAATTTATTGATCTAATTTATTGCAATTATCCCAGAATGCATAAACTTTCATAAACTGTCTTTCAAATAAGTACAGCAGACACATGATACACATTTCTACAAGGCAAAGTGAAATATGGTGTGACGCATGCCCACAATGCATGAGCATACTTTAATTCAGTGTGAAATTCTTGATTGTTTCCATTCGCTCTGGAGGAGGCTCTCATTTTAATGACGGAATGATTTCATGTTAGACATGATAGTCTGTGCGTCTGCATAAATACTACAGAGGACGGATGTCCCAACACTCCTGGAGCTGAAGATGACAAAACGTTGAGAAAAGTTTTATGTCTCGCATAACGGGAAATGGGAACTGTAGCTAAACGTTGCAACCGCCAACCGCCACTATTGCTCACTCGCAATTTAATGATGTTTTTTAGCGCAAGACTTTCACTCGTGGCTGCGTGTCAACATCTAACTATGGAAGGCTCCCAGAATTTCCTAAAGACGATAGAGATGCGTGTGTCTTCACAAATACCCGAAACGACGGCTACTTTCTCTTTGGTAAGGTTAGGTTTGCTCACAGCGGTGCAGGGAAGGTGGATTGCACGCGCACGCCTTTACAACTGCATGTAACGCATGTTACGCATGTGATCGAGAAAATATGCCCATAGCTGATCACCGTGATCGAACTTAATTTGATTGCGATCCCTAATCGAGATCGTATAATCGCCCAGTCCTATTAATAAGATGATTTTGCTCAATTTCTAGAGCTATAGCTATTTAGAACTGAACTGAATTAGAAAACCCAGAATACTCTTATTGTCATATCAGATTATTTAGTTCAGGTCCGGTTCTAGGAATAGACAAACTAGACCATCGCCTAGGGCAACAAATATCAGGGAGACATCCCAATACATTTATTATTTTATTCCTTAAGCTTTTCACTTGTTTTTCTAGAAAAGATGGGGCAAACATCAAATCTGTCCTAGGGTAGGGAAAAGGCTAGAACTGGCCCTGGTTGAGTTTGTTTAGAGGTGGGTACCTGCTCAGGTAGACGGAGAAGTAGCTCTCTACCAGGCCCTGCATGATCATGTTGTTGAAGACGGGCAGAGCTCCGAATGCAGCCAGACGTGGATAGGCAAGACCCAGGATGCCGTCAGGCAGGATGTGAGCCATGAAATCAGACTCTGTTTCACTCAGTGCAAAGATCTGGTTTGGCACCTGGATACCACCAACCTATGGACAAATCACAGGCAGATTTTTTGATATTTAGAATGGTTGGAGAGGTTTGGTAATGTCACCTTTAGGAGTTGTCAGTCTTGCAACCCTTGGATGAAATTACATGGGTGTATATTTGTAATTTCTAACAGATAACAGATAATACTCACAACAACAGTGTCATAGCCGAAGATTCCGGTCATGCTTCCAGTTCCATATTGGATCTCCAGGGGTTGTGCAGTTTTCCTGAAGGTTGAGGATTGGCTGGGGTTGAATTTGTTGTGGTTGTCTGAAAGACAACAGTTGTTGTTATTATATGGTTAAGTAAACCCTGTCAGTAGTCATTTGGTAAATACTTTGTAACTGGATTGGTAACGTTTGTTGGTATTTGAATTCAAACATCATTTTGGATTTGCTGTCACATAAACCATTTACAGCCTAGAAATCTAGTCTCTCCTAGTGGCAGCAAATTGAATTCAGTCAATTGTCGTTTTCTTGCAAGGCTGAAAAGCCAAACATTATTGGGCCAATCAAATTGCGAAGATGCCGAAGAGGGATACCCTCTAGAACTACACACTCAGCCATGTGTTGTCCACATCTTCAGTGCTTTGAGTGGCATTTCAGTTGATAACTGCGGTATATAAATAAAATGTATTTTACTTTACTCTCCACCATGGACTTTCCATCACTCTGACTACATGACGCTCTGATTGGTTGTAGCGCCAGAGCAACTTAACAAACAACTGTTAACCCGCCCACACTGCCAATCGTGTTGTGCCACACCCCATGACAGCTTCTTGCTGTATGGGATTGTCTTGCCCCGTAGTATACGGACTGATTTTTATACTCACTGCATGCAGTGCTGCTGCAGTAGACAGAAGGCACCCAGAAGTTGGAAGAGCCAGTGTCGAAAATCACTTTGAAGGACTGAGGAGGAGTTCCAATGGAAACCACGCCAAAGTAGGCCAGCTGTGTAGGGAGAATATATGACAAATGGGCAGTTGTTAGTCTGGCCAACCAATGATCGCAGTTAGTATTGATAGAGAATTGTGAGGAGTTCAAATTAAATTTTTGAATTACATCAGCATCGTTAGTCAACTGTTCGGTGCCCACAGCGAAGCTGTCGAATTTGGCCATTGGTCTGTAGGGAAACTTCTGCCTGTACTCCTCCCATAGACCCTTCTCTTGCAGACTCTCCCTGGCAGTCTTCCCCTTATTCAGAGAAATCCTGGCAGTACGAGAAAACAAAACGTGCATTCAAATTTGCAAACACAGGTCAATGTTAATGGTTCTAACGGATCTCACCCGTTATGCAGACCGGAGTAAAGCTCTCATACGTTCATATCAAAGATTATTTAAAAGTTTATATTGATGTAATGCACTCATGCAGATCAGAATTATTCACATTTGTTCCCATCGTGTTACTCTATGTTGGCCTGTTTTGTTAGCCCAGAGTTCTCCACAAAGGTTTGCAAATACCCATGAACAAACCCTCTATACATGTGGGAATAATTACTCCATTTGGATTCTGGCCATTGACCTTCTTCGCTCAGGATTCATCCCATTCTGGCCGGTCAGCCAACTTTGAGAATACAGCGCAAGAATACAATAGGTTATCAGTCAAGGGCTTATCGAATCTCTTTGGATTTAAACACCCCCTAGTAATCGTTTCTTGTTTCTCAGTACCTGGAATACCAGACCCTCGTATGAAGCAAAGCGTAGACCGAGTGGCTGGTTATGACCAGGCTGGAGGTGAATCATTGAGATTGAGATACTGTATGTTCTCCCCTCATTTGTCCCTGTTCGATGAATGTTTGAATGCACCTCAAGTCTCAGCATGATACTGTTCTTGTATTCCTTGCCTGCAGTTTGTTAGGCTACAAACTTCACTTAATGCGTGACAATTCACATGGAAACACTATTGGAAAGAAATGGCATTACTGACCTGACCATGCACTTGGTGAGTGCCAACATGGCACACAGGAAAATGGCTGTCTTCATGATCGTTGTTCAGTTCAAAGCATTCCCCTGATTCTGAATGAGACTTCTGTAGAGCCTGTCCCTTTTTATATTTCTGTTGGCTTTTTTAATCACTCGTGTGTGTCAGACCCCTAAGATTAATCACTGACGTGTCACGGCAAAAGGGATTATAGTCCTGATAAAGTAATCGTAGCTGTTATCATATGTGTGATATCAAATGGTAAATATTCAATGTCATTTAACAATGTCAGTGATTTTCCAAATACCATACTTCATATTGAAATACGCTGTTTTTATTCTTTTTGTGGTAAGTGGATGATGAGTCTTCTTGTTTGATACAGACATACACACACACACACACACACACACACACACACACACACACACACACACACACATATATTATATATCTGTGTGTGTGTGTATCTATGCCTGTATATATATTATATACACACACACAGACATACACACAACCACTCTCACTCACTCACTCACTTACTCACAGACACACATGATAAATAAATCAATAAATGTAAAATTATGTACTGTATATGAAAGGATTGTTGAGAATCTTACTGAGAAAAAGACCTTGCTACAGTAGTTCCTCTTTGCCTGCAGTCCCTTTTTAAACCATTTGAGGGATCCTCCTAGTGGGCTGGTCCTCCCAAGACCCGATCTCATAGGCTAGCTCCATTTCGAATCACATGGACATTTTTCGCCACTATTGACCATGCAATCTGCAGACTCAAAACAGACTGTGCCTTGAACTCTCTGTGTCCTTTGGATCACCTGCTATGCAGGTGCTGGAACTGGCAACTAAATTCCATAGGCTCCACAGAAGGTTACGAGAGATTACACAGCGAACACCTCAGGCGTCATTGTGACACAGACGTCATGCAAGAACAAACAAATGGAGCTTGACCATGCCAGAGTAGGACTGATTTGTCCTGTCAGGAACCCAACTTTCTCAGTTTGCAAACATTAGACTGATTCAAATAGATGTTTGTTTGTTTTTTTCTTCTGTGAATACAAGCTTGTATTTTGAAGAGCCCATGAGCAAATTATGAGAGTTCTGTTCACTCATTTCTTTTTCCCTAATCCTCACATATACAGTTAACTTTCTTTCAATTTATATGGGGAAAAAGGACATCATACACTCATATGCTTTAATTGCTTTAATCAACACAGTTTGTCACAGTTTACAGATATGGCATTGCTCAAGTGGACTAGACATGGATGTGAATAGTCTACTTTAAGGTGTTCATTGAGGTCTTCATGAGGCACCTTTGATACTTTCAGGTTGTAGCCAAAACTCTTAAAACATCATTATACATCATTATATACAGTGATTATAACCTGACATTTTACACAGACTTGGCCAGACCAACGTAGTTAGAGCCCATGTTGAAGATGGTGTAGTACTCCCTGATGAAAACATCACCCAGGATCCAGAGGCTGTCTCCACTTCCGCTGAAGCCAGTGCTGCAGCCATAGTAGTTGGACTGCAGGAAATGAAATATGAGATTGAGAAAATGTCAGATGCATCTAACTTGCCATAGTATTTGCTGCTGCTCTCTACTTCCTGATTATTAGCTGAAGTGAAGTGAAATGTCTTCACAATGGGGGTTAATGCATCAATACAAGAGGAATGCATTCCTTTTCTTCATTCAATTTTTTGATGAAATGTTTCTGTTTTTGATTGATTTATTTAGGTTTTTTTTAGATAGTATAATATACTAATCTGATTTTAATTCAAGATTATCATATTTGGAAAATTCTTCTGTACATCCTTGTAACCGTACTTAAGTCTTTTGTAATATATCTGCTAAAACCAAGACTTACCTGACGGACGTAGGCAGAGGCAGGGAGGGTGAAGGCATGTCCGTGGATGTTGAAAGTAATCTCGGGCATGTTTCCGATGTTACCGCACTGAACGGTGGCCTGAGACCAAATATATACCATTTATTCACCCATTCTCAGTCAGTTGTCTTAAAATGAAATGTTATGGGGGAATCTAATTTGTTGAAACATGAAGCATGCTAAATATGCACAGAATAGTACATTATAATAGCAATTCCCTGCAGATGTTATAGGATACTTGTTATGAGGGGCATGGAAGGGTCTGTCCCGCCATCTACATTATATTATTTACAATAACATATAGAAGGCCTTAGGCTGTAGCTCATACTTACACCACCATAGCCATTGCTCTGAGCACCGACTGCGTTGTTCATGCCTGAAACGTCACTGGTGGGTCCAACAATCAGAGAGGTGCCAGTGTCCACAATAGCCTGGCATCCACCATTGCAAGCAACAGTCTGGCCATTGACGGTAACACTGCAATGAGAAGATCTCTGATTAATACTCCATTCCTTCTAGAATACAATAGAGCGCATTAATGTGTATTCATTGATTTACATTTTGGCTTCTAAAAAGTTAGTTCTGCTTCTTTTGGTAGCCTCTCTTCTGCCTCTCTCTCTCATATATTTGCAGTATATGTTCACACATTACCGATGCAATGTACTATCATAGTACCTGTCCATAGTGATCTGCCAGTAAGTCTCAGAAGACAGGGGAATCCAGGCAACGCTGCCGGTGAAGTGGTTGGGATCATAGCCACCGAAGGTCACCTCACTGCCAGATGCGGAGTTGCTGTGCAGGAAAAAAAATACATGTTACAACATCAGCTGATTTTCAGAAACAAAAGGCTCGAAATGTTGTTAAAGAGAGGCAGGTCTGAATGGAAGCATGATTTGCATAAGGAATACCACTGCTATTTGGCTGAGGTTTATCAGCTGGTGGTTAACAAACTTCTAATGGGGAGAATGGTCCAATACTCACCTAGGCATCCGTTTGCCAAAAACATAGTAACGTTAGCAACTTTGTTACTTGCAACTATGCTTTTGGGAAGCGGATGCTAGGTTGATGAGCTACAGCCCGTAGCATTTGATTCTGATTCACTGCACTACCAGGTAGCCTACTTTTTTGTGTTATTGGCTCTATAATGTATAAAACACATTCCTCAGAAAATTATTCTAGTATATGAAATTGCTCAAGGGTTGATATACCTGCTCAGGTAGACGGAGAAGTAGTTCTGCACCAGACCCTGCTGGACCATGTTGTAGAAGACGGGCTGAGCTCCGGATGAAGCGATGCTTTTGAAGGCCAGACCCAGGATGCCATCAGCCTGCATGTTAGCCATGAAGGGAGCCTCGGACTGGCTCAG
The DNA here is from genome assembly GCA_027497455.2 of Sardinella longiceps. Classification (NCBI taxonomy): domain Eukaryota; kingdom Metazoa; phylum Chordata; class Actinopteri; order Clupeiformes; family Clupeidae; genus Sardinella; species Sardinella longiceps. The sequence continues at coordinate 5,076,067 of JAODXP020000031.1, forward strand.
TCCAAAGATCTGGTTGGGAACCTCAATGCCTCCAACCTAGAAAGTTACAAGCAGCCTTTGTGATGTTTTTTTGGATAGTGGAGAGTTTGCGTGAAATGAGCTTTTGAGGATGGTTTATCCCATGGTAGTTGTCAGAGTCACTCATAACTTCTTGAATCGAATTGGATATATTTATTAATTTGTTGTCAGATTGGTTTGGTCTACTTTTTGGTGTGCTGTTTAGTCAGGTAACAATTCATTTTTTGCATCACTCACCCCAACGGTGTCATAGCCCAGGAATCCAGTCATGCTGCCAGTTCCATACTGGATCTGCAGGGATTGTCCAGAGTTCTTGAAGGTTGAAGACTGGCTGGGGTTGAATTTGTGGTGGTTGTCTAAAAGTAAACAATTATTCTGGTTAATTGAACCTTGGTCAATGGTTATTTTGGTCTATGGTTATTTTGGGTTTTGTAATATTTGTTGTTGATGGATGAATTTGAACCATGTTTGAATTTCACTTTTAAAACAATTCCAGGTTTATTGTAAGATTAACCAATGCTTGATTAGAGAGTAAGTTCTATACTCTATACTCACTGCAAGCGGTGCTGCTGCAGTACACAGAGGGGACCCAGAGGTTGGAAGAGCCAGTGTCGAAAATCACTTTGAAGGACTGAGGAGGAGTTCCAATGGAGATCACACCAAAGTAGGCCAGCTGTTTAGGGAGAAAATGGCAAATACAGTATGAACTTACCACTCTATTCTGACCCAAAGACAGTGATTTGCATCCATTGGAAATGGTGAACCAGATTTCAGATTACATTGTCAACTTACGTCAGCATCATTGGTCATCTGCTCGGTGCCCACAGCAAAGCTGTCGAACTTGGCAAAAGGTCTGTAGGGAAACTTCTTACTGTACTCTTCCCATAGACCCTGCTCCTCCAGACTCTCTCTGGCAGTCTTCCCCTTATTCAGAGGAATCCTGGGAAAAAGAAAACCAAGTCTCAGCATGGTGTTGTGCTTCATCAAGTCTGTAGCCTGCTATGAGCTTAGCTTACAGATAAATGGTTAGAATAGACATGGAATGAATGCTCAATGGTGTTTTTTCCCCCATTGGCATCTTCCAGGCAGCACAGCCTAAAACTAACCCAAACCCCCTCAACCCTCACCCAAACCTAAATCGGGTGGTCAGTGCCTTGACTGCAGTACTGCCTGGAAGGCACCGTTGAGGGCAAAAGAGACCAAAGACCGGAAGGGCTCACAGTTACTGACCTGAGCATGCACTCAGAGAGTGCCAACATGGCGCAAAGGAGAATGGCAGCCTTCATGATTGTTGTTCAGCTCAAAGCTTTCACCAGGAGTTGAGTGAGGCATCAGTGGGACCTGTCCCTTTTTATACACAAGGACCCCTGTAAGTTTAGCCAGTTCAGCATTTCTAATCACCCGATAAAGGTGTCTGACCTGAGGTGACCTCTTATCATATGTCTGATAGGAGATGGAAAAAATTAGATATAAGATGTGCCCTTTTCCAATGTCATTGATTTCTTTACATTCATATAGTGCTGTGATTTTTACTTTTTTGTTGTTGTTTCTATGGCTTTTTAAATGTCAGTGTGAGTTCTTAGTCTAAGAAGTACATATTTTGATATAAGCATAATAATATTGATTCATTAAATGCAATTTAATTTTAAAAATAATTAGTTTGTTAGTTCAATATTTTTTTTTGTAATGAACAGTGATATCAATTTGAGTGGAAGAGTGAAATTTAAAAGTTTCTTTATTCAATTTAGTTTTTACCAGCAACTAGTAAGACCAGAAGACCAGAAAAATAAAACTTGCAACCACAGGGTTATAATGTATGTAGATTTTTTCTCTCTAAAAACTCTCTTACTATATGCGTGCTAAAATGCATACTAGTAAGCTCTTATTGGTGCAAATCATCATTTGCTGTGTTGTAACAGTTCTAACTCTGTCTGACTAAAAGCCTTTTCTCCCTTTTTTTATTTTTATTTTTTTTCACTTGTCTGTCTTTCAATGACATCTCATTAGTAGCCAAGAAATTGCTTCCGTTTGCTGTTCAAATAACCTAATCTTATCAGGTTAAATTATTTTTGTACATGATATCCAGGTGTAAAGATAAGATGGCTGAAATAATCAACTTTCAATTAGGAAAAATAAATTTCTTTTATTTTTTACTACATTTTTTGCTATTACTTATACTGTTACTGTTACTTTTACTTTTACTTTTTTTTAGTTTAGGCATGTACACCACAACACAATACATTTAAAATGTATTTGTGTTTGGAGCTTATATAAGACTTCTCACTAAAATATTGGTGGTTGTCTGAGAACTGAAACTGTCAGAGGTTTAATCAAACCTCTAATAGTTTCTGATCGCAGACCACCACCAATATTTTCTCCTCATTTTTTTTTTTATTGAACAATTACTCAGACCACCACCACCAATATTTTGTCCTCAAATTTTTATATTTGATAATTACCACAGCCATTGCCTAACCAGTAAACATCTCCTGTTGCAAAATCAGTCAATATAAGAATGTTGGACCACTAGATTTTTTTTTCTTTACTAACATCATTTTATAACCAGTGTGGCGACATACATGTATGTTCATGAGCTGTCAGGACTGCTGGAGTAAGAAAATTAAATTTTTTGTGTTGTTTTGCTTTGTCAAGGTCATTTACATGAGCAATGTTGCAGATTACTAGTTCACTGAGCCACAGTCTAGTCAGTCAGAGAGTTGAAGCGGTCTGTATTCAATAGTGTAGGAGGAGAAAGAAAAGAAGAGGTCTTGGAGTAATTGTGCTTTTTCAGTTGTTTTTTGAAAGGCATAATTAACACTCTCATAAGATGCAGTTCTTTCTCCTCTGTGAAAGTCGATCATTTAAATGTTAAGTGTGAATATATAGAAGAACTGAAATTGATTTGTGAAAATTTTACATCTACTATTTTATACCTTTTTTTATCTCTCAGGTTATGAGGATAAATTAATGTCAGTATGTTTATGAATAGAAAATGGTTTTAATTGGACAGTCCTTTGACATGGGCTGAGAGAATGAATTCAGTTGCCAAGTAGTGATGATGCATCTGTGGACCCTTACCTGAGTTACAGCAGGAGCATACAGTATCTTCTCTGCGGCAAATCAGTTTAGAATTTACATCTTTTGTTCAGTTTATGCTGTTGCTGATATTAGCTGGTTTATGATACACCATCAAGCTTGAAAAACACCTTAAGATGGTCCCAAATTAGATATTGTGGGAGTAGACTGGTTTTGGTGGTCTAACTATTGTAACCAGCCAAAATGCCCTGTTTGATTTTATAAAAGTGTACAAAATAGACACAAAGGCAAGTTAGATTTGCTATGTACAAGGAAAGGGAAATGTACATAGGGAAATGTTTTTCCCTTTCATGAATGAATCCAGCAGTTGTCCATAGGGAAATGCAGCAGTTGTACATAGGGAAATGTACATAGGGAAATGTTTTTCCCTTTCATGAATGAATCCAGCAGTTGTCGCTGAGGTAAAAGTTATCAATTTTTAATCTATCTATGATAACATTAGCAATCTCTGTGAACTTTCAAACAATAGCAATTGGCAGACAGGTAAAGGAAGTGTTACTTGTTAACATTAATTTGTAATTAGTTACTAATTAAGAACATGTGTGATTAAGATATCAGGTATGGAAAGTCAGACTGTTGAATGTTAAATAGTGTCTTACAATATTTTCCCATTACCAAATTGTTTTTGGTAATGTTTTTTCCATCAAAGGCCAAAATACAGGTTTACCTATTGTTTCACATGATGGCTCAAAAGTTTACAACATGTTTCATAGAAGTTTTATTTTCATGAAATGGAAGTGCAAATAACAAACAAGAGATTTCAGCATTGGTCATTTCAACTTGTCCCACTGTTCACAGCAGCAGTTCTACCGCTGGTGATGCCAATATTGCTATTTTAATCACTGAATATTGTTTTCACTGTATTGTTGTAATGAAATAAATGTATATACTGTATATATATTTAATATTTTTTAAAATATGTTTTCATTTTTATTTCACAGATGACCCAGGCACTTTTTGTGAGCACTCAAAACTTTGTGTCTGTCTCAAGTGGGTTGGGAGGCTGTGGCAGTAAGAACCTAAACATCCCTGCCAAGTATGTCAGGTAAATATACGCATGGGAACTATATGGTCATGCAGTCTGTTTTATTTTGTCTGTGGGAGTAAGTGTATCTGGGAAAGAAAGCATTGCAGAGATGCTCTTCAAAGATGAGCAGATTGTGAGGTGCCTCCGTGTTTAATATTCACAAGAGTGAGTGGGCCAAATCCCCCTCTACGCAGACCAGAGTTGAGCTATCATACGCTAGACTGCAGACTCACTCATTGAAAAATTATATTGTGATGTATTGTTTCACCTCAGACCAAAACAATTTGCTTTAATAGTACTATATATTAGTCAGTATGGTTACACTTTATTTGAAGGTACCGTCATAAGACTGACATGACACTGACATTAGCTATGACATGATGTTGTCATGAATCTGTCATAAACTTTATACACCTGTAAAGACTTCTGTCATTAAGTGTCACCTGGTATTTGTCATGTTTAGGGTTAGGGTAAGGGTATGTCAGAAGTCAAGGTTTATAAAGTTTATAAAGTTTATGACATATTCTTGACAATGCCATTTCAATGTTAATGACAGTGTCATGTAGGGTTGGGTGATATGGACTTAAAATTTTTTTTATCACAATATCGATAACTGACGATAAAAAAGTATATTGGGTCTACAGTTTAACACAGGGTTCATACAGGTGCCTGAAAATGCTTGGGTTTTAAATGTTGCGTTTTCAAGGTTTAGAAAGACACTTCTTGAAAATTTTGGTAAGGTAATCAATTGTAAATTAATTGTTGACAATAAATACACCTGACAGAGTTGTTTGTGTAGTCTATTCGGTGGAAATATAAATGCTAACAAAACATTTTCTGACTATCGTATTTCCCGATATGACAAAAATTCCTATCGTGAGAATTTTTTTTGACGATATACGATAGCGATAACGATATCGCACAACCATAGTGTCATGTCAGTCTTATGACGGTACCTTCAAATAAAGTGTTACCGTCAGTATTATGCTGCTCTGTCTTGGTTAGTATTCAATGATCTTTGATCATACTGTAGAACCAAAATGCTTGTAAAATTGACTCCCAAAAATGTTACCAGTAGTATGGCCCTTGAAATTAAAAGTTAATACAAAAAAGTTTCTTACCCCTGACATACAAGATACCATTATTGTGTGCTTATGCATTTTGTGTACACTTGTGTGCTGTTTCTCATAACTCATAAGTGTCTCCCCCTGCAGGTCCTACTGGGTAAGCAGTGTGTGTTGGTCTCCAAACGGTTTGTTCCTCGCGTGCGTGCTGAAGCGCGGCTCCCTGCTGATGCTAATGCGCCTAGGTGGATTGGTCACTCTCTCCACGACAGGATGTGACATCGACTTTGGACCTGCCCACTTCTTGCCCCTCCATCCTCTTGTCACCTACAGGTATGATATGGACATACTGTACCAATTATTTTTCCTCAAGGGCCGAATTTGTTAATCATGCCAAGCAGAGGGCCAAACCCTCAGACTTAAAAAAATATGCATTTAAAAGGGGGCTTGGTTTGAACAGCACAAAGCGAGCTTCCCTTTGCCTACCTTCTTTAATGCAAATTACTTTGACGTGCGCATCATAGTTGCATAGTTGCAATTTTCTTAAGTTATAGTTGCCATTTCCGACACAAAATACTGGTATTGAATTTGTCTCGCAGACTGCTACAGGCACACAAATAGAATGGGGATCACTGTCTTAGCTGGTCTACTGATGCTCATCATCAGGAAGACCAGAAAATGGTTCCATTAAGACAGACTGGTCCCTGTGTGGTGGTCGTGTGTTTTAGTGTCAACTTAACGTAAAGTAAATTTGTATAATTCGCTGGCATTTTGCCAAAGTAACACAGACTCAGACCTTGGGATTTAGGAATCGAACTCAACCCATCCACAAATTGTTAGTCACCGATTACCATTCCTCCACCACTCCCACCCATCTAATATCTAACGTCTTATACAGCAGTATAATGCATCATGGGTAAAATCCTCTCCAACCAATCTGTCCAGACCACCTGCTCCCCTGGGCGCCGATGGCAACGTATCCAGTTCCAGTGCCTCTCTCCGAGACCTCTACCGGCAGCGCTACTCCGTCACATGGCACCCACGCCAGGCTCTCCTCATCTTATCTGACGGCTACATGGCCACCCTGCTGCGGGCGCCAAGTCTGCCCGAGCCAACTGCCCTCATCAGTACCCTTCTGCTGGACACGGCTCAGGGCCTGGAGCAGGCACGTGCTCTCCTGCTGCAGGCTCAGGTGAGTTGACCTGAGAATAGGGTCAAATTATGGTGAAGTGAAGGTGAAGTGATGAGGTCATTGGAGTGCTCTTTAGAATCTGTAGTTTGCAGCTGATGCCAGGTGTCATTTAGAATGAGAATATGTATGTGTGTTCTGAGTTATTGTTTAGGAAGCAGGTTGTCTCAACTGTGTGTGTGTGTGTGTGTGTGTGTTCTGTGTTATTATTTGGGGGGCAGGTTGTTGTTGTTGTTGCTGTTGTTGTTTTCAGAGTCTGTGTATTTTAAAACACTGACTGCACCTTTAGTTTAGTTTTATTCATTTTTATTTGTCTTACCATGTGAGGTTCCACTGATGTATTAAATATCTTTTTGCAAGGGAGCCCTAGGAGCAAACATTTGCAGTCTTGTGTTTGCCTTCAGCGCTCCGAATGTTTGCTAACACTCGCACACATTTTTAAGAGGTAGTTCCCACGAACATTCTATTGGATCAAGTGGGGAACAGGATGGAGGTTTATCATTAAGGGATAGAATAGACATTAGAATACACAGACTTGCACAGAATCATTCAAATTTCACAGCTCGAACGAAGCAGGTTGTATGTGGATGTTCCTTTATTTTTATTGAATTTTAACACAGACCAAATAGCTCCAAGAGAGAGCACTTTGGAGCAACTCTGTTGTATGAAACATGCTATACAAATAAATGTGACTTGACTTGACTTGACTTGACTTGACCAAATGAAATATTGAATTGTGATAAAAATAAGCCAAAAAAAAATCTCATCTGTACAGAGACTTGACCTCTCTTGCTTCTCTGTTTGTGTACACACAAACACACACACTTACACAGTTGTTGTACAGAAATAACCTTGTAATAACGACATACAAACACACACACACACACACACTGCTGGTTTGTTTACTTATGTATTTGTGTGTGTGTGTGTGTGTGTGTGTGTGTGTGTGTGTGTGTGTGTGTGTGTGTGTGTGTGTGTGCGTGCCCTCAACAGCCACAAGCCCATTTGGAGTCCCTCTCCAGCCTGAAGTTCACAGCCAGCCTGCAGGCCTTGAAGGACAGAGAGACTCCAGTTCCCAGCTTGCCTCTGTGTCTCCAGGACGACGGGACCACAGACGACCTCCAAGAGGCCTATGAGAGAGCCCAGGTCAGATATCACCTCCTCCTCAACCTGCTGGGATTTGACTCATCAAAGCACTCATACCCCATCTAGACTCCCCCACTAGACTCAAGCGCAAATCTCGTCTTGTAGTCTAGCATCAGTAAATGCTGTTTAGATCATTTTTGATAATACAGATCGGATTCACGGTGTTGAGAGTATACTTTTTGCATCTGCCTGTGTGTGTGTGTGTGTGTGTGTGTGTGTGTGTGTGTGTGTGTGTGTGTGTGTGTGTGTGTGTGTGTGTGTGTGTGCGCGCGGTCTCCACAGGCTGAGGCCGAAGAGGATTGCACCAACGATGGTCAGTCTTTCGGCCTACGCAGGGAAGACGGAGGCAGCCTGGAGTTCGCCTCCATGTTTGACACCCTCCACGCCCAGCCAGACCTCCTCCAGGGCTCCCAACGGCCCAGTCAGGCTGGCCTGCCCCTGCACACAGAGCTGGACGGGGCCCAGCGTGCCCTCCTAACCGCCTGGGCCCTGGCTGTCTCTCTGGGTGGTCGTGTCGAGCAGAGACCCCGGCTTCTTCGGTACGCCGTGCGCTGCTCCTCTCGATTGGCCCTGCTGCTCCGCCTCGGAGACGGACTGGCCAAAAAGAAGAAGAAGAAAGGTAGACGCACGTGGGTGTCCCAGGTACTGCACCTCTTCCAGGCGCTGCTCTCCTTCCTGCCTTGGGACGGGCCTCGTGTCAGCGGAGGCAGCGGATTGGCCGCGCTCGTGGAGCTAAGTAGAAGTTTCGCCGAGCTCCTTCTCTCGCCCGGTCCTGACCTGACTGTCTCGTCCCACAGCCTTGCTGCCGCAGCTGGACTACTGCGATTGGCAGCCCGCTGCTTGGATGACGCTTACTGCCCGCCGCCCAGAGCACACACACTCTCCCAGAACACACACACACACTCCTTGGATGAGTACCAAACCCTTATACTGCAGGAGCGCGCTACTACAGCTGATCCAAAGTCAGTACAGGCCTACCCGCAGAAGCCTTCAGCACGGTCAGTAACACTGCATGTATGGTGTCCCATTCACATGATGTGTGTGTGTGTGTGTGTGTGTGTGTGTGTGTGTGTGTGTGTGTGTGTGTCCATGTTTGTGTCTGTGAGAGGGTAAAGAGAGAGAGTCATGTGTAGGCATGTGTATGTGTGTGTCTTGACATTCTGGTCATTTTATTTCTCCGAGCCTGACTGTACATGTACTGTGTATGTGAATTGTTCTGTTTGCTAGGCTGGGATGTGTCTGGCAGGGGCTATACAAGCAAGCTCTGCAGTACCAGGCTGTGCTGCGCTCTCAAACAGACCACCAGGACGGCAGTAGCGAGCACAAGAAGGTGTTGGCCACCCTGTGTCTGATCCAGGGAGAGATGCAGCGAGCCGGGCTTCGTCTGGCAGAAGACCCCGAGCTGCACTCTGTGGCTGGTAAATCTGGATGACTGATCTGACAACACTGTGGCTTTTTGTTTTTGCCCTCTGAATGCACATTCACTTGTTTGTGGGTGTGTGTGAGTGTGTGTGTGTGTGGGTGCGGTGTGTTTGTTTGCATCTGTGAATAGAATGTGAATAGAATATGTCTAGAAATAATTGTGTGTGTGTGTGTTTCTGTGTGTGTTTGTGTGTTTGTGTGTGTGTGTGTGTGTGTGTGTGTGTGTGTGTGTGTGTGTGTGTGTGTGTGTGTGTGTGTGTGTGTGTGTGTGTGTCTTCCTGCAGGTGAGGAGCTCTTCCTCCAGGGGGCGTACACACAGAGCAAAGATGCGTGGAGGGCAGAACTATGGGCTGAGGAAGAGAAAGGTTGAGTATCATACACAAGCTTGCAGTCTTGCTCTTTCCTTTCAAAGCTAGTGTTTAGGCCATTTTTGTCACTACTGATGATCATCATATAAAGTTAAGTCATTGTGTGCAAGAATGCCACATAAAGCTACCTACTATTTTCAAGATTAACTCGATATTCACATCTAAGATTAACATCTCACAATTTCAAATTAATGTTCTAATTAATTCATCTGTGAAATCCACCACCCATCCCCACCCCTTTTTTTTTTTTTTTTTTTTTTTTTAGATCGTGACCAAAATATTTACTGAGTAAATGATTGTAAAATACAAAATATCTCTCATTCCCACTGCCTTCACTCCCTCCCTCATCCTCATCCTCATCCACAGCCATTGCTACTTCCACCCTGGCCCCCCGGAGTTGCTATCTGCAGACACGATACGGCCTAGCTCTCCTCTACAGCCTCCTGTACCAGTACCGGCTGCGAGAGGCCCAGGCCCTGGCCGACCACATGGCCAAACGCCTGCTCCAGGAACCCGGCCAGAACATGCAGCCAGAGGGTATGTTATCAGACAAGGCCGAGGCTGATGATTGTTGATGATTGTTTTCAGCCAAAAGTGCTGAGAGCTGATAAATTTGTGTTAGTTGTGCTGGCAAAATTAACTGATTAATCACGTGATTAATTAAAAAAAAATTAACTCAGATAAAAAAAATAACTCAGATTAATCCTGATGGATATGGTTTCACTTTCATGACATGTATTATGTTCAATTTCAGATAGAAAATGGCTCGGCTATCAAGTCAAACTAGACAAAGATTATGGCCTAGCTTCTGAATGTCCAACAACATGTTTGGGGAATCCTTGGGGGTAGGGGACAGGTGTGAATTGCCCCATTTGAGAAGAACAAAGCCAACTATTAAGTATCAGGGTCTTTACAGAGCAAAATAAGGATCCAACATACCCTAGCATCCAAATTCTTACTGGAGGAAACGAGTTGTGATTAAAAGTGATTAATCACGATTAATAATTGCTAAATTTTGTGATTAATCAGATAAATTTTGTTTGACAGCACTATTTATAAGTCTAGTTAGTGTGTTTCTAGAGTGTTTATAAGAAATTATTCTTATTAAGAATGCTACTCTAACAGCTAAAGTTGAGCTTTAGCCTGCTTTTTAACCATTGGTTTACATACCGTGTGTGTGTGTGTGTGTGTGTGTGTGTGTGTGTGTGTGTGTGTGTGTGTGTGTGTGTGTGTGTGTGTGTGTGTGTGTGTATGTGTGTGTTATGGGTTACTGTACCTGTCCATCTCCCTCTCTATCATCCCTCCAGAAGAGTGTGTATGTGGCAGCTGGCCCCCAGTTGGAGTCCACCGTGAGGTGGCATGTGCCGTAGTCCAAAGCCTTGGCAGGTTCATGGCGGCGTACTTCGCCAATGAGCCTTTGGCCGTAAGACCCCCCCACTGCGTGGACGTGCTTGACCCCCTGCACTTTCCCTCTGGTAAGGAACACATTGATATATGCACAAAGAAATCTGGAGCATTTCAACCCATTGCCCTGTTGTTTAACATTGTTGAGTGCGGTTGTTAAAAAAAAAATTACAAAAAAATTGGTACAAAGAACCGAAAGCAACAAAGTCAGTTTCAGTTTTATTTTCCTTGCCCCATCAACCCCATTTGTGAAATTAGCTGCTCATGTGCTTTTCAGTCAATGTTGCAGTGATGCAAGTGATGCAGCTTGTAAAGCAGCGGCCTAGTGTTTTATTATTATGTTTGCTGTTGACCAATGGACAATATTGTGACTGTTAATACCCAATTTGAAAACATACATATTTTATGTTCCACAGCTGACATGGAACGATGTTAACCGGTTCAGGAACTATTTTGTTTTGTTCTAAAGGTTCGGGAACATAAATTTTAGGGTGGGAACTAAGACCAGAAACGTTAAAATACCGTTTCTGTTCAGAACAAACCAATTGGCAAAAAATTCTGGTTCAAAGCCCTTGTTTGCTTAGCAAAATGCAGGCCAGGATAACTGGAGTGAACCTGTGGTTGAATTAGCAACGGCAAACAAAATCCGCTCCTTAGAAAAAATATAATTCTGTTTATTTTTAACTTTCGTCTTCACCACCTTACGGATCATATGCAGAAATTTCCATTTGGTGTGTTTGAGGCTTAGTCACCTCACACAGCAGGGTTCTGGTTTTTTTTAGGTCCAGATCCATATCTGATATGTGTTTAATTTCAGCCACAGGCCCCCGTCTGGTGGCTCTGTCTCAGCAGAGTGTGGCTGCAGCGGTCCGCTCTCAGCAGCTGTCGGAGCAGTGGACTGTGGGATACGCCCTGGAGCTGTTACTGATTGGCGGGCTGCTACCTGAAGCCGTGTGGCTGACGTCACGGCTCGGGGACTGGACCACGGCAGCAGCACTCAGCCTCGCTTACAGCAACTACTGCACAGAGAACTCGCTGCTAAGCAGGTGAATGCTTACACACACACACACACACACACACACACACACACACACACACACACACACACACACACACACACACAACAAAACACAAGCACTCTCACAGAAGGACAGTCTTGTTACACTCTCATACTGTATCACAGAACTTGACCGTTCGTCGTAGCACGTAGAACTGAAAACGTGAGCCAATCCACAGGAAATGAAATAAAACCTTTCTTCTTGTGTTTGTGTGTGTGTGTGTGTGTGTGTGTGTGTGTGTGTGCGTACTGTACATGTGCATATGTGTATGTGCGCGTGTGTGTGTGTGTGTGCGTGTGTTTGTGTTTGTGTGTGTGTGTGTGTTTGTGTGTGTGTGCACTCTCAGGCTAAGGTGGAAGGAGCTCCATCTACCCCCTCAGCTTCAGCCTGGCCCCATCTTTCAGGCCCAGCTGGAGGCTTTGCTGGGTCCAGTGTCTACTGAAGCCAGACAGCAGAGGGACTCACAGAACAGACACCTGAGTGGTGCGTGAACAGCATTGCTACCATTCTCTCCCTCATTTCATTTTCCCTTCCTAATTCTGCCTCAAGCTCTCTGTTTTTAGCCTTTCATCTGTTTCATCTGTAAGCCTTGTGCTTTTGTTTTTCTCTTTGCACTTGTTTTAACCCTCATTGTGTCCTCAAATGAAGTGTTTGCTTTTTGTATTTTTTTTTTTTTTTTTCTGTAATCTAGTCAATTGGATTAGATTGGATGGTCAGGTTTCAAATGGATTTTTCCTCATTGGTCCAAACAATGGAGAATTGTGTTTATATTTTTTGCTGTTTTCATCTATATAGTTTGCAGTTTTGAGGTCCTGTGGAAGGGGAAATGTCAGCAATTGGTGGGAGGGAGGTTAATTTGTTGTCTTTACAATTACAAGAATTTCTCATTTAGCAATGTATGTGGAAGATGTTGTTCTGATCATCGAATAGTTGGAAGGATGTTCTTTTTTTAATCTACCTCTCTCTCTCTCTCTCTCTCTCTCTCTCTCTCTCTCTCTCTCTCTCTCTCTCTCTCTCTCTCTCTCTCTCTCTCTCTCTCTCTCTCTCTCTTTCTGTCTGTCAGACCCAGTAGAGGAGGGTGATGAGGAGCAGCTGTGTCTGTGTATGCAGGAACTACTGAAGGCCTCTGTCATGGCAAGGGTGGACGTCTTCTCATGCCCCATTGGTCAGCTGCTGGCCGTTGCCAAGGAGATGTCCTCAGAACTGACAGCTCTGGTGCCTGCTGGCCTGTATCTCCCGGCTCCGCCCCTTTACTGTCCTCAGCCGGCCCCCACTGCACAGGTGGGTCACACTGTATACACTACACACACACACACACACACACACACACACACACACACACACACTTTCATACCTGCATTGTCCACATGTACTGTACTCCCTGAAACAAGCACACTTTTAGTAGCATACACATTCTACTGAGCCTTCTTCACGTTCATACTCAAGCACATATAAACATGCATTATATATGCATTATGCATATTATACGTAGATGCTTAATCTACTATGTGTATTACTGTTGTGATAGAATAGATTGAGCTAATCTGATGCTTTTGTGTTGCATTAGAGCCTGTTCACACTGACACGCTTTTTTCACCTCCAGGCGCTCGATTTCAATTGTTTCCCTATGGAACGATGCGACTTGACCGTTGCTACGCGCCTCGCGTTATATAAAGCGCAAGTAAAAACGCAAGCGACTAAAAAACGCAAACGCTCAAAGTTGAAAATAGTTTAACTTTTGAGGTCGCTTTTTCTTCAACAATGGGCCCGTTGCCTAGCTGCCAGTCATAGCTTAGTCGGGGAGTTAGCGGTTTAGCCAAATCTAGCTGTCATAGCAACAAGACGTACATTTATCATTTTCACCCTCGCATGTTTTTGTCACTCATTTTCCAGAATACTCGCGTTTTACAAGCGGAAAAGCGCGTTCAGTGTGAAACCCCCCTTATTCCTCTGTGTGAATGTGTGTGTGTACGCAGGAGCGCAGTAGAGATGTAGGGCTGCATGCAGAGCGCGCGTGCCGTCTGCGCGTGTCTGCAGTGCTGCGTAAGGCCCTGCTGCTGCAGCGTGCTGCTCGGTGTGCCATGCCAGCTGCACAGTGGTACATCAGGAGGCTGCAGCGCTGCAGGAAGAACTACAAAAAGGTAATAGAGACACGATGCATACGCACACACACACGCACACGCACACACACACACACACACACGCTGATCATACAGTATACTTGGATATAAACACACACACATAGTGTACATACTCATTTTCTTGCAATCATGGATAGTTAAACCCTTGCTTACTTATATCCTTTCTTTCTTTAGTTATACAAAAGGAAATTAAGGGCACATATCAAATTTGCACAAGTCAAATTGACTGTATCCCCCTTTCAGAGGTATAGGTGTCCAATCTTGGACACTTCAGTCATAGTGCCAAAGAGTGGAGTCATTGTGCCACAGATGTCCTGTGTGTATGTTTGTGTCTGTATGAGTTTTTACAGTATGTTTATGGGTTTATGTATTTGTGCACACATTATTTTGTTTTTGTGTTAAACACAAGGATTGTTTTGTTTTGTTTGGTGTTTTCAGATCCAAAAGTCTCCGGTCCTGCTGGAGGCCTTATTGCCTGAGGGTTTGAAGAGATTTCTCACTCGCTCTGGATTCTTCAAGCCGGGGTCCGCTGGAGATGGACCCATGGATCCTGTCATAGTTCAGATTTTAAGTAGGTGGAAATGTTCTCCATATTATCAGCCATATTATGTCCTGTTCATATTTGCTGAAGAAATTACATTCTTATGTATTTATACACAAATACGGTAAAGTAGCACTTTGGTGTAATTTTGACATAAAATTCCCCAGCATGCTTTAGGGAGCTGTGTGGGCTGCTGTGGATGCTCCATGTCCGGGACCAGCTTTCTGCCTCCTGCAGGAAGTACCAGGCAGCAAGGAATCACGGGAGGGATGCTGAGGTACCGTGGTTCCATCAGCACTTTGTGTACAATTTCATTTACCTGTATGCGAGTGTAGTAAGTTAGCAGCAGTAAGTTGCATCCATGTATGAACAATGCATTAAATAGTTTTACTCAAAGACCATTATCAAATTTGTCTGTTTTGATTGTGTGTGTGTCTGTGTGTGTGTGTGTGTGTGTGTGTGTGTCTGTGTGTCTGTGTGTGTGTGTCTGTCTGTGTGTGTGTGTGTGTGTGTGTGTGTGTGTGTGTGTGTGTGTGTGTGTGTGTGTGTGTGTGTGTGTGTGTGTCTGTGTGTGTGTTTAGATGGGCTCTTGTGCTGACTCTGGCCTGTGTGAGGAGGCAGTGATGTGGGCCTGTCGTCTGCTTCCCTTCTCCCGTTTCCTCTGTGCTGAGGAGCTGCTGCAGGACCTGCTGCTCAGCCTACTGGCCCAGCTACCACCCACTGCCATGGTAACCACCACCACAATCACCCAACAGTTCTGCTAACCGCTAACTAGCATTGTACAAATTCTCATTTAGGAAAGTTGACAGGTATATAGCAGATGTGTTAACCAAAATAAAAATGGTCTTGCTAAGTGGGGTTTGAGAGTTTAACTTGGGTTGCCCGATTGACAGTCGACAACATAACTGCTGTTCCACCATGACACACAATTTTTATTTTTGATTTAATGCACCAGCCTTGGCCTTAGAATGGTAATTGTTACTAATGACTAACACCATGAGGAGAAAAATTGGAAAGTTTTCTATGTGCAATCGTATTTAGTGTGTGTGTGTGTGTGTGTGTGTGTGTGTGTGTGTGTGTGTGTGTGTGTGTGTGTGTGTGTGTGTGTGTGTGTGTGTGTGTATTGCAGGTTGCAGAAGTGCTAGTGCGGGCCTTCCCTGAGGAAGAGCAGTCTGTTCGGGTGGCCCTGAGAGAGAAATACTGTAACCTACTGCACGCGCTTGGACCTTGCCCTGTGGTCCCGCCCACAAGAACACATGGTGAAGTCCCATCTCTCTGTCTGTTGATATCATATATAGTGCTGGCAAAATTAACTGATTAATCACATGATTAATCCAAAAAAATGAACTCGGATTAAAAAAATTAACTCGGATTAATCCTGATGGATATTGTTCCACTTTCATGGCATGTATTATGTTCAATTTCAGATAGAAAATGGCTCAGCTATCAAGTCAAACTATACAAAGATTATGGCCTAGCTCCTGACTGTCCAACAACATGTTTGGGGAATCCTTGGGGGTAGGGGTCAGGTGTGAATTGCCCCATTTGTGACGAACAAAGCCAACTACTTAGTATCAGGGCCTTTACAGGGCAAAATTAGGATCCAACATACCCTAGCATCCAAATTCTTACCAGAGGAAATGAGTTGCGATTAAAAGTGATTAATCACGATTAATCATTGCAAAATGTTGTGATTAATCAGACAAATTGTTTTAATCGTTTGACAGCACTAATCATATAACATCACTGAATGCTGATAAAGATAGAGAAACATAATAAATTACTATCGCCTGACACACTACTATTTGAGTACTGTCCAGTCTGCATGAGTTGGAGTGTTACATTACGTAACAACATTTGATAATGATCTTTGCTTAGTTTTTGAGTGCTCTGTATAAAAAAAGAGGGAATTTAGTATACGGAAGTTTGTTGAACATTTGCACCTCTAACTCCATTTTTACTCGCTCTGACTAGCCTCACTTTTAAATCCTTTTGAATTTAGTGTTTGAGTTTTTTCTCTTTTGTTTGTTGAAATGGCCAATCAGATGCCACACAGGAGCCACAGAACAGTCCGGAACAGCAACAGCAGCAGCCGCTGATGTCGGCCATCCTTAAGAAGTGCCGAAAGCGACACACGAGGCTTCTGTCCAGCGTGGCCAAACACATGGCGCGGGTGCAGCTGCACCTATGGGAGAGGGAGGAGGGGATCGAGGAGCGAGCCAACCTCCCCCCTGACAGGCTCTCCCTTGGGGCGAGTCGCAGCCTGAGCTCGCTGACTGAGACGACGGCCGCCACGTTGACCAGCAACACAGAGGCCAACACTTCTCTCCCACTGTCATTCTCACCAGACCTGCAGGCTGGGCCACGCCACAGGTGAACTCCTCCTCCTGCTTCTTGACAACAAACACCTCCCACCTTGACTAAAAAAAGTCTCCAGAAAAGATAAATATTTTGAATATCTTGAACATAATTTCAAAAGTTGCTATACAACCTTTCCAATGATACTAGTCACTAGTCTCTGATCCGTCCAACCCCACCCCCCAGACACCCCCACCTTGACTAACACATTTTCTGTGGGAAACACTGGCACATGGTTCAAATGTAGAAAGTGGCAAAGTTGCTTCAGAGACATACTGTAAAACAGCTATTTCAAGAGATTATCAGTTATATTATTTCCGTATTAGAAACTATCACAGTTGTAAAATTGCATGAAAGTTTGTAAAATGTTTAGCTTGATTTTTACTAAAATAAACGGCCTATGACCCCCCCCTCCCCCCACCCATAAATTATATTAATATTTAAACGAAAATCTCTTGGTATCTCCCTTTTTCCCCGCAGTACGATGCCCCTGGAGAGGGTTCTTGCATTTCTGATATCATAGTAATCTGTTCTCTTGTTATTGCAGCACTCTGAAGCCAAAAGCGCAGGCTGCATCTGGGCAAGGGAATAAGGAATGCCCAGGAGACGCTAGCAAAGGAGATGCTAGCACCCATAAACTACCCGAGGTGGGCAGCTGGGAGTTTGAGCTGGAGGACGAGGAGTACCCGCGCTTCCTGGAGCTCTTCCTCAGCTACCTGTTGGAGCGTGGTGGTGGTGGTGGGGGTGGTAGCGGTGGCGAGGAGGCAGAGTTGCCTCTGATTGGCTGCTTCTGGGAACACCTTCAGGAGCGTGAGCTGCACTCGCTCGGTTTTGACGTGCTCACCACCCTGAAACGGCGACAGAGGGACATGAGGAAGATCTCAGCCCGTCCAAGGGCACGTGCCCGAGACAACGATGGTGCCCCTCGACCACCAGTCTTCTCAGCAGGCCGCTGCTTCCACACAACGCAAACAAACTCCCCTGAACCGGAGCGTCCTCAGTCATCCATGTCTCGCCCTTCCTTCCTCATCCAACCCTCCTCTTCCTCTCTAGGCCTGTGGTCGGGGAAACAACAAGCAGGAGTGACCCTTGACCTCAGCCCTTCCCCCAGCATGACCTCCTACAAAGCCTTCATCTCGTCTCCGTCTCTGGAGCTCCAGCAGGAACTGGACCCGGACCTGGAGGCCCGCTTCCCCACTCTGGGTCGCCTGCTGGAGTGGATGTCCCGCTGGGCCGACCGGCGGGTTCTGCTCCGCAGGATGGAGGAGCAGAAGAGAGGAGGAGGAGGAGTGGGAGGTCCAGCCATCAGGGCTAAAGTCTCAGCTCCAGCTGTCCTCACTGCACTGCAGCTGCTGGAGCATCGGTACAGCGCCGCCCTGCTGGCTGAAGACAGGAGCCATATGAGGGTGCGTATTTTAGATTACCATGACGATGGAACTGTGGGATAAGTTAAGATAACCACACCACAGGTATTGTGGTATGCACTGCAATTTCATCAAAACTATTTTTAGTAGATACTTTGTATTGTGATAGAATACAGTATATACTGTGTTTTTTTGTTAGTTTTCATTTAACATAGAACCATGCTGAATACAGTAAATTCTGCACAATTTAATTTACATCATAAAATGTTTGGAACTTTATCAGCAATGTGAATGTCACAAATTATCCACTACAAACCATCTGTTTACAGTATTGCTTGTGATGTTCATTGACCTGGATCTCTTGAAGTCACACATTTGACCTATTGTGTGTGTGTGTGTGTGTGTGTGTGTGTGTGTGTGTGTGTGTGTGTGTGTGTGTGTGTGTGTGTGTGTGTGTCATAGGTCCCTGAGGTGCAGTTAACTGTGGTCCCTGTGCTGCAGTTCCCAAGCTGCTCTGGGGAAGGACAACAGGAAACGGAGGTAGAGAAAGAAGAGGAGGAGGAGGAGAGAGAGAAGGAAAGACAGAGGGGGAGAGAGAGGGAGAGAGAGAGCAGCGTGGACACAGGCTACCCAGGCTCTGTGGCCACGCCCCTCACCCTTCCTGACATGGACCTCCAGCAACCCCAAGCTGAGTGAGTACAGTTAGGAGCACTGAAGCAAAGTGAAGATGTATGTCTGACTGTCTTAAAATCCCATCACTGGTACAGGGAACAAAATTTAAAACAGTAAATGTTATAAACAATTGTTTTTATATGTTGTAAGGAATTAAAGGCTTCCTTGTGTGTGTGTGTGTGTGTGTGTGTGTGTGTGTGTGTGTGTGTGTGTGTGTGTGTGTGTAGGACTACAGTAATTTCCCGCATATAAGCCGCATTGTGTATAAGCCGCAGGACAGTGTTTTATGCAAGTTAAAAAAAATAAAACCATATTAACACCATATTAAATGCACCCCCTGTTTTAACCTCATTGCGGAAGAAATTTTGCTAAATCAATGTATAAGCCACGTCTAATAGTCGGGAAATTATGGTACTAGAGATTTGTACCGCTGGATTTTTTTGTCTCTCTGTGTGCTGATTTGTTTTGTGTGTGCAAGACTAAAGCTTCTGTGTGTGTTTATGTGTGTTTGTGTTTTACGATCTACTGTATTTTGTATGTGTGTGTGATCACAAAAGCTCCATAAATTCTCCCTGTAGGGTTTGTGAACTGCTGGATCTGGAGTCTGAGAGCGAGGCCTCTAACGTGGAATCGGTGACATCTGACCCCGACAGCAATGAGGTGGCATCTAAACCACCTCCCACACAGGCCAGCAACATGGCTGACACCGACCTGTCCGAAGGTGAGAGGCCTTTAGTGAACCTTAAGTAAACAAATAAGAAATGGAACATGGAAAGTACTAGGCCTGTAAACTCCCTTAGTATTTCATCTACTGTATAACCTATAGGTACTATAGATGTATGGTGAGAAGATAAGATGCGATAATATATTTTATCCCAACAGGAAATGTCCACACACATACACACAGCACTGTCACAGTGCACACACACACACACACACACACACACACACACACACACACACACACACACACACACACACACACACACACACACACACACACACACATGTAAGATAAGTTTATAAAAATAGAAAGATGTCAAGTCTGTTTCTCAGGAAGATTCAGAAGTTATTTATTGTTATCTTGTGATCGTTGGTGATGTTGACTTTTTCACTGACTGAATGACTGACTTACTTCCATGCTGCTTCCTAAACTTATCTGTGCACAGTGATGTGTCTGACAGCTGAGATTCATTTATCTTCCAGCAGAGCACGACTCAGTGGAGGAGTCAGCTAGTCATTCAGCCCAGAGTCCTTCCCCCCTGTCCACTGGGCAGAGTGGAGCACTAGGCCAGGTAAACAACTTTGAAACAACTCCTCTGTTCACCTTACTGTTCATATTGTACATATAATATATGTATGAATTTATTGTATATGAAATGTTTTTTAAATGTTTTAATGTGTTCAAATATTTATTTACTTTACTTATTTATCTGTTTCTAGCGTCTGACCCTTGCTGACTTGGAAGGCACAGAATGTACTGGAAGTCCAGCAGCCGCATCTCAGTGAGTCTTTATGATGGAATATAGTGTGTTTATGTGTGGTTATAGATATATTAACTAATAGTTATTTAGACATTTTAACAGTTCTCCCGGTTGCGTAAAACAGTACTGCACTGTATGACCATTTGGCGGCTGCTTGACTGTTGCCATGGTGAGAACGTAAACATTTCTCCCACCAGTGCACCAGTTACAGTGAGTGGATTGCTCACTGTTGCTAGGGTTACCACCACGCTAGAGTGGTGTCTATTCATTGTGTTGTGGGCAAAGGAAGGTGTCCTCCCTGTGCATTGTGGGTAAGAGAGTGATCGCATTTGTTACAGCCCCAAAGAGGATTGTTTGTCAAACCACGGACCTGCTGGGGCAGACAGCAAAACAAAGAGCATGTGAGTCTGTAGAACTCTTTAGAGATGAAAATAATGAATTAATAAATTAGCAGTGTATCATATACGCTCCATTACACCATCTTAGATTTTGAACTGTTAAAACTTAACAGTTTAGAGCCCTTGTCATGTTCTAGATTATAAGTGGTGATGTGCAACTGCTACTTGCCTAAAAAATAGATTCACTCATGTTGTCTCTCTTGTAATAGCTCATCATGATCTCTGTAATAAATGGTAATAACTGCTGCTCATCTAAAATACAGCCA
>JAODXP020000031.1:5102082-5128489 GCA_027497455.2 Sardinella longiceps
GTCGAGCTCAGTGAGTGTGTGTGCTTTCGTGCGTGTGTCACTGTGTGAGTTTGTGTGAGACAACTGAGTGTGTTTTAAGGGTTGAAGGCTCTTCAGGAGGACTGCATGAAGTATTTTAGCTGCTTGTGTACAGTATATTTCACCACTGACTTTGGGCATCATGCCCATAGCCTTGGCATCTCTGGCCCTGTATTCTGCCAGCCGAGCTGCTATACTGACATGGTGGATGTGTTTGCTCTGTCTCTCTCTCCCTCCATACCCACAGCTCCTCCGTTAGTGCAGGATAAATCCACCTCTGTCCAGCTGAATCCTGAGCGTGAGTAGCTATGCATCAAGTTCTGACTCCCCTGAGACATTGGAACATTCCGGCGCCAGTGTTTCACTTTAAGGATGAACAGGACTTCAAGGAAAAATCTGGAGTTAGTCAGTCCATATCCCTGTTCTTTGATACAACCAAATGCTATCAGTATGTCTCAAAATGGCAGTATTTGGTACAATGTAAACCAGATATGCAGATATGCAGATATTTGAAGTTGCACTAAAAGATGCTGGGATATGAAAACAAAACGTTCATGTCCTCATCAGTTAGCTTTGACTGACGTTTCACTATTTTGTCTGCATTGCACAAAATTCAGTAATTCTCATACCCATCGACAGCACTTACCAATGTGATATGACAGGGTTGATTCACTCCGGATAATTCCTGTAAGTGTGTGTGTGTCTGGTGTGTGTATTTATGTTTGTGTTAGTTTATGTGTACAGTATGTGTGTTTTTTGGCTCGTTCTCTGTCGCACTCTCTCTCTCATTCTCATTGTGTGTGTGTGTGTGTGTGTGTGTGTGTATCTGTGTCTGTATGTGTGTGTGTGTGTGTGTGTGTGTGTGTGTGTGTGTGTGTGTGTGTGTGTGTGTGTGTGTGTGTGTGTGTGTGTGTGTGTGTGTGTGTGTGTGTGTGTGCAGCTGAGAGAGGGCTTGGTGATGCTGCTGCCTGTCTACCCCCTGAGCTCTTCCTGGACCTGCGGTTCCCTAAAGATGACGGCAGTCCTCACATCAATGGATCTGCTCAGGTACCGCTCACAATTCCACTCCGCTCATCCTTCACTCACCTCTTTCTTTCTTTCTTTCTTTCTTTTCCCTTCTTTTCTTCCTTTTCTTTCTTTCTTTCTTTCTTTCTTACTATTGGTTTCTTCATACCAACTTGTTTGCCCACCTCTGTGAATCTATTTATCTATCTTGCATCCGTTTTCTAAAAGTTTTTAAATCAGTTAGCAACTTATTTGGTTGACAATAAGAAATTGCGTGGTAACCAACTAAGTTGCTAACTTAGTTACCGGTAGAAACTGTGGTTATGGGAAACAGATCTCTGGCTGCAGATGCACATGTTCATAAGGGCATGGATGCCTGTGACTCACAATTTTCTCAGCACAGGTACAAGTAGGTTAGTCAGCAACTAATAGTAAGCAGTATGCCATGAACGGTTACTATTTACTAATGTTGCATCATTTAACATTGTTTACATGTTTCCTGTGCCAGTTGGCTAGCGTGCTGTTACAGCCAGACTTTAAAGAGCTTGTAATTACTGAAATAAATAATAAACCTCTGAATGTCTCCTGAATAATTCATGCAGTACGTATGCCGCAAGCCTTTTGTAGAATTGACCCAGTGTTGTAATGATTAGCTCAACACTTAACAGAACAGAAGGTGTGCCCTTGCAGCAGGTTCAGCGGTGTCTCTGTCTGTCTAGTGAATTGAAGTGAACTTGTTATTGAAACGGGATAAAATAGCCTCTCATTTGCATTTCATTAGCTGTTTCTCAATACCCACTGTCATTATTCCACCAGACTCGGTTGGTAATTTAATTAAATTAGTCTTATCTGATGTGTTCACCCATGATTTTGTGTATATATATATACACACACACACACACACACACACACACACACACACACACACACACACACACACACACACACACACACACACACACACACACACACACACACACACACACACACACACACACAGTGTGTGCAAATCTTCCCTTCATTCATCCATTTGTCTATCTGTCGATGTCATCTGTCAGGACACGGAGGGGAGACGCTTCATCAATGTGATCGATCTGGAGGATGAGACTCTGCTGCGGGACCTGCCCCAGCGCCGGCCCCCTGCCACCACTACTACCACTACCACTAGCACCTCTCCCACTCCCACTCCTGCTCCCCCCAGCCCACCCACATCAGCACAGCTCCACCTGCTGGCAGCCTCGGTGACCAACGCCCGCCACATGCCACCATTGGTCTCACCCTCACCACCCAGAGAGGCAGAGGAGCTGTTAGGTAAATGCGTGTGTGTGTGTGTGTGTGTGTGTGTGTGTGTGTGTGTGTGTGTGTGTGTGTGTGTGTGTGTGTGTGTGTGTGTGTGTGTGTATTTGTGTTTGTGTTTGTTTGTGTGTGTTTGTGTTTGTGTGTGTGTGTGTGTGTGTGTGTGTGTGTGTGTGTGTGTGTGTGTGTGTGTGGTTACAGAGACATTATTGACACATTGAGGCAAATGAACACAAGTAAACATTTCTCAGCATGACAGCTGGTCATGGAAATTTAGAAATTTAAAAGAAATCCTAAACTCTGTCTGTTGATACTGTACTGTACAAGTAAATGCTAACAGAGACTGCAGTTTCCCTGTTAAACACACTCAGATACACATTCACTACTACCACAGATGCACATCTTAGAACTCTTACTCCATTTGTAGTCAATTTGTGCACTTCTGTAATATACCAATCTGGACTTGCAGTACTTATACAAGTATGTATTGTATAGTGTAGAAAAGACGACTGGCACTACTGTTGTGCACAGATTTATTCTAACCTCTTCTAGAAAACGATAGTTTGATGGTAATCATTTCTTGAGGAGATACTGTGTGAGATAGTGTAAGGCACTCGTCTGGTGAAAAAGTTAAAAAGCCATCATTTTATGGACAAATCATACTTAAAACCAAGCACTTTGACGCGTTTCGACTAGAAGCCTTTGTCAGGAAGTGAACCATCTCAAGTTATTGATGGTAGTGTTTGTTTGTTTCCTAGGAAATGGCATGGACCCAATCCCTGAGGTGGTGAGACCGTCTCCTCATGGCTTTGGTCTTGCCCAATTTGACCCATCTGAGGGTCTCCCCGCTGGCCGCGCCCACCACCAGGAGTCTCCTCCCCCCTCAGTGCTGGCCGCAGTGGAGGAGTTCAAGGGAGACGCGCTCACGTGTCGCCTGCTGGGCCAGC
Source organism: Sardinella longiceps (assembly GCA_027497455.2). Taxonomy (NCBI): domain Eukaryota; kingdom Metazoa; phylum Chordata; class Actinopteri; order Clupeiformes; family Clupeidae; genus Sardinella; species Sardinella longiceps. The sequence continues at coordinate 5,105,349 of JAODXP020000031.1, forward strand.
CGTCGTGGAGCGGTATCCAGCTGGAGCGCAGCCAGGCGTCTTCGTCTCAGGTGTCCATCCGACAGGCATCTGCCCGGCTGTCCGAGATGGACAGGCAGCTGGCCGCCCTGCAGAGCATCGCAGATCATATGGACCAGGAGTTTGCCAACACTCGTCTGGTAATGATGATCATGTCCCTGTATATTGTGTTTCGTGTGTGTTTGGCATGCCCATATATTATTCATTCACTGATTATGTCTAAGCATACACATACATACATTCACAAGGACCACAATGGAAACAAGCTCTCTGAGCTTTATCCTTTTGACAGATTGTACAAGGTTTCAATGCATATTTATTGACTTTATTGATTTTATTTATATACCTTTTAAATACTTTGCACAATGTGCAATAAACAAGTCAAGTCAAAAATCATTGGACAAGACAGACTGTCCACTGTTTTTTTGTGTGAGGGATATCTTTTTACTTTTTTCCCACATTGTGCTTTGGATTAAAAAAAAAAAACATCTGATAAATGCATAAATGTTCAAATCCATATCTGAGCTAGTTTTAAAAGAAGTCGGTTCCGAGGCACTCAGGATGCAGTATAAAAAAGTTTTATTGGGCTACAAAAATTGCCAACGCGTTTCGGCCTCAAAGGCCTTCGTCAGGACAATGAAAGATGGCTGCTTGTTTGCCAAAGTCAATCATGGTTCACACATGGGAAGTGATCACATATCTGAGCTATTTTTTTTTACCTCTGTCCCATCACTAGACCTATTTTATTTCCTTTAAGGCCTATAATGTAGTTCACGCGTACTAGTTGTCCATAAGGTTACCTTTCTGTAAAAGCAAAACATTACAGGAAGGAAAACCACACGCACCTACTTGTGGTAAATATTGTTACGATGACCGAAAAATGTTTATGCTGTACAGTATCTCTGCCAATAACATGTTATCTCTCATTCAGTGTGATCATATATAGAGTTTGGTTGTGGTCTGTCTTCTAGCTGGTGAGGACCATTGACGCTCTGACCCCTGGGTTCTTAACTCCCGCTGAAGAGAGACCACGTTCTAGTCAACCCGCTGTCACCAGAGCAGGTGTGTCTACTCTACAGTTACCCAGTATCTCAAACACACACACACACACACACACACACACACACACACACACACACACACACACACTCATGGACTTCTTTACTTGGCCTAGCCTAATTGTTCTTTTTAACTTTTATTTATCATTTCAGATTTTTATTGGTTTATTTCTTTATCTCTCTCTCTTTTTTTGTCCTTTCTCCTTTTAGCCTTTTTCAAATCCTTGAACACACACACACACACACACACACACACACACACTCATGGACTTCTTTACTTGGCCTAGCCCAGTGTTTCTCAAACTGTGGGGCGGGCCCCACTAGTGGGGCACAGACACATGACAGGTGGGGCGCGAGACATCTCTTTGCAATTGACCAATGGCCACACCATGCCCCCAAATTCACAGCTATCGTCAGATATGCACATATGACAGTAAATTGTTGCTGTGATGAGGGGTTCGAGAGAAATTTGGCTTTGAATTAGTAACATTAAAAATTCTAACATTGACAAAAATCCCAAAGTATTCCTCACAGAGATATTGTGCGCAAATTGAGCATTCCAGGTGGGGCGTGAAAATTCCGGCCTTCCAAAGTTGGGGAATGACAGAAAAAGTTTGAGAAACACTGGCCTAGCCTAATTGTTCTTTTTAACTTTTATTTATCATTTCAGATTTTTATTGGTTTATTTCTTTATCTCTCTCTCTTTTTTGTCCTTTCTCCTTTTAGCCTTTTTCAAATCCTTGAACACACACACACACACACACACACACACACACACACACACACACACACACACACACACACAAAAGCGTCTTACACACAATATTACAGGTGTTACCACACTGTGCAGATATGTGGCTTCTTTCCACCTGGTGTTGATTCACATCTGAGTGTCACTGAAGCTCATACATGTGTGCATACCGCAAATATATTGAGTGTATTGTATGTAGTCTGTTAAGAAGAGAGGCAGATTTTTATTCCTGTGTCACTTGCCCCATGCCATTGAGTTTTTGAATGTATTTTACTATTGATGGGAAATTTTACAAGACATGCATGGCTGCCTGATTTGACACAAGCTTTGCCTGTCAGGCATTCAGAGAGCAAAGCTCTATAAGTAGTTTACCGTCAGTCAGTATACAAGAAAAGGACAGCTCATTGGCTCTCCCTGAAACAGAATTGGGTAACACTTTATTTGAAGGTACCGTCATAAGACTGACATGACACTGTCATTAACTATGACATGACGTCAAGAATCTGTCATAAACTTTGTAAACCTGTCATGACTTCTGACATACCCTAACCCTAACCCTAACCCTAACCATGACAAACACCGGGTGACACTTAATGACAGAAATCCTGACAAAATAAAGTGTAATCCAAAATGGACATACCTGTCTCTCTCTCCTCACCTGTGAACAGTGAAGAGTCTGGTGCGTGGGGCACGGCCTGCCCTGGAGCTGACAGATGTTCTAGAGGAAGAGGAAGAGATTCTGTCCTCCAGCCCGGCTGCTGTTAGCCTTCCAGCAGTGAGGAGGAGGCCTTCCCCGCTGTCCTCACATCCTGTCTCCGCACAGACCTCTGTCCTTCAACCTTCGTTCTTCAATACATCCAACTCAGGTATTTGTGCATACACACACACACACACACACACACACACACACACACACACACACACATACACACACATTCACACACATTCCAGATCAACTGGTGTTGCTGTGTGTGTGTGTGTGTCTGTGTGTGTGTGTCTGTGTGTGTGTGTCTGTGTGTGTGTGTGTGTGTGTGTGTATCTGTTAGAAGAAGATTTATAGCCAAAAATAAAAAAAACCCAATGATTATGCATGGAACCTCAGGTCCATGAGGTTCGGTTGACCACACCACCTCCATTGTTGATCAATAGAAGTAAAATATAACTACAAGCCAGTGTAGGTATGACTGTTATAACTGGTGCTTGTGCCAGGATGGCAAGTGCATTTACAATCTCATTCCAGTTATCTAATATCATAAGAAAGATCATTTGGCACTCACAATGTAGCTGAAGCCATCTGATCCCTCACCTTACCGAAACCCAGAGCTTTAACATGATCCTGTCTCTCTGTGTGTTTTCATTTCCAGTGACCACGGAGCAGAGGATGTGGGAGGCCAGCCAGGGTAAGAGATCGACTGGTCCCCCACTGATCTCACACACTGTTCTGTGTGTTATCCTACACCGTAGAGCCAAACACGTAACTGTAGACTCACTGACCTGGAAACAGCAATTACACTTAGATTTCCAGCCTCAGAATTACTGGGCACATGAGTCTTGGAGATTGTCATGTCTTTTTTAACACGGAGATCTTCTCTTGCAGATTTTTCTGGAACTATAGGAGATCCGTCTGGAAGGTAATTGTCTTGCACATTTGCAGCATGCTGCAAAAATTCTTCTCTTTTTTAAAAATAAAATAGCAATGTAGTTTGTAGATTTAAGGGAGTATTCTGGAACATCTCAACCCATAGCTCTCTTGTTAGAGGTTACGGGTGCTGTCAGCAGGATACGAACAACAAAATGTGGTACAACAGTGGCTGAAAAGCTGAACTGAACGGGGCCAAGAAAATTAAAATGAGTTTCCGTGACCCATTCAGCTGAAGTTGCCTACTATTGTGTTTATCTTGTACAATTTTTTTAATTCTTTTTTCCTGCAGATAGCACTGACTGTAGCTAGATTCAGCTAGTTTATCTACCTGTATTTATTACCCCTTTACAGGTACCTACTATAATGTCTAATGGTCTCTCTCCCTCCCTATCTACTGGATCTCATGCCCTCTTCCCTCTCTCTGTTCATGTCTCTGTCCACCTCGTCCCGATAGCAGGCAGACAGAGGAGACGCTGGGTTTGAGTGGCCTGAGTGGTCTGTCAGACGTGGCAGACATCTTGGGAGAGCTGGTGCGGGATGGAGGCCTCTCCCCCACAGCCCTGGGTCTGTCCCACACACAGGTGGCCAGGTTCAGCAGGTAAGCACCAACGAATCATAAGGATGGCTACAGCCATACTCTACTGACACAAAAAAAAGCTTTAACAGGGTATTAAACAGTATATTTACAAAGGGGAAAGTAGTCATAAATAAATATTACATACAGAGCCAGGCTCGATCCTGCAACCTTCCAGGTTCCAAATGGGAGGTTGTAATAGGCAGGTAATAACACTGTCATTAGTATATTACTACCTCTGCCAAGGAGATTATGTTTCTGCCGTTTGTCGTTTTTGTGTCTGTCTGTCAGTCTGTTCGTCTGTCTGTCTGTGTACAAGATAACCCTTTTGTGTCTGATCATACTGCCTTGGCGGAGGTCTGCGCTCTCCGAGTGCTTTTCTAGTGGTAGTTTTGTTTGAGATGCTATAGCCACACTCAACTGAAACAAAACCGTATAATTGATGTATTGTATATAGAGTAAGGGTGGTTGGCAGTAGTAAGAGAAAGTAAATATTTCTCTCTTGCACATCGTAGCTGTGGGTGAGATTGTAAAAGTTGGTACAGTGCAAATTCAAAATCAGGTGATTCTCCCTGCTTCTTTAGTAGCGTAGCATAATAGCACATCTGCCTAAGGTACACATGATAAACACCATCCTTTTATTGATAGGGACATGGGTAGATGTCTGCATGCAATGAGTGTGTGTGTCTGTGTGTGTGTGTGTGTCCTAGTTCTGTGCCAAGACAGCCACCTCCCCAGCAGCCCCCGCGGAGCCAGCGGTCAGAAGAGGAGCGCCGTGAGCTGAGGGCCTGGATGAGGAGGAAGCAGCGCGAGCGTCTGGTGGAGTACCGACGGCAGAGGGAGGATCGGAGAGCACAGGAGCGCAGGCCCTTCACCTCCACCGCCCAGCTGGTGAGCCCCGCTGCCATAGAAAAACCACAGGAATTGTGGGGGAGAACCATAGACTATAAGATATATGAAATCTTAGGAAAGGGTTTGTTGGGACTGGAATAAAGTCATAAGTCTTAGTTGAAGTGTGTTTTCCAAAATATGCGTTGAGGTTGAAGTGTGTTTTGGGAAATATTTTTTTGTCAGGATTTACAAAGCTAGCAGGGTTTTCATCACTCACCACTGTTGTCTGCCTCTGTGTTTGTGCAGAAACCAAATTCCAAAGATGTCAGCCTTAATCAAAAAATCAAAGAAGAAAAAGATAAGTGAGTAAACATTTGGAATTTGCCAGTTTCATTGTTTTCATTCCAAAGGTGATTTATCTGATGCACACACTCACACACACACACACACACACACACACACACACACACACACACCACAAACTACAAACTACACAGAGATTTGTTTCCTGTTCATGGTTTCACAGGGTAGCGCTGTTGGAGCATCATGCCCAGCGAGCTTCAGAGGCGTACAGCCTGATGTCAGATCTGCTGACCACCCCACTTCCTGTCACCACCGTCATGCCACGCCCCAAATCTACAAGCCCTGCATCAGCCAAGATCAGCATCAGGTCTGTTATGTTTGTAGAATTCTCAACTCTGTGATGCTGTTGTGGTTATTTTTTTATGAAATAACAATAATGAAAGACGACCCGTAGACCCTTAGTGTAAGAACGACAGTTTTTTGATGATGGAACCGGACCGGAAGTTAGAATGCCACACACACCCAGCACCAGCTAACTCCCAGAACAAAGGTCACAGCAAGCTTTTATCATCACACAATTGACCCCCCTCTCAACCTCCAGTTTTACTTTGATCGTTGTACATTTACTGTAATGTAAATGAGACCCAGTGCTTCTTCCACATGCGCGGCTTAAGCACTACCAGGAGCCACAGTTAATAACTTGATTGATGAAGGCCACATGTTCTTATGATCACAGTCTGTGGGAAAGAAAACTTTAGATTACAGTAGGACACAGGAAAACTGAGGTGAGACTGAGGTTGTTACAATAAAACCCCCAACATAAGGTTTCGCCATTAACATATAGAACAAACACTTCAAAGCCACAAAAAGTTCTGTTATGATAAAACGCGCATTCTTAGAATTTTTCTTACACTGTGCTGTGCATTTGCTGTGTTGCAAGTAGAACGAACAGAACAAGTCACCAAACATTTTGTTGCTATTTCACTGCCAAATTGTTCTTATCTGCAGGCCATGGTCATGCCCTGGTTAACCTGGATGTGAATCTTTTATTGTCTCAGGAGCAGGAGCCAGTCAGCTGGCAGGACAACGAAAAGCCCAGGGCCGGCCCGTTCCCTCTCCTCCCCCGGGAGGACGGTGGTGCTGTCCTGTGGACGTGTTGGAACCCCATCACACAGGAGCCTCAGCAACAGACTGGGGCTTCACAGACCTGGTGAGTCACCTCTCAACCTTCAAAACCTGCTCAAAAACCTCTAAAACACAGAGCAAGAATGTATGCCCAAGTAGAAACAAGTTCAAGTTGTCAAAATGTTGTCAAGTTGTGAAAAAAGAAATCCTTGATTTTCAAACTCATATTCTAATTCATTAAACAGCACAGTTGTACACTTCAAACTGTTATGCACTGTGACTGTATGCATGAAATTCTATATACAAGTTAATTAATTTATTCCACTTAGTATGTTACATACATTGCAATTACAATGTAATTACTGGAAATTATCCAATCTCTCTTACATTCAGATCATTCATGAAATGCAGTATTGTCATCAAATGTGTGTGATTAGCTCTAATAGTGTCTGTTTTCTGGGTGATTTTGTAGCAAGTGCCCTTCCTGGAGATAGGCTCTCCCAGGTAACACGTAGAGGCATGCTGACTTACACCAGAGGCAGATCTACAGTCTCCTCGAAAGATGGTACGTCTCCTCCATCTTTCCCTTTATGTGTCCCCATGAGATTTGATTGAAATCTTTAAAAGACTTGCATAGCAGTCAGTATTTTTGTACAGCACATCATCGGTCATGTAATATACTTCATGTTTTTACAGCTCAGAGAAGACCACTGAGTCAGTCCCCATCAGGGCGAAAGCCAGAGGAGCAGAGAGGACGCAAACAAGAGAGGGAAGTGGAGGAAGTTGAGGTTGAAGACAGAGAGCTTCTGAGTCCCTGGGAAACCCCTCTAGAGATCCGTAGAATACTGGGCATGGATGTCCAAGACCATGAACAGGTAGTCCAGTAATATCAAAGATCATGAAATACTCCGCTTTAACCCTCTCTGGTAATATTACTCTATATCAGGGGTGGCCAGGTGATCAGATCAAAAGAAATTTCTATGGCTCTTCTGGGGGCCAAATGTGGCCCTTTGCTAACTTTCATGCGGGTTGCAATGGTGTCTTAAATTTAAAAAAAAAAAAAAAAAGTTCATGTGGACTGTTGTTACATTACTGTAATATTATTATTAACGATAGTTCACTTGTATTTGGTTGAAAATTGGTGCTCTTAATTTTCCATTGGTCCTTGTCAGCTTACAATTTCTAGCGTACTGTATGGCCTTCAAGCAAAAATGTTACATTTATATTTACATACATTTACATTTATGCATTTAGCAGACGCTTTTATCCAAAGCGAAAAAAGTTGGGCCACTCCAAATGAAAAAGTACTTATTAAGTATAAATATATAAGTATCACATGCACAATATTTACACATAGATATATTGTTTTCTATTTGATTTGAATGGCTTGGAATCAATGAATGCTCATTGTGCAGTCGGATGGGGTTGACCAGATGGTTCCTAAAGCCATATTTTCTTATCCACAGAGGGCCAGAAGGACGGAGCGTGACCTGGATGCCCTTGAGAACCTCTCTGAGAGCACAGGAAGCATGCTGGGCAAAATTAACTGGGATGAAATTGAGAAAATGGTGGCTGGGTTGGAAGAGGATGACGACTAGATCTAATGAAGCATGATGCATATTTTGAGAAATATATTTAATATATTTTTGCTATTTTTTTAATCAAATGTGGGGAAATAAATATCATTTCCAAACCATATTGGTGTGATGAAGTCTATGTGTGGTTGAAATTGACAGACTCAAATGATTTGCATAATTGTTCAAGTCTGGGCAATTTTCTCTTACAGTTGCACTTATTTACAATGCTCAAAATAGATGCTTTCTCCGTTGGATTCTCTGAGATTTACGACAAATTGTACTAAGTGGGAAAAGAAAATAATTCGGACCAAATGATAACTGAAAAGTAAAATCTTCATAGATAATTTCAGGTGTAAGGTGCCCTTAAATGTTTTTTTCCCACAGAGCGGAAGTCGGGTGGTGACGAAATACATGGTTTCCATGGAGGGCGTGGCATTATTATGGGATGTTCGAGGTGAAATGGCGCTAGGCGCGTTATTTTAAACAATCGTCTTCGTTTGCTGGTGTAGTATCGAGATGCAGAAACACCCATCCTCGGTCGAGAGTGTTTGGATATGACAAGAAGTTCGAACCAACGAAAAACAATTGTGACAGGAAATTCAGCAAACTGTGTAAGCATTTCTATTACCTCTACGTTGGGTTTTCTGTCAGGAGGCAATATGATATTAGCCAACGTTAGCTAAATTGCTATGCCGCTAAACCTAGCAGCTATCAGAAACTCAGGAAGCCCAATGCGAAACAGATGGCTAGCTTTAAGTAATCATGGCTCGTTCGCTAGCTAGCAAACAGCTGACGTCCTGCAGCGACATTTGGTACTGCAGACCACTGTCCTTTGCAACAAAAAATATACTTGCTATATTTGCCTTTTGTGAATTATTACGCTACCCACTAGTTTTTGAACAAGTTATGTGGGAAGGTGCGTGTCTCTATCCTCAGGTGAACAATAATTCAACTAAAGTGGTTAGACTTTAGTTAGCCATGGAACTATCCTTATTTAACTTAAAAACAAAAACAAATTGACTATAGAATTAGCTGGCTTCCTATGTTGTGTTTTGAAGTTAGCTTGCTAACAGCTATCTGTCTCAGCTAATGTTGCCGAAGTGGACTTGCAACTGTATTAATAGTTAGCAAAGTCAGCTATTAGCCACTGTTGACGCGTTAACTGGCCTTACTTGCAAACCAGAGGTAACGTCAACTTGCAGAGCTAACTTAAAAGCTACAGTGTTAGTATTTCAGGCTCTGGTGCCAAGTCTAACGTAAAGGCCAGTATTCCCTTTCCATTAACTATCTCTCACAGTTTTTAGTAGCAGTTAACGATACTATTGGACAGTGATACATGAATTTGGCTATATACTCAATTGGTATTATACCACTTATTGACATGCAGTTGATAGTAGTGGCATCTGGCAGATATTTTCTGTCATTTGCGAAATCTGACGTTTGTCATTACTGGTGTTAAAACTAGTACAGAGAGAACAAGAAGTCTGCTGTCTCTCTTTGCCCTTGCAGCTAGCTGGTTAGCAAGTAAGGTTAATAAATATTCCATAGCTAGCTGTGTTTTCCCTTGAATCAGCTCCGTCTCTATTGTGCATTATGTTGTTGATGCTTTAACTTGTAAACTTTTATCTTGGCCATAAAGTGTTCGTTCCTGGTTATGTAAATATGCACTGTAAAAAATCTGTAATCATTATGCAATTGAATATTGTGAATCATGGAACGGTTCCTGATTACTACACTTGACGGAGTAGTGAGACCACACCATAATTGACAACCTATCCTGGTTGTCACGGTACGACCATCTGATCAGAAATTTTTGTCCTAACATTGTATGTCTGCATTATCCATTTAGGCCAGAGTGTGAGGTCAGAAACTAGCTAACGTTGTACACTGATGGGTATTTTTTGTATCCCTTGTTATCTCTTCTCATAAGATGAACTGATGACGAGTTGAAAATGGCGGATCTTTCGAAATCCAACCCCGGCCTGAAATAGAAACGCAGAGAGCTAGCCACTTTTCGCAGTGTTACTCAGTGCTGTTTGCAATCGATGCCTCTGTTAATATTCCTTGATTTGACACGGTCAGTGTTCACCAGGTTCTTTTAGAATAATATTAGACTGACAGTTTCTATCGGTAACATAATGTTAGTTTACCGACAGTGGTAGGCTATTTGGCATGGCTTACTGTTGAGGTAGTCAGGGTTGTTTTTTTCTGAGATTACTGAGGAGGCCTTTCTACAAACTCGACTTCCAAAGAGATCGATTTAAAATCTAACGTTACCTTGAAATCGTTTTTTGTATTTGTCTTGCGTGAGTTGGAAGTTAACGATGCTTCCATACCATGCGTCATGTCAAGTTGTTTTGTTGACATAATCAGGCCAAACAACTTAAGAGACGCAGTCTGTCGTACATTTATTGTCAAGAACAATGGCTTTTTATTCTGCGATCGGTTTTGTTACGATAACAGCCCTGGACAAAATCTCCCATGAGACCGTTTCAGGGTCGCTAACAAGTTAGCAAAGTTAATGCTTCAAGTAATATTTGTCAACATTTTGACGTCAAATGCTAGCTACCTAATGTTTACGATATCCATTCATACTCTTATTGAGCATGTGATCAACTACTATGCATGCATTGTTATTAGAATTCTAGCCTGGAAGTGTCGATTAATTTCATGAATGACGATGTATAATGTTATTTCCTCTCCTCATTGTGCGTTGACATCATGCCAGGCTTTGCACTTTTGTGAATTTGGGCCACATAAGCATGTAATTTATAAAATTATTTGGGTAACGCTTGAAATTAATGTACCGGCTTAAGAGTAGGTAAGAACGGTGTTACAAAAAGCAAAACCATATCTAGGCCTAGTACTTACTGCATAAGTAACACAAACGACATGAAAGTTGTTTTTTTTTTTTTTTTTTAAGTTCTGTCTAGATTAGGCCTTGGCTACTGCTAATGAGACTAGGTACATTAGAAACCATGTGAATATCACACCTGAAATTGAATTTAAAGTGTAGGCTACCCAATGCATGACAAACTAAATCTATTGGCTGGGTGGAAGAAGCTCAGTTGGTCATTTTAATTAGTCCAGGGGCCAAATTAATTTCTCACATTGTAAGAAGCTAATGTTTGAGAGTTAAAGCCAATAACTTCCATGTATAGCCTATACAGGGTGTATGGAAAAGTATGGAATCTGTCTTGAAATGCTCATTTCCAGACCTTGAAAAGTTCTGAAATTTTAGCCTGGAGCCAGTCCTGAAAAAGTCTGCTCATACTTAAGTTAAGAGGACCAACACTCACACACTGAGCACAGATCATATCTGCCTTTTCCCAACACTGATGCATTACACATGCTGATTTCTTGTGCCTTTGCTTCCAGCTATGTAGGCCTAGGTCTATGTTTAATTTTTAAAGTAGTAGCCTATGTACTGTAAGTAGGCGAAGACTGCAATGTAAATGTAAGGGAAGTATTGTGTTTGTATGTATTCTGTGTTGTTAAAACCCCAAACTGCTAACTTGAAAATAGGCCTAGTTCCCTACCCTTCTGTGAATTTATGGGCACTGTAGTATTGTACCGGTATATCCTGAGTCAAAAAACTATGAAATGTCAAGGTTTTGAATAAAGAGTAGTAGCCTACATTTGGAAAAAGTCTGGGCAAATACTCTGAGTTGGTGTTACTCCAGTATATTTGTGCAGTAAGTACTCTGTATTTGATCCCTTGATACTTTGTTACTTGTTAGGCTGTTCTTACATACTCTTTACACAGTAATTCACCAGGCCATAATCTAAAGCGTTACCATAATTTGCTTTATGCATGCAGCCAAATAAAAACTCCTTGTATCCTTAGTCCTTGCCAGGCCATCTGGCCTTTGGTTTAGTGTTCTTCATTTGAGACCCTCATTTCTTCAAGATGTTGCCTTAACAATGAACATAAGCCTCAAACTGGACATGTTGCCTTGGCACTAACTTACTATATTGCAATGTAGCCCATTCACTTTTCTGCTTTAGTTTATGCTGCTCTGTATAATATTAAGAGGACAAGTTCAAGTGTAGCTCTGGATCTATGACTATGTTATCCGTTTGCCACTCCCTGAAGGCAAAAACTGCTTGGCTAAATGACCTTTCTTTACCCATCCCTGAAAAGTTGTATACAGCTTCAGTGTTACTTGCTTTAATTGTGTTTTGAACCAACTTGTTTAGCTTTTCAGAAAATACATAATAGTGGAAAATTAACACTTATCCATTGGTTCCACAGTAAATTATATTGGAATTGAAGGTTGGGCTTTTTGAACCCTTGCATGTTTCTTGTTAAAAGCAAACTGTATCCTAAGAGCTGATGCAGAGTAGGAAGTCAGGCTCCTTTAGATATGCTTTGCTGCTATTTATTTTCCTTAGATCAAAAAAAGCAGGAAAAATAGCAGCCACTTCTGGACAAAGTTTACACTACACCAAAAACTTGGAGGCTGTAGAAGTCCTCAACTTGGATTAAAATGCAAAGCAGCAAAATGCAATGCACAATTGCCGTTAGGAATTAGATTATGACATATTATCTGTGGAAAAAGTACATTATTTTGTAACTTTATTTCAATATCATATGCCATTACACAATGTAGCGCATGGGACAGTTGATATTGTCAATATACGCACAAATAACAACTTAACAAATGTCTTATAAAAGCTCTTGTAAATTCAAGCAACTTTTGCTTTGTTTAGAGATTTCAGTAGTCAAACTTATTTGTTTTTTTGTGCATTTTTTTAGTGACATTACCACGGTTACAAAATGGATGTGGTGCCGCCCGAGTTAAACAGCCTGCTGCCAGATGAGATCATGGACACAGAGTCCATCGTCACTGACGACGACCTCCCCGCCGTATGCCCCACTCAGCCCAACCCCCTGGAGGCGCAGGACGCTCCCGTTCCCATGGAGACGGAGGTTCCGGAGATTGTGACTCTGTGCACGACTGCGTCGGCGGCCTCTGTTCCCGTGCAGAGAACTCAGGCCATGACCACCTTCACCAGCACGGACTCTACCCCCTCCAGCGGGGCCGGGGGCACGGTCACGCAGCTCCTCCTCACCCCCTCCAGCTCCACGGCCATGACTCTCCAGCCCACCACCACCCTCGCTGCCCCCAAACTCAGCAGCAGCCCCCAGGTCACGGGCAGCCTGCAGAAGCTCTCCTCTCCTCTCGCCCTGCCTGCCAACCACCAGCTCATCCTCAACAAGGTGGCGTCCTCTCCGGGTTCAGAGGTCAAGCCAACCATGTTGAAGCAGGACGGTCAGAAGCTGGTGGTCACCACTCTCGGAAAGCCCGGGCAGCCTATTGTCCTGGCTCTGCCCCCTGGGGGTGCCAAGGCTGGCACTGTACTGAGCGCTACCGGGGATGGAAAAGGGCAGCAGTTCAAGGTGGTGACCATCGGGGGCCGACCCGAGCTGAAACCAGTGGTCGGGGTCCAGGCGGTCAGCTCTGCCAGTCAGTTGGTGGGCACGTCACAGACCCAGCAGGGCCAGCAGCTCAAGACTGTCCAGGTGAGTGACCAGCCAATGGCTGTGTGTGATAGGCTAGGTGTGTGATGTGATGACTCTACTTGGACTTGACTCAGATGAGTTGTAGATTGGATTCGGAGTCGACTTGATTTTTGTTTAATGACTCGCACTTGACTTGGACTCGGGACTCGAGACTGGACTTTTAGCCAAGTCACTTAAACCTTGAGTCCAACACTAGCAGCCATGAACCACAAAGCTCTTGTTAGACAACTTTCAAGTGACAACATGCCCTTTTTACCTGGGAGGTTGGGCTAGCCAGCTTTCTTGGCAATGGAAACTTGCCAAATTTGTGATGTGATTTTCTGGTATTGGCTACAATGATGTGGACGTAGTATTTGGAAAGTGGACAGCCTTTTGTGAAGTACTTATAGAGTAACAATGAATGCAGGTCAGGCTACATGGTCTACGGACTAAAGTTGAAATTTTACAGTTTGGAAAAGGAAATCTTACAGTTTGGTTACTTTAACAGCAGCTATTTCAGCAGTGCGTCTTTTTTTATATATATATATATATAATCTTTACTGTCATGTCATGCAATAGTAAGCAGTTAGTTACATTTCTATAGTGCTTTACGTACTCAAAGCGCTTACAGTAGAAGGGGGATCTCACTAACCACCACCAATGTGTAGCACCCACCTGGGTGATGCACGGCAGACATTATTCACCAGAACACTCACCACACACCAGCTAGAGGTGGAGAGTGATGGAATTATTGAATGAGCAATGGCAGTCTCTGCCATTTAGCAAGCAGTTTATCTTCTAGCAAAAGAACTACAGTACTTTGCCAGCCTGATATCTAGGCTGCCTTCCTTTCTATGTAAACTTCTGAAATTACCAGTAAACTTAAATGGAGTTTACTGAATTAAGTAAAGTTGAAGTGGCTGACTTGGGAAGTAAGGTGATATTGGGTCCCATTTCTGAATGCAAACTGGCTGATTATGTAATTGTACAGTAAGGCTGTGTCATTATGGTATGTAGGCTACTAATCCTAAGGTGTGTGCTGCAGTAAGCCCTCACTCTTGGGTTGACTTTTAGTCAGTGTCAGGAGACAGGTGGTGGGTGGGGAGCAGGACCTTGTCTTGTTGAAACTGAGCACCTGTTGCATAGCTCTGCATGCGTTCCCTATAAGGAAGGGGAATCTGTTTCGATCAGACTGCTTGTCTGTCTACTCAGCAATTTCTTAACCACATGGAGAAGTCCAGCTGGTATGCTGTAAAACTTGTCCTTAATATAAGGGCTCCTTGATTTTGTGTAGGCTATGTGTGTGTTTGTGTGTGTGTGTGTAAACAGAGAGGTTTCTGCTTGGATGGCGTTTTGTTTGTTTACTGTCAGCAACCACAGAGAAAGGATGTGCGAAAGTGTGAGATTTCCTTTCCTGACTGAAAAACGGTTGTAGTTCTATTTATACTCCTACATTAAATCATGTTTTAACCTGTGTGTTCAAAGAACAATTGTTTTATGTACTCTGTGTATCTGTCAGCCAAAGCTTCTTAGATGCCCTCCGCAGTGTTGTGACCCACTGTCATTGTATTAAAGGGGACTGTCTCTGGGTCTCCTACAAGCTGCATGAACCAAGACACTATAATGCACAGGGATTAAAATGTTACATGCACCCCACTATGCAGTGTGTGCTTGTACTGACTTAAAAAGAAAACAGCTCTGCCACTGCCATTGGCTGACAGTGCTTTAGAAAGTCTAATTCCTACCGAGTGCTTACCTCATATTTCATCTGTAGTCCTTGCCAGCAGGCCGGAAGATTTGGGTAAAAACGGACACCGTGGTTTATTTTACTAGCACTGCAGGGGCTCCCTGCCCCTACCACATGATTAATGTGGGCTGTTTTGTTTGTTGGACAGATCACCAAGAAAGTCCCAGTCTCCACCGCTGCCCCCGTGATCACGAAATTCATCATCACAAAAGCTCTTAACAACAAAGGTTTAACCAGCCAAACGTCTGTGGCGCCCGTGGTCACAGGTAAGTGCTTTAGTTTTTTTGGTTTTGTTTTGTTTTTTTGTTTTTTTTTTTAATCCCATATCTGCAAGGAACAGAAGTGCAAGGAGGAATCAATGGGGGAAGGAAAAAGGGTGCATCTGAAATCAATCTGACTCGCGTGCCTGTTTTGGTAGAATAGCATCAATGAAGAAAACATGGCAGGAAGAGCACTGGTATTTCCCCAAAACTTGGCATGTTTTGGACTGTGAAAACAATACACATACTGAGTGTAAACAGAGAAGTACCTGATTCTTTCTGCCAGTTTTGTGTTTAATTTGTAAACATGTCTAGATAACAGATGGACACAGGGTAGACTGCGGGTTCAATAAGTCATATGACCTATTTTGGCCTCGCAAATTTTGTAAAACACTGCAGTGTTTGTTTCAGAGTCTTGCTTTGCTTATCAGCATGTCAAGGAGGATTGGCGTGTCTTATCAGCCGCACCATCCAAAGTTTCGTCCCTTTTCTTTCAGTGAACTTTGACAAGTGTGCACCACACCTGCATCATGGGAAGAGTAGAAAAATAATGTTTCTCATCACGTGGCACATTTGGCTAAATTACAGTGTAATGTCATTTAAAGATTTCAGTGAGGTCAGCCTTATACTGACTGGACTGGATGAAATACAGGTAGTTGAGTACACATGACCAATGATCCCTCTCATTTTTTTTTCAGCACTGAGCAAATTGAAAAGTGCATTTTAGCGACATGCCCTCAGCACATTGAGCAGATTTACACAGCTATAAAGTATGTGATCAAAATATGATCACCGCAATATGTCTTTTAATCCTATTTTATTACATATTTAAACTACATATTTTACATATTTACCTCCGCCAAGGAGGTTATGTTTTCGTCGGCGTGTATGTGTGTGTCTGTGAGCAACATAACTCGAAAAGTACTGCACAGATTTGGATGAAATTTCTGGACGTCGTCTGCATTGGGACGAGTAAGAACTGATTCGATTTTGGTGGCGATTGGTGATCCAGAACACCATCTGTGACCACATTGTCTTGGCGGAGGTCTGCGCTCTCTGAGCACTTTTCTAGTTTAACAAAAGTGTAATCCAAAGCACTGTGTTTTGAGATCACTTCTTGCTATTGGTAGGTAAAGAACATAACAGCCTTTGAAGAATATAACAGCTTATGACACTGAACCTGTGCTAACACCAGAATGACAGAGTAACTTGGTTTAATATTTATAAGCTACATTCAGTTAATGTCAGTTGATGATCCGTTATTTGTCTTTTGTGTTGCATCAGATTTTCTGGCTCTTTCCCCAACAGACAGCATTTGGTTACCTCAGATACAATGGATTGATTTACACCACATTTGAGTTCATTTCTTTTTAGTTATGAAGTATTCATCAGGGCCTATATTTTCTCTGTTTGTTTTCTCTACCTGCCATCTTTGAGGCCCCCTGCCTTCCTCTACTATCTACGCCTTTGCCCTCTTTCTGATTATTTATTTATTTATTTATTTATTCATTCATTCATTCATGTATTTATTTATTTATTTATTGTAGTGTCATGTATATCACTACAGTCTAGATATGACAATGATTTTGGTATTAAGGCAAATGCTGGCTCATGTTAATGAAAAATATGCTAACAGATATGAGATGTCCATCAATGCATGTAGGGCAAACTAAATGTGGCATATAATTTATAAAGACTTGGCTCAGGCCCCAATCTTAATCAGCCTTGACTTGTACTGGTGCTGGGCAGAATGTTGTCATTTTTGCTGGTTCAGGCTATTTTGTAGCCTGCCTCAACACCCCTGATTAGGCTATATTCTCTAAAGTTTACGTTGAAAGTATTGCAATAAGAAAACTGTCTCTTTGTAGAGGCAGGCAGAGCTGCAGAATTTCCTTCAGAATTTAACATGCGTCAGGGCCAGCATTAGGTGGGCTTGGGAAATTTTTTTGCGTGGTCTGAAAAATCCGGTCCAATAGTTCTGCGAGGTCGCACACACGTGCAACTTATAGGTAATATAGCACATGGCCTCACATCCTTTACCACAGTATCAGTACAGTAGTAGGAGGTTTGATGTGCCTCACCAGTCTCGCATGATTCAAGACTAACCAGCTCTTTGCATCTCAGTGCAGAAGATGAGCCACGGGCGCAGTGGTGAGAGAGTTCTTAAGTAGGTCCTTGTCGGCTCCACATGTAGTACAATTTACTTGGATTGCATAGATACACTTTAACTGTGTTCATGTTGGTGTACTAGTAGATATTGGCAACGTTGGGCAACGTTGAGGTTCTACAGAAAGAAAGTAATAGTAGAGGGTCAAAGGTTCGGCTTAGAGCTGATCAGAAGATGGGCTGAGTGATTGTGGACATTCTCAATGTTGTCCAAGTCATCAAACTTGTTAACGTTTTTGCTTGACTGTGCATTTTGTTTGACAAGTCACCGTCAAAATTTTACAGGTGCACCTGTGTCACTAAATTTTGGTAGATATACAAAACCGGTTGCCCCGCAGTGCCCCATGCATAGATGATATCTCTCTCTGATTGGCTGGTGATTTAATGTGTTCCACAGGGCGGGTTCTGACCCAGAGCACCCCAGTCACACCCCCTCGGACCATCACGGTTGCAGAGGCACTCGGCGCCACGCCCCAGAGTGGAGCCAGCAAGGTGGCCATCTCCCCCCTCAAGTCCCCCAGCAAGGTCAGTTCATGCTGTTTGTGAAACAGATTTAAGCTTCACACTTTTTTTTTTTTTTTGGATGGATGTCTTTCAGTTGTCTCAGATGGAGGTCCTCAAACTATCAGGGACAATCTCTCACAGACAGCACTCACAACATTTCTCCCCAATTCCAAAGAAAAGCATTGTCATTTCAAGCATTTAGTTCATAATCATTTAGAAACCATAATGCTAATGCTGTAAGTGCTAATATTTGAAACTGCTAGTGTTTTAGAAACTATTTGACTTAATAAATCATTATGTAGTTACTGTGGGCATTACTCTGGGGTGAGTTGGTATGAAAACTGCACATCATAATGACCAAATTTGTTTGGCCACAGTTGACGGTGGTGTCCGTGGCGTCCCCGTCTCCCGCCTCGCCCCAGAAGTCTGTGGCTGTTCCCTTGAACGTGGCTCTTGGTCAGCAGATCCTGGCACTGCAGCAGTCCACTCCAACCTCTCCTGCCAAAGCTGGGACCAGCCTCTCCACTGCACAGGTAAGACTGACCCGCCGCCGCCTTCAGCTCCAGTCAACCCAGTCTTTGTGTTGAACCACACGCAAACCACACACAAATGTTACAAGTGTAGGCTTGAATGCTTTTCTCTAGTCATGTCTTTGTTGTTGCCTGGTTTCTTTCACTCTTTCACTTTCTTTTTCTCTTTCATTTTCTTCTCCCCCTTCTCTTTTCTCTCTTTTGGTCACTCTCTTATTCTCTCTCTCTCTCACTCTCTCTCTGTCTCTCGCTCTGTCTCATCTTTCCCTCTCTCTCTCTCTCTCTCTCTCTCTCTCTCTCTCTCTCTCTCTCTCATATCTTTCCCTCTGTCCTCTATCCTAGACGGTGAAACCGGTCCAGACGGTCACGGTGGGGGGACTGGCGGGACCCCAGTTCAAAACCATCGTCCCCCTGGCCACTCCTCCCAACGTGCAACAGATCCAGGTCCCCGGCAGCCGCTTCCATTACGTGCGTCTGGTGACGGCGTCCAGTGGCAGCCCCACGGCCACCGGCAGCAGTCCCAGCAGTGTCGCCGCCACCATACAACCAGGTGGGCCTCTCAGTGACATGCTTGCTTCTTAGCATCCCACCTTTTCTTTTTTTCTTTCTTTTTCTTTTTTTAGGAGATATTTTTATGACTTTTTGCCTTCAATTTGTTAGGGTAGTAGAGAATGTGACCGGTAATGAGTGAGAGAGAGAGATTGGAGAGAGAGTGGGATTGGGAAATGATCTTGGGTCGGACGTTATGACGCCCTAGCCCGGTGAGCCACGGCGCCCACAGCATCCCACCTTTTCAATTCAATTTATTTTATTTTTATAACTGCCTCATGGCGTATTAGACGGTACAAGGAGAAGCCATGAGTAACAGGTGCAAAGAAAAACTCCCTTCTATTTGTTGTAAAAAAAAATATATATGGGCAATTCCACGAAAAAGTAAACCTCACCTTAAAACTTTAAGTCTCACCTACATGGACATACAAATTCTTTCAGAAAACTTCCAATACAAAAAAGTATTGTCTCGATGTAAATATTCAACTGAGCAAGTTTCGAAAGGATATCTGTTTGTTAAAATTTTTACCCTATTCAGCTATAATGTAAGTCTATGGAGGGGCTTATAATGGGCATAAGTGGGTGATATAAAAGAAAGGAAAATGTCCGCAACACTGATTATACTCCCATAGTTTAATTAAAAAGCAACGTTTCGACCCTTTATGGTCTTCTTCAGGCAAATGGTATGAACATTTGTGAGTGGGTATATATGCACAGGCACAGATATCAGCTGATCCACAAGAGGACCAATGGCAGCTTCATTGACAATAACTAATGAGCCTAATTGCCCCACTAATGACTTGAAGAGTGTCAGGGTTAAGTCTGGTACATAACATCATACAAATTTCCGACAAAAAGGCATACAGTGCATAATCCAAGCATGACAAATAACCATAGTACATTGCTAGTGGCAAGTGAATAAAGACAAAAGAGAAAAGAAAAAACTCATATAACCCAAATAACCAGCCAAATACTCAGATAATCGTAAACATAAACATAATGTGTAAAGACCCAATCAGTTTTTACACAGTCCGCATCAAATAAATGGTTTGATATCGAAATCTTCATTAAGACCGTTTGGGGATAACGTGTTTAAAAAATGAATCCAAAATGTCTCACGTTGGAGAAGTTTTTTGTCTCGATCCCCCTCTCGGTAATTTGTTAACCCATTCGACCCCAACATATCTAAGTGTGCAAACATTGTGCCCGGCTTGTTTAAAATGAGCCGCGACAGGGCTGCGCTCGTCACCAGTTCTTATGGTGCTTCTGTGTTCACTCATTCTGGTCCGCAGAGCGCGCGTAGTTTTCCCCACGTATGCTAGGCCGCACGGGCAGCGAATCATATAGATAACGTGGGTTGTGCTGCAAGTAATGGCACCACGAATGGGGATCGACTTGCCAGTGTGCGGGTGATTAAAACTTTTACATTTATGAGTGAAGGAGCACTGGGCGCAACTGCCACATCTATAATTGCCATCTGGCATATTGAAAAAAGACTTGAGTGGCGGGCGTGTGTCACTCTTAACAAGATGGTCCCTTAGATTAGGTGCGCGTTTAAAAACCACCTTGGGTTTCTCTTTATAAACCTTCTTTAATTTAGGGTCCGAATCAATGATATGCCAGTGTTTCTGGATCGTTTTCTTAAATTCAAACACAAGAGGGGAGTATTTAACACAACAGAGGGTGGACAAATTTTGGTCTTTTTTGCGTTTTTTTTGGTTGGAGACACTCCTCCTGTGTCGCCTGATCAAAGCGCGTTTTGGCCGCATCGACCCAGTTATGCTTATAACCCCTGGTGAGAAATCTTTGGGTCATCTCAGTAGCCTGTCTTGAGTAGGATGCATCATCACTGCATATCCTACGTATCCGATGAAACTGACTGATCGGAAGACTTTTGATCAGTTGTCTGGGATGAAAACTATCCCCATGTAAAAGAGTGTTTCGATCAGTTGGTTTGCGGAAAAGGTCAGTTTGAAAAGTCGTGCCATCTCTATAGACCTGTACATCCAGGAAACTAATACGATTCACATCATATTCCAAGGTAAATTTTAGATGTTGATTACAAGAGTTGAGATACTCATGAAAACCCATTAGCTCATCTACTGTACAGTCAATAATAAGAAAAATGTCATCAATAAAACGCTTATAAAACAATATTTTCGAATAGTAAGGGTTAGTCTGAGACATTACATATTGATGTTCAAAAAGGCCCATGTATAGGCAAGCATAATTAGGAGCCATTTTGCTGCCCATGGCTGTACCCTTCCTTTGTAGGTAGAAAATGTCTTGAAAACGAAAAAAATTGTTGTTAAGCACAATGCTAGCCAGATCAAGAATGCAATCAATACTTGGTTTCATGTCAGAACGACTCGAGAGAAAATGCCGAAGTGCATCAAGACCACCATCATGTGGAATGTTCGTGTAGAGGCTCTGAACATCAAAGGTTGCCAACAGTAGCCTTTCTGAGGTGATTTTAAAAGATTTTAATGTGTTAATAAAATCAATAGAATCCCGTATATAGGAAGGGAGAATAAACACTTCGGTTTTGATAAAGTGATCCACATAGGCGGAAATATTTTCCGTGAGGCTACCAATACCGCTGACAATGGGTCTGCCCTTCAACGGAATATCCAAACCCTTGTGTACTTTTGGAAGCGTGTAAATGACAGGTATTACTGGGTGTTCAATTTTGAGAAACTCAAAGACATTCTTATCAAACTCCCCATTATCAAAATGACACGCAAGTTTAGAGTGTACCTGGGTCTTTAACCTATTGGTGGGATCAGAAGGTAACTGTTCGTAAAAGTCAGATCATTGAGTTGTCTTTTAATTTCATTATCATAATCCATAGCATTCTGCAAAACAACAGCTCCCCCTTATCAGCAGGACGAACCACAATTTTGTTATCCTTACACAAGTCCGTAATAGCCTCTCTCTCTTCTTTAGATAAATTATTATACACCTTATATTCTTTTTTTCTTTTTCAACAAGCCCTTCACGTCATTTTCAACTAGGCGGCAGTAGGTGTCAAGGGAGGCATTTCTGTACTTAGGTGGGGTGAATGTGGACCTCTTCTTGAAGCGACTATGGGAAGTGTCAGTGGAGGCAGAGATAGTTGGCGACTGTATTAAGTCAGTAGAAGGATTGGCACCAATAGAACAGGCTCTCTGATCAGAGTGGAAGAACTCTCTTAGTCTCAAGTTACGAAAAAACTTTTGAAAGTCAATAATCGTCTCAAAGTCATTGGTATGGGTAGTCGGTACAAAACTCAGGCCCTTACTCAAGGCTGAAGTGCAAGCATCAGACAAAGTCTTATCAGAGAGGTTGATTACCGTGCTCTCCTGTTGGGAGGAGCATGATGTCTGCGACCTCTTCCGTTGACCCCTTCTGCATCGCTTATGTCTGGGGGAAGGCCTCCTCTCCGCCGCCGATATGTGTTGTAGGGCCGTCTTTGGGTGTGGCCCAAAAAGACGCTCCGTGCTCTGATTGGCCACTCACGTCAGAGAGAGAGTGGAACGAGGAAGAGTCGTACTGCCAAGACTTGTTGTTTCCTTGTTGTCGATGGCGTCCAAGTCGAGTGTGTTGTCCTTTATCATGTCGGGATTTGGCTTGAGACTCTGGTCTTCCATCTTTCCAAAAATACACTTTACCCTGTTTGTAATCCTCAGCATCCCGCGCAAACTTGGCCTTTTTTGTATTCCTGACTTCACTAGTACATTCCACTCTGTAGCGTTCCAGTTCTTTCTTTATTTCCGCATGTTTCTTCTTGTCAGTGCTGGCCTTCAGTTGTATTTCGGTTTGTTTGAGGTCTTCTCGTGTAGATTCCAACTGCGTAGTAATTTCGCTGATAACGAGAGCCATCAGGTCGAAAGAGCACTTATTGAGTATCTCGCACCATTGCTTACAGAACCCAGGATTGTCTTGGGCCAAAGCTGGTGCTTTCTGTATTCGGAGGCCACGAGGAATAGTCTTTTTTCGGAGGTACTATGGTTATTTGTAC
>JAODXP020000031.1:5128589-5131089 GCA_027497455.2 Sardinella longiceps
ACACACACACTAGTCAAGTAGCAAAGATAATGTTGCCACATTGATCACACACACACACACACACACACACACACACACACACACACACACACAGATAATGTTGCTACAGCTCAATGGTGTTATTTGCCCCCAACGGCACCTTCCAGGCAGCACAGCTTAAAAGGCACTACCCTTACCTATTCCTAACCCTAACCCATTCCTAACCCTAACCCCCTCTACCCTCATCCTAATCCTAAACTGAGTGGAGTAGTGGCTTGAAGGCAGCGCTGCCTGGAAGGCACTGTTGAGGGCAAAAAATACCAAAGACCGTTGCTACATTGAACACACACACACACACACACACACACACACACACACACAAAGATAATGTTGCTACATTGATCATGTTGTAGTTGAATAGTTTAAAAAAGAAAAGAAAAAGGTGTTGGTTGCTATGTTGATTGCAAGGGTACTTTTGGGTAGGCTGTTGCTACGGCGGATATTATAGTGCTTGGTCATCAAAGTGGAAGTGGTTCCTG
Source organism: Sardinella longiceps (assembly GCA_027497455.2). NCBI lineage: Eukaryota > Metazoa > Chordata > Actinopteri > Clupeiformes > Clupeidae > Sardinella > Sardinella longiceps. The sequence goes on from JAODXP020000031.1 coordinate 5,129,108, forward strand.
GGACATTGCAGGGCTGCTTGAGTTTGTTGCTAGTCGGTTGCTAGGGAGGATGTGGAGGTTGCTATACTGGTTGCTACATTGGTCATGTTGGTTGCTATGTTCATTGCTATATCATCATGGTTGGAGTGGTTCTTAAAGAAATAGTCCACCCTTTTATGAAATTGGACTATTCATCCTCTTACCTGGTGTTACATATGTGGGTAAAAGCATTGTGGTCTCTGTTCATGCGCTTTCCTAGTCTGGCAACCACAATTTTAGCTATTTTTTAGCTTTAGCTTAGCATAGGCGCTGGAATGTACCAACTGGCAACATTACATTCCAGCGCCCATGCTAAGCTAAAGCTAAAATTGGGGTTACCAGACTAAGAAAGCGCGAGCACTGAGACCAAAATGCTTCTACCCACATATATAACTCCAGGTAAGAAGGTGAATAACCCAATTCCATAAAAAGGTGGACTATTCCTTTAAGACATTGCAAGAGCGCTAGAAGCTGTTACTAGGCAGTTGCTAGGGCGGATATGGAGGCTGCTATGCTGGATGCTACATTGATCATGTTGGTTGCTATGTTCATTGCTAGGTCATCATTGTGGAAGTGGTTCCCGAAAGGTGGCATGGGTGGTTAAGGTTGTTGTTAGGCAGTTGCTAGGGCGGATATGTAGGTTGCTATGCTGGTTGCTACGTTGATCATGTTGGCTGCTATGTTCATCACTATACTATCATTGTTGGAGTGGTTCTTAAGACATTGCACTATACTATCATTGTTGGAGTGGTTCTTAAGACATTGCAAGACTGCTGGAAGCTGTTGCGAGGCCGTTGCTAGGGCGGATATGCTGGCTGCTACGTTGATCATGTTGGTTGCTATGTTCATTGCTATATCATTGTTGGAGTGGTACTTAAGACATTGCAAGTCTACTGGATGCTGTTGCTAGGCTGTTGCTAGGGTAGATAAGGTGGTTGCTATGCTGTTTGCCATGTTGAGCATGTTGGTTGCCATGTTAATTTCTATATCATCATTGTGGAAGGGGTTCCCAGGACGTTACAGGGGTGCCTGAGGTTTTTGCTAGGTCGTTGCTAGGGCGGATATGTTGGTTGCTACATTGATCATGTTGGTTGCTTTGTATATTGCTCGGTCATCATTGTGGGAGTGGTTAGCAGTGGCTATTGTTAATGTTAATGAATGGGTGATAGTTGAATAGTTGGAAAAAAATAATTGTAAAAAGTTGATTAATTGTAAAAAGTTGATGATAGTTGAATGAGCATGGCCCGTATCAGTAGTTAAATTAGTGGTAAAAGGTGAATGAGCATGGCCCTTAGCAGTAGTTACATTCGTGGTAAAAGGTGGCACAGCCCTTGGCTGCATCAAATGGTTGATTGTTGATGATTACATAAAAAGTTGCTTTGAGTAAAAATGTTGAGGAATAGTTGAAATAGGAAAAGATAATACAAAGAACTGAAGAGAAAAAGGGAAAGATGTAAAAAGTTGCCAAGACGTTGAATAGATAATACAGAGAATTAAGTTTGTCAACTTTTTCATCTTTGCCTTTTTCTCTTCAGTTCTCTGTAGTACCTATCCAACTTTTTTTAATCAACTTTTTACATTTTTACAGTATCTTTTCCTATTTCAACTATTTCAACATATTTTAACAAACTTACACAAAGCAACTTTTTATGCAATCATCAACAACCAACCATTTGTCACATCACCCATACATCAACATTAACAATAGCCACTGCTAACCACTTCAACAATGATGACCTAGAAATATACATAGCAACCAACATATCCACCCTAGCAACAACCTCAGGCATCCCTGTAACGTCCTGGAAACACACAATGATGACATAGCAATCGACATAGCAACCAACATGCTCAACAATGCAACCAGCATAGCAACCACCAAATCCACCCTAGCAACAGCTTCCAGCAGACTTGCAATGTCTTAAGAACCACTCCAACAATGATGATATAGCAACCAACATGAT